>CAVLJG010000003.1:72408575-72770245 GCA_963669975.1 Acanthoscelides obtectus
ATGTATCCCTACGTATTTTTTTCATCTATTTGGTTGAGTGTAAGAGTAGCTTATGCCAAACTTCGCTGAATTGGTTCTTCATTAGCAATAATACTACGTATTTGTAGTGATTGAGATGTAAGGACTTACCTGCAACGAAGCAGTGTCCTGATTTACTTTTGCACTCTGGATGCTTGTCAGTAAGGGGCAGAAGTTCCTTTCCTCTAACTGGATGAGCTGTGGCGTTCATTTTACCAAATTGACCTTTCAAATCACGTAATACGCAATGATTTTCACCGTAGATTTGCGATCCGTCCAGGAAGGCTGTATTTTGATTCACCTATTATATTAACCATATTTAACGCATAATAATCATATCAAATCGAACTAAAATCAATGCACTGTCTCAGCACAAGTTTAATTATAATCAAATGATTATTGAAACTGTACCAAACAATAAAATTCGTGTTAGATTCTGCAATGCAAATATCGACATTAGTTTGTTGTTAAGCTCAAAGGTGTTATATGTATGTGCTTTTGGTGAGAATTGTGTTGGAATATTCTAAGGAGCTTAACCACGAAATAATAACAAGCACGAGTTATAGAAGGTAAAATTTGTTGCACACCTGTTCCCTTGGGCCAAGCCGCTGCTGTCCAGGTAATGATCTCATGAAGGGGAAACACATACGTCCACCTGATGTGATGTTGACCTCAGGATAGTAATGGTCTCCAGGTGGGATCGGAATGGGATTACATTCTGGATGTACTGATCTGGGACTATCACAATCCCTAAAAAATAAAATGATCTCTATTATATTTGTGAATTTCTGTCCAGTCGGTCAGCATAACGTCTCAACCACAAACGGAGAGACGTCAAAATATCTCGAAAAAACGTTTCCTAGAGTAAAGTATATAACAAAATTGTAAGGTCTAAAAAGATTCACCTGATGGTAATATTGAACGAGACCCTGACCTATGACGTTCAAGGCCAGTTGCGGGTCAATACAATATACGAAACCACTATCAAACACACTGGATATGTAAAGAGCTTGAAATTTTACGTAAAGTGTCTTTGCCTATGACCTTGCCCATTACTTTTATAGGTATTTGAGGATGTCCAGAAAGTAGGGAAATGCTAAAATATCTCTGATAAAGAAGAATGTTGTGTAGTAGAGTTTTGAGGTTTGAAGGGATTCATCTTATGGTGACCTCGAATGCGACCTTCAAGCTCAATTGAAGGTCAAGATATTTTTCTCAAATGGAAACCCCTATTTTTGACACTGGAAATATAAAGACCAAGAAACTTTAAGTCAACTACCTTGACTATGAGCATCAAGGTCATTTGAAGAACTAATGCATTTTTACGGGAATCACCTATTTTATAATTCCTGGGATGCAAATTGCGGACAAGTAATAAGTTCAAGCATATCCTAGTCAATGAACTTGACCATGACCTAGAAGGTCTTTTCTAAATCAGATGAATTTTCAAGTGAAGTCCTTACTTTTTTGATCAGGGTATGACAAAACGAAACATTTTACAGTCAAGGTCAGTACTAAGGTCTTGACTGCACCTTGACTGTGTCGTTTAAGGTCGATTGAAGATCAAACGAATCATTTATCCTGAAATTCCTACTATTGCTTCCAGCAATTTTATATCTCCCTATAAATGTTGAGTCATCGTAAAAGGTCGTAGTCAATGTGACCTTCAAGGTCACCATTATGTCACCCTTTATAAGACTTGCAAATATACTATACAACATTATTCTCTGGGTAGCATATTTTTCGAGAAATCTTCTTCTCTCCATACCTTTTGGATGCTCTAAAATGAACTTACAAGGTCATATGGTCGCGATTAAGGTCACTTTTAGATGAACTTTTTCAAACTCTACATTTTTCTCTAAGAATTTGTGATAATTGAGTCCACCAAAGGTGGGCAATGGGACTCGACTGATTGTCAAAAATGTAAATCCAGACATCATGAAAGACAATTATTGAACGTCGTAGGAATGCATTTACAACCATGATTTACTATTATACGACGCCTGCTCCCGGGTTGAAACCCGAAAAATCAAATAATACAATAAATAGCGTTCATTCTAAATCAATGGACAACTTATACTTACAAAATTGCTACATTACTCTAAGCATACATGTTAAGATATGCCACACAGGCTGTGAGATGGTTCACGTAATATTTATCGTGATTACACCTTTGAAATTAACTTGGCCTATACTTACACTACTCCCACGCTAGCAGTGCCGCGGGTTTAGTGTAGTTAATTGTAAGACTTCTGGATTATGTATTAAATAATGCGCTTGAACTCCCCATACAGCACAATATTTTTCAGAAATATTTCAGAAATCGTACACTGTAATAATCGTAATAATTGTTTCCAAATCGTTACAAAATATTGCTGCAATATTTCTATACATATATATATATATATATATATACAAAGAGAAAATAATCATGCGGAGAAATGTATATAACAAAAAATAGGAAAATAATGGGCAAAATCCGCAAAAAGAAGGAAAGTGGATTCGAGCAGAAAATAGGATAGGTAACCCGAGCGATACGTATTTCTGCTGGTTCGCTTCATCAGGCCCGAAATGAATGCACATATGCAACTACAAAAGTAGATACAAATGCTCATACATCCGGATACGGGTGTAAAATGAGCAAACAAAGATGGAAAGGGAAAAAAATTACAAACAAGGTCCACAACAAGAGCCAACCTACACATTGTAGTATGAAATGGCTAGAAGACCTCGGATTTTCAAGCCGACATCTAGCCACAACCACGCGGCCGGTTATAGCCACTTGCTGTGGTACTTCAAGCCCAAAGGATCTACAAAGAGAAAATAATCATGCTGAGAAATGTATATAACAAAAATAGGAAAATCATGGGCAAAATCCGCAAAAAGAAGGAGAGTGGATTCGAGCAGAAAATAGGATAGGTAACCCGAGCGATACGTATTTCTGCTGGTTGGCTTCATCAGGCCCGAAATGAATGCTCATATGCAACTACAAAAGTACACACAAATGCTCATACATCCGGATACGGGTGTAACCTGAGGAAACAAAGATGGAGAGGGAAAAAATCACAAACGAGGTCTACAACAAGAGCAAACCTACACATTGTAGTATAAAATGGCTAGAAGACCTCGAATTTTCAAGGCGACTAGTGATTGTAGCAATGGGTATGTCACTTTTTAACAGAGCTTATTAGAAATCGACGCAAAAATCTTAAATTCATTTTTTGTGAAAAATCTCTTACATTTCTCAACTTTGGAGGGCGGTAAAAAAAATTGAGGTTGTATTCTATTATTCATTTTATCGTAAAAAATATTTAAATCCTTGTAGAATAAACCCTGTAAATTTCAGCTTGCTACGATAAGTGTCTCACCTTAAAAAATCTGTATGTTTGACGCAAGTGGGTATCTATACATGTAAACAAGGAATTCTATTTTAAGAGCTACAGTCCAAACGATTGATTAACAAAATTGCAAATATCACCTGAACGAAAATTTCGGACCACACATATAGGGGTTCATTGGATAGGTTTTGAGGCCCTCTATCGCCGACTTACTGCTGATGACCATGGCATAGATCGTCGAAAAATTCAAGTATTCTGTACCTGTTAATGTGTTGTCGAAAAAGAAAGGCCAGATAACTTGTCTGCCAATAACTCCTGTCCAAACATTCAAGCACCATTTAATTTGAAAATCTATTTGAATAACCCAGTAAAGGTTTTCCGTCGCATAATAGTGTATGTTATGCCTGTTGACAACACCTTTGCTGTTAAAAGTTGCCTCATCGTTAAAAAGAACCTTATCCAGGAAAGTAGTGTCTTCACTCTATTTAGCATTATTCTACTTAACTCCATTCGAGCTGCAAAATCCTGAGGACCAAGGCCTTGATGCAGGCATAGGTGATATGGATGGTACGCTTGTGAATAATACGTTGGACAGAGGTTCCGCATAAATATATAAGTTTCTGCTCCAATTTGCCGTGCATTTAAATGGGGACTTTCCAGCAACTTTAATAGAACCTCCAACTAATTCGCCTCATTGGTGACACTTGGATTATTTATACATTGTTTACTATATTCCACTGCTACACTTAATTCACAACTTTCTCGTAGTGGATGTCGTCGCTTATAAATGCGAGATGCTAGGAAACTATACTAAGTGACATATAAATCCGAACACCCAGTTTAAATGGTTTTATTTTAATAAAATTTTGTAAAGTACTTAATGAAGCATAATAAGTAAATGATAAAAATTTCAAAATGATTGCACTGCTTTAAAGCCCTTTGACCTTTAATAATGTGTGGATGCACCCTGATGTGCTACGCATTCTCCAACGCGTCTAGGCATGCTTCTGATCAGGTGGTCAATGTCCTCCTGTGGTATCTCATTCCAGGCAACCACCAACTCCTCTCGAAGTGCTTCTAGAGTCTGAGGAGGACGTTGCAAATTGAGCAATCTCCTACCCATCATACCCCACACGTGCTCAATTGGGGATAAGTCGGGAGATCTTGGTGGCCATGGTAACAATGTGACATCATTATGTTGAAAGAAGTCTATTGTGACTCTTGCAACATGTGGTCGGGCATTATCTTGTTGGAAAGTTGGATCTGCCAGGGTGTCAAGATAGGGTAAAAGATGGGGTTCTAGAACTTCGTGAATATAACGCTGCGCGTTCATGTTACCTCTGATGAAGATTAAAGGTGACCTGGAACCATAAGCTATAGCACCCCAAACCATAACTCCAACAGTGTGATGAACATGTCTTTCAACAAAAAACTGTGGATTCCTCCTTTCACCACGTCGCCTTCTAACCCTGGCACGACCATCGTGCATGCCTAAACAAAATCGAGACTCGTCAGTAAAGACAATACTGTTCCATTCCTGATCCCAGAGTGACCGTTGTCTGCACTACTCAAGGCGATTACGTCGGTGTTCTCGAGTTAAAGGGAGGACCCAGTGTGGCCGGTATGAAAACAAGCCAAAACTTCTCATTCGTCGGTAAACACTTCGCATGCCAATAGGTCTTCCGTGTTCTGCAAACCATTCATTTGCAATGGACCTGGTAGTGGAGAAACGGTCCCTTAAGGCCAATAATCTTAGGCGGCGATCTTCACGGTCTGTTGTTCTACGGCGGCGTCCAGTGCCCCTTGCTCTTTGCGTACGGCCTTCTCGAAGCCATGCCTGACAACACCTAACCACAGTGTCTACACTTCTTTGCACTCTAACTGCAATTGCCCGAAAAGAAAGTCCAGCTTCCCGAAGTCCCACTATACGGCCCCTATCAAACTCACTAAGTTGACGAAATCGTACAGGTCTCCGTACTCTAGGCATCGTAACCGATCGTAAAGGATGTCAAGAACCAAAATCCGCCAACGTTGATTCTTTACTGCGGCTGAAATATTCATTTTTAGAGCGTTAGTGAATTAAAAAAAAGCAGTATAAAAACCGGAATGTCCAACTGATAAGGCTGAAAATTGTTTCACTTGTTATTTACAGTAAGATAAATACATTCACCAACTTTTATGAAAATAAAACCATTTAAACTGGGTGTTCGGATTTATATGTCACTTAGTATATTTCTTTGGGCTTCGCCCAAAACGAACACCATATTCACCATTTCTTCTTTAGAAAAATTTATTTTCAAACACATTTTTATTATAATGCTCACAAAGCTAATTTTCACAGTTTGTAGCTAATCAGCAATTTATTTGTTGTAAGGATGATGCGATATTTTTGGGAATTAAGCCGTTCCATAAAGGACGTGCTCATAACCGAAAAAATAGCCGTAAAAGCCCTTATGTGTCTAGTATTAAAAAAAGCTTATAAAAAATTGAATCCAACCTTGCCAAATATACAGGGTGATGCATTTGAAATTTTTAAGAAAAACTACAATTTGCGTTTTTGACCACCCTGTAAGAGCAAGAATTAAAAATCGAAAAAGTAACAAATAAGATAAAAGCTGAGGTGTGCAAGTTTTTTTGATACAAAATTCAGCACTCCAAATTTCAAAATGGCGGACTGAGGGGTCGCCGAATTGGGGGGCTTTTCTATACAAAACATCTTATATCTCAGTAGCTAATTACAAAAACCCCATAGTATGTTATATCAATTTTCTTCTTTTGAATTGCTTTATCCAAATATGCAACAAAGTTTGAGGCATTCCATTTAAAAAAATCACAACTTTGATATGTAGGTCGAAATTGGGACACCTCTATAACGGCCAATATTTTATAAATGTGCCCTCAAATGTCATGTATAACATCCCATAAATAGATTTTCCCAAAATGTATTTGTTTATGAGTAATATTCCGTCCACACTTTTAGGCTTATGTTGACTTTTTTGACGATAAAATCATTCATTCTCTATGGAGCCTTCATCAAGATTCTGAAAACACAATTGTGATGCTAGCAAAAAAAACAGGACAGATTTAAATTGTCAGACACCTTACTCGTCGATGAGGTTGCCGCCACAAGGTGTTTCAGAACGATCGTAGAGAAGAACGAACTTGTAATCAGTACAAACACAAAAGGAAGGGGACATTGGGCTTGTTGAAAAACGACAGATACCTTCGTTAAATGTTAAAAATATATCAATCCACCCGAACAAGTTAAAAATATTTCACGTGAGAAGACATTTTGTTGAAACAATCGGAATGCAGTCTCTAACCTTCTACTTCCGCCTCACGTGGAGAGGGGGACGGCACGGAAAGATAAAGCGTGGACAGATGACAAGTGATTGACGCGACGGACCGTGGAACTGTAAACCTCCCTGTCCAACTTTGGGTATGAAGTATACGAGGGACGCTCGGTAAACCTCCACCCAAAATTACTAAAATGCTGAATTAACTTGTTTTGGAAAAAAGTGTGTAGTTCATATGAGTGTAAGAATGTGTGATATTGATACAACCTTGAAAAGATGGGTTATGTGAGTTTATATTAAAAATGTGAGTGAGAAAATGTATTCTAATTTTGTGAAGGTGTTGGTTAAATTTGGATATGTAGCCGTTCTAGCTTTTCGCAATTCAACAGGTAGGAATAAATGACACTGAGCTGCTTAACATCAGCCTATTTATTCATGCAATGATCTGTCATGAAAATGTCGGACATTTCTAAAAATAAACGTTTTGAGAGTCTTTTTTCTTTATCAAGTACCTCAATACTGCCATAATTCATAGAGTGACCTGTGTTGTTAATATGCGATGCCAAAGCACATCTCTCTGGATGTGATCTGGCATCACTGTTATGTGAAGTTATCCTGCCTTTCAGCGACCTAGAAGTTTGGCCTATATAAACTAAATTACAGTTGTTGCAATTAATACGATAGACAGTATTGGTTGAATCAAGCAACTGAAAGCTCACGTAACATCCACAGATTTGGGATACTTCCAACAAATTCAAGAACGTTATGGAACACGCTCGGTTACACTACTGAAGGACTTGATCAAACACAGAAACCGCTTGGCTCATGAAATAAACAGACGGATATTTCTGATCAAGTGCAGGAAGAACAACATCCTACCACCACACATCAACCATCGCATAACATCAATAAACAACATCATACACAATCACCTTGCAGAAGATGGACTACAATCTCCTTTACAAAGGTTGGGTGAGAAAATACTTTCTTTTGAAATCTCTTCTTGTCATAAACAATTAAAAAAACTTCACTCATCTCTTGAACTTTTGAAAGCTGAAATCATTTCACTCACGTCCCTCTTAATTTTTAATAATTTTCAATCGAGACAATTAGCAGTGGAATATAGTAAACAATGTATAAATAATCCAAGTGTCACCAATGAGGCGAATTAGTTGGAGGTTCTATTAAAGTTGCAGGAAAGTCCCCATTTAAGTGCACGGCAAATTGGAGCAGAAACTCATATATGCGGAACCTCTGTCCAACGTATTATTCACAAGCGTACCATCCATATCACCTATGCTTGCATCAAGGCCTTGATCCTCAGCATTTCGCAGCTCGAATGGAGTTAAGTAGAATAATGCTAAATAGAGTGAATACACTACTTTCCTGGATAAGGTTCTTTTTAACGATGAGGCAACTTTTAACAGCATAGGTGTTGCCAACAGGCATAACATACACTATTATGCGACGGAAAACCATTACTAGGTTGGGCAAATAGATTTTCAAAATAAATGGTGCTTGAATGTTGGGAGAGGAGTTATTGGCAGACAGGTTATCGGGCCTTTCTTTTTCGACAACAGATTAACATGTACAGAATACTTGAATTTTTTTAACCAGCACTTGCCTTTGCTTTTGGAGGATGTCAACCTGCAAACTCGGATGCATATGTACTTCCAACACGACGGCGCATCTGTGCATTATCATAATCGTGTGTGTAACTATTTGGACACATGGAGTAACAGTCGTTGGATCGGTCGTGATGGGCCTATATCTTGGCCTCCTAGATCACCAGATATGACACCGATGGACTTCTCTCTATGGGGCTCCGTTAAACAAGAGGTTAAAAGGGGGACACCCTGTATAATTGCCAATATTTCAGAAATGTGCGCTCAAATGCCATGTATGCATCCCATTAATAGATTTTCCCTAAATGTATTTGTTTATAGGTAATATTCCGTCCATTCATGGATGGTCCACCCTGTATACAGGGTGTTCCTAAATGATATGCGAATATTTAAGGGTGTGAATCTAGATGAAAAAGTAATGTTACTTTGCTTTATAAACTATGGTCCAAAAATGTTTTCTTACAAAAACTCGGGGTGTTGAAGTCTTAGGAAAAAGATGGAGGTTAATTAATATTTTCAGAACCGCTTCAGATATTTCGCTGATATTTAGTACGTAGTGAAAGTTAATAAAGTTGCATATTTTTCAATGCTAAAATTACTTTTAGCTTTAACAGTGGCGTGCGTACGGGTATTGGCTTCTATATTTTTTAAGAAAAAAATGGTACGAAAGTGGTTTTTTTCCAAATAAAGATTATTTTTGAATTCCTCGTTCAATGTAAAACAAAAGATCTCTCGAATTGTTTTCCTTCGATGCGCCATTTTTGAGTAAAAAATAAAAACCGTTCTATTTTCTAACTTGCAAAATTATTATTAATATAATTGGAAAAATTAAACATATTAGGGGTAATGAACAACAACAACTGACAACATAAACATAGCATTAAAACCAACGAAATGATTACAAAAATTGTTGAAAGTGGCCCCCTTCACTTAGTGTGCATGTTTCCGCCCTCCTCATGGAATTGCGCACTCGTTGAAATATCCCTGGAGTGTTTTTTATTCTATCACAAGTTGCAACTATTATTTCTCTTAATTCCTCTACAGTGTTAACGGGACTTGTGTACACTAGTATCTTAAGATAGCCCCACAAAAATAAATCTAAACTGTTGAGGTCTTTGGACCTTGGTAACCATTCTTGGGGCCCACCGCGGCCAATCCAACGATTTGGATAAACAGTTTGTAAATAAATTACGAACCGCTACACTGAAATGCGCTGGTGCACCATCATGCATGTACCACATATTGTTTCTTATTACTAACGGAACATTATCAAGCAGCAAAGGCAACTGTTGTTGAAAAAAATTTAGTTAAGTCTGTCCGTCAAGTCGTCCCGGCAAGAACAATGGGCCAATAAAGTGGTTGCCAATAATTCTTGCCCATACGTTACCCGAAAATTGGTGTTGGAAATGGGTTTCGGTTACTGTATAGGGATTTTCTTCTGCCCACAAATGATTATTGTGGAAATTCTGAATGGCAGTTCGAGAAAAATTAGCTTCGTCCGTGAACAGAATCATTGACTCAAATTGCGGATTTTGTATAATTTTTTGAAGATACCACTGACAAAAGGTCACACGCCTTGGAAAATCAATGGGAAGTAATGCCTGAATTCTTAAAATATGGTAAGGATATAACAAAAAGTCCTCTAAAATTCTTCAAACAATTTGATGGCAAATATTTAAGTGTCTAGCGATCTCCCTCGTACTCGTTTTAGGATGTTCTTCGACTTCGTGCAGCACTGCTTCGTCAATTTCAGGTGTTCTCACACTTAGAGGTCTACCTTCAGATGTTCCTTTTCGGACAGAACCAGTTTCAATAAGACGACGATGAATATTAGAAAAGGTTCGACTATCTGGCAAAGCACGATCGGGATATCTCTGGTGATAAATCCGTCTGGCTTGCTCACCATTACCGTCGGCAAGGTACGTAATCCATTTCCGCCGTTTCTGCATTTGAATAATTCACCATTATTAACAAGACTATAAAAACTAAATAATGAAAAAGATGTCACAGCGAACAGATTTGAATAACAGAGACTTGTCAGATGTCAACAGCCAGTGACATATTCCAGAGCAACTAGATATCTATTGCTAAATTGCATTCTTCAATTATTACATTAACTTTCTCGGACAATTGAACGGTTTTTATTTTTTTACTCAAAAATGGCGCATCGAAGGAAAACAATTCGAGAGATTATTTGTTTTAAATTGAACGGGGAATTCAAAAATAATTTTTAATTGGCAAAAAACCATTGGCGTACCATTTTTTTCTTAAAAAATATCGAAGTCAATACCCATACGCACGCCACTGTTAAAGCTAAAAATTATTTTTGCATTGAAAAGTATGCAACTTTATTAACCTTCACTACGTGCTAAATATCAGTGAAATATCTGAAGCGGTTCTGAAAATAATTAATTTCCATTTTTTTCCTAAAACTTCAACACCCCGAGTGTTTGTCAGGAAACATTTTTGGACCATAGTTTATCAAGCAAACTAACATTAATTTTTCATGTAGATTCACACCCTTAAATATTCGCATATTATTAAGGAACACCCTGTATATATAAAGGGTTTTCCATTAAGTGTTTCTGAAATTTAAAATTCAATAAAACGACTTGTGTGCGACATATGATGGATACTTTAATTGCGTATTAAAGTACATTCAATACCATTACGTTGTAAAAATTACATCATTCAAATGACCTCAGAGGCTTCGTTTACAGGACTCGATCCTAGAGGTCCAATTTTGTAAAACTGCATAAGTCGGCTGAATCTCACCTGTGGTTTTAATGATGTTGTTCTCCAGTTGGCGAAGTGTTTTTTTTTTTTATAGTCCAACTACCACGAAGGCCTAAGGCCTAAATACCCATTGGGTACCGTGAGGCTATAGGGGGATACAGGGGAATGGGGGAACGCCACACGGACTCTGGCGAGGGAACATGTGTGCATGTAACATGCACACATTCTGGCTCCGCCTACGAGATCCTCCGTGTAGTACCTCCACGTTCGACAGTCAGAGACCGTCTACCACCTACGGACAATCACAACATCCATAGCCAAGAGAAAAATTTCTCCTGGGACGGGACTCGAACCCGTACAGCGCACGGCGACTTATCAGGAGACCGAAGAGTCTACTACTGCGGCCACCGCTGCTGCCTATAGTTTTGTTGCGAAAAACCAGCAACTTAACGTAACCCCAGAGAAAGAAGTCTAATGGCGTTAAGTCGCACGATCTTGGCGGTCATTCCATATCGCCTCTTCTGGAAATAACATGTCCTGGAAACTTTTCTTGCAACAACTGCAATGTAATGGCCGACGTGTGACATGTTGCGCCGTCTAGTTGGAACCACATGTCGTTCAGAGCCATATCATCCAATTGAGGCCATAAAAAGTCAGTTATTATGGCCCGATACTGGGCGCAGTTGACAGTCCCCTGACCAAAACCCACGCCAAAAAGTAAGTTTTTCCGTATGCAATGGAGACTCTTGATACTGTTGTGGATTACTGTCTCCCCAAATGCGACAATTATGCTTATTCACGAAGCCGTTCAACCAAAAATGTGCTTCATCACTGAAAATGATTGTTTTGCCAACATCTGGATCTGCTCCCAACTGTTTGGTGGTCATGCAGCTTCAGTTATTGCGTCAACTCTATCTTATATACCTGCTCAAGTGTTTTCGTAAAATTCCCAAGTCGAGGTCGCAGACCACCCAATTGCTTGTGAACGACGCGGATCGAAAGGTTTGGGCCTTCAGCTACACTTTCGGCAACAGCGACAATATTCTCGCTTGACCGCGCGTTTCTGCATCTTACAGTAACTGCTCGATCAGCAACCGAACCCTCTTGCTCGAATTTGGTGATAATTCGTTGAATTGTTCGCTTCGCTGGACGATTATTTCGGCCATAAATACTTCGTGGCTCGCGAAAAGTTTGACAAAGAGAACACGATTTTTTATAATAGATTTTAATAACTGCGACAGGTTCTTGCACAATGTAGCGTTCCATGGCAAAATGGTGACTGTAACAGAACACAAACATCGAGGAATGATAGCCTTGCCACCTGAAACTTCAGAGCAAGATGTTGCCAAATTCCGGACATAACTATTGAAAAACCCTTTATATTTATATATAAATATATAGGTATATAACATATATAAATAGAAAAATAATGGGCAAAATCTGCAAAAAGAGGGAAAGTGGATTCGGGCAGAAAATAGGATAGGTAACCCGAGCAATACGTATCTCTGTTGTTGGCTTCATCAGAGCCGAAATGAATGCGCATATGCAAATACAAAAGTAAATACACATGCCCATACATCCGGATACGAGTGTTAACCCGAGAAAACGAAGATGGAGAGGAAAAAAAATGACACACGAAGTCCACAACAAGGGCTAACCTACACAGGGTAGTATAAAATGGCTACAATACCTCGAATTGTCAGGGCGACATCTAACCACAACCACGCGGCTGGTTAGAGCCACTTGCTATGGTACTTCAAGCCCAAATTACTTCCAATAGTAGTTTCAGAAAGGAACTCAAGTGCTTATCCAGTTAGAAGCTTCTGAACCTGAAGATTAATATTGTATTTTATTTACAATGGTACCTCAATTTTATACGTTACATTACCTATGTAAAATTAGAGATAAAATGAATCGCATGACTACATAAAATAGTTTTAATTTACTGAATCTCTCGGTAATTGCTGTAGGCGATGGTGAAAAATGGCAATGCCAATCCTCAGCCTTTTGAAGTGTTGTTTTTTTAATGTACATATATATATATATATAATGTTAAATTGATAACTTTGGAAAAGACTTTTTAAAAACTTTATTCGAGGACTGTATTTACAGTCCGTTACAAATTACAAATTACAAAGATTACAACCGACTATTACGTAGTCTAACCGGGTATTGAACACTCTTCAAATGTCGGCAGACCTATTTATACAATTTAGGCTGCTGACTAAGGATCAGCAGAAATACACAATGGACAATGGACAAACAATAGATCCATAGAAAATAGAGACACGAGGCAAACACCTGATTAGCGAGAAGTTGTTATCTTATGCTAACGCAGCGTCTAGTGCAACAATGTAAGCTTACTTAGTAACTGCGTAGTTACTAAGGGCATATAACAACTCCCCCCCTATTGCAAAAAGTTGTTGCTATGCGACAACTTTTGATCAAAAATAGAAAAATTGGAATGTACAAAATACTGAAAAGGTAAAAATTGTAAAATTGTAAAAATATAAAGTTGTAAAATATAAAAGTGTAAAAGGTTACAAATAGTAAAATAACAAAATAGAATCAGAAAATACAAATTCTGAAAAACTAAAATTTTTGGACAGAGAAGACACTTCACTCTCAGAATCACTGTAGTTCAATGTCTTCTTCTTGTGGCTGGATGGTCGGTCTTCTACGGGGAAAAAGTCTGGGAATGTATCGAGTTTTCGAGGTTCCTGGAGATGGGCCATCGGCCGGATAATTCGGCGCACAGATACTGAGTGGTCGACGTCTTCTGCACTTGCAGAACAGGTACAATGCTACGGTGATAACTAATACGGCAATTATGGAATATGTGAACCATGAGAGATGTCTGAATACGAAGGGCTCGTTGATAATTTTTTCAAGTTGTTCGGAGTACTGATTCAATTTGTGGTTGGCTATTTCTAATTCTTCAATGTCGATCTTATTTAATTTGATCGGCTTTAATTTTGGCAGTTTATGTTTGTCTGGTAAGTGTTTGCAGCAATTGTAAGGTATCTCTACAGGGTGATTCCTGAATGTGATGTTCTTATAAGTGTTGACAGAATATCTGGCATGAAGTCTAGTAGTACCTACAAATCCACTTCATTCAGGTTCCATCTTTAAGAGTGAATTAGCTTTAATCACTTTTGTGGTTGTCTCTATTTATCCACATTTCATGGTTATGGGCAACGGGCTAGATATTGTAATCAGCCAAAAATTGGTTGCTAGTTCTTGGATTTTATAATCCTGTAAGGCCACAATAGCTATCTGACATGCATTCGGCAGATCGACTGGGTTTCGCAACAACTGTGCTTCACAGACTGTATTATTATCTAATCTATTATCTATAGGGTAAGGCAAAAGGTGAAAGCAAATTTTGATTTGAATTTGAAGGATTTAGAAATTTTCTAAATTTTGGAAGGACAGGTACAATAGCGAATCGCTATCCTTGGCAATGTATCTCTGTATTGTAGAAATAACATGAAATACGCCTGTGCGGCTATCTGGAATGGGCAGAGGAATTACAGGGTGTAAATTTCTGGTTCTTAAAACGAAAAATACTTTTGTTTTAGTCTGATATGCCTCAAGCTCCATGAGACTGAGATATTCAGAGACCGTTGCTAAATTGACTGGCAAGGGCAAGTTGGTTTTTGACAAGGTGCGTAGGATTTCCTGAAGGGAATTCACTAAATCATGAGGAGTAATAATTGAGGGATGGATTATTTTCAAACGAGCAAAAGTAATGGAATTTAGAATGTCGTTAATCGTTTCTTCAAGAAACATGTAACTTTCCATAAGTTGCTCGCATATTTCAAAAAATTTGAATCTAGTGTCTAAAAAGGCAATTTCGTCTGAAATATTGATAATTTTGTCTTGAATAATTTTTATGTCCTCATTGAATGGAGCTTCGTCAATTTGCAACTTCCGAACTGTATTGTTGAAATTCTTGATAACCGACATGGTTACAGAAATTTGATTTTTCATGAGGTTTTCAAGCTCATGTTCATTTTTAGAAATTTTGTTAATGCATTCATTATAATATTCACCATCAGATGAATCAAGGTTACCTGTTATTGCTTTTCATTTTTGGCTCGTCCGTTCTGGCACGGGCAATTTAATAATAATATTCAAGCTTATTCCGAATGTGTCGAACATATTTAGACATTAGTTCCTTTTCTAGGTAAACGTGTTCCGAGGGACGACCAGCTGCGTGGCCGAAAACTAGCTCGTACGGGGTAAAGCCTGTAGTTTTATTTCTGGTGCTATTGTAGCACTTAATCGCGTAGGGTAGGATATTGAAGGGATGCTCGTCGGGGTTCTCCGATATATGGGACTTAATCATCTATAAAAGAGTGACATGAAATCGTTCGATTGATCCATTGGATTTTGGGTGGCTTACACTTGAAAACGTTAATTTGATGTCGTAAATACTACAAAGGTCTTTCATAAGGGCGTTGTCGAATTCTTTTCCGTAATCACAATGTATACGGAGGGGAGTACCATAGTGTTGGAAATATAAAATAAGAGTATTGACGACGGATTTAGCAAACTTGTCGCCAACTGGGTAGGTTCGAGAAAATTTTGTGAGCTCATCTCGTATTGTGAGCGCATAACATTTCGGCGGGACTCCTAAAATGTCAATGTTAAGATGTTCAAATGGGGCTTTGGGAGTTTCGGTTACCACCAAAGGTGAACTAAGATTGCTTCGACAAATTTTGGCTTTTTCACAATTTTCACATTTTTTGATGTGATGCTCTACATCCTTCGTTAAGCCTGGCCAATTGTAGCGTTCGCGGATACGTCTGATCATTTCGATAATGCCTCTATGAATATTTCTCTTACCAGAATGGTACTGATCTAAAATGACTGGGATGTTGTCAGGACATTTTGACAAACAACAAACTTAATGTTGTCGTCAGAAAAAAATGAAAGAAAACATTTCTAAAATGGGCAGATCTAAGTTATTTTCAACATAGATCTGTTGGGATAAATCGAAAACGTTTATGTTGTTTAGGACTACAGTGAAAAGATGTTGTACGCAAGTTGCGGGATCATATGGCACGGGAATAATGAAATATTTTCTGTCTTTGACCGTTTTGCTCGACGCAATGTTAATTTTGTCAGCGGAAAACTCAAGGTTTTCCTCAAATATATCCTCTTAAAGATGTCGTTTTGTACAGACGGTCAAAGATGTCAAATTCGAATTCAGAAAATTGGGTGGAAGTTTCTCCTTCCTCATCTGAGTGAGAGCATTGAAACTAGTGGGTAATTTTATACGTGATAGGGCGTCGGCATTTTTATTAGCCTTGCCGGGCTTGTACACTATTTCGTAGTCGTACTCCTCTAACTTGACACGCCGTCTTGCTAATCTACTTCCGGTGTCCCGGCAGGAGAAAAGCCACGTAAGGGGTCTATGGTCTGTAACAAGTTTAAACTTTCGACCATATAGATACGGTCTGGAATGTTTCACGGGCCAAACTACGAGCATAGTTAATAGTTCGCGTTCTATTGTGGAATATCTCGTTTCAGCCTTACAGAGCGTACGAGATGCATAGGCTATTGGAAAATCTTTTCCAACAGGTCCTTGTGACAAAACGCCAGAAATTGCAAAAGCGCTTGCGCCTGTTGTGAGCACAATTGGCTTCAAAATTGGGATAAATTAGGATCGGGGACGTAACTAAAGCGTTTTTCAAGGTTTCGAATGACTTGACACATTCGCTATCGAAGCTGAATGTTGCATCTTTTTGCAATAGTCTAGTTAAGGGTTTCGCTATTTTGGCGAAGTTGGGAACGTCGTTAATAACCGGCGAGGCCTAAAAAGGACTTTATTCCTTTAGGATTCATTGGCTGGGGAAAATGTTTTATACAATCCACTTTATCGGGATTGGGCTTAACGCCATCTGGGTTATAACGTGTCCAAGATAGGCTACTTCTGTCCTGAGGAATTCGCACTGATCTGGCTGGATTTTGAAATTACAAAGATTACAACTGACTATTACGGAGTCTAACCGGGTACTAAACACTCTTCAAATGTCGGCACACCTATTTATACAATTTAGGCTGCAGTCTAAGGATCAGAAGAAATACACAATGGGCAATGGACAAACAATAGATCCATAGAAAATAGAGACACGAGGCAAACAATTGATTAGCGAGAAGTTGTAATCTTATGCTAACGCAGCGTCTAGTGCAACAATGTAAGCTTACTTAAAAACTGCGTAGTTACTAAGGGCATATAACATATATAGGTGAAAAATAAAGCTTCCGCCTTTTATTGGGTACTTCGACAAAATTTAAGCAAAGATATACTTTTTGTATTCTCTCTAGCTTTCAATGGTCTTTGCCATCATCATCAGTAGCTGTAATAACATTGAGAAAAATAGTAACTATTGTGCAAAATGAATTTTAAATTAACTTACAGTAGTATGTGAGGATGAAGCTAAATGTTATTTACGTTTAGGGTGATTGAAACACCCAGTAACCTCTTGAAAGCTGGATACATGGTACAATCGTCAAAATTAATACAAACTACACAGCTGTATGTCAGGAACAAATTAAAACGGATTAAAAATATTTAAAACGAAAGTTAAAAATTACATCGTGAACCACCTGATGTTGACGAGATGGTGGGCATTGAATCATAAGCAAGATGAAACCTTTGACAGATGGCAGAAGGTAAGTAGTGTCAGTGTCGATGGATGGAACGAAAAGTCTTTTGTAAAGTGTGTGCTATGTTGCCAAATCACTTCAGATGGTGTGATTTATCAAGATATGTTGGGTAAGAACTTGTCAACCGGCCAGAGGCAGTTGAACTAACTATATTCTTGATCAGATGGGTAATTGCATTATTATGAGAAAACAATTATTCAAATTTGAATGGAATGGAATGTTTTGGTAGAATAGACCAAAAAACAGATTCCATTTATGGTTGTGAAAAGTCAAAATTTGGAGAGATGTATAAGTGCTCCAACTCTTCTCAGTTTAGCAAATATGAGTAAATGATGCTCAGTTGCTTAACATCTGTCTCCTTGTTGATACAGTTGTCATTCGTGAAAATGTGGGACATTTACAGGAATAAACGTTTGGATAGGTGTTTTTCTTTATCGAGAACTTTGATACTTGTGTAGTTCATAGAGTGCCCTGTTGTATTGACATGAGATGCCAGAGCACATCTCGGGATGAAGCCTAGAATCACTTTTGTGTGATGTAATCCTTCCTTTTAGAGATCTGGAGGTCTGACCTAAGTATATTTGGTTGCAATTGTTGCAATTGATAGAGTAGACTGTGTAGGTTCAGCCAAGAAGCGGGACTGTGTCTTTCATCTTTGAAAAAATGCAGTTTATAGTGAGGACGGATTTGCAAGCAATTCGACAGTTCAACGGCTACATAGCCTGATCAACTTAGGGGTCAGTTCTTTGTTATAGGGTAGGACAGCAAAACCAGACCTGGAATTTAGGATGGCGGTTCTATTGTTATTTGAATTGGTGTTGTTGTTGGGGATTATATCAGTTATTATAATATATGTTATAAATGTCTTAGATCTTTGCAACAATCTTATCAATGATGACCCATCATACCATGAAATTAATAGAGATCCTACACCAAAGGTGGAAAAGAAAAGTAATGACATTGTTAAGGAACTTCTCAACACTGGACAAATAACTGAAGAACAAAAAAGAACTTTGACTACTTATAACTCTGTCCCTCCTAAATTCTATGCACTTCCAAAAATTCACAAACCCGTACTCTCGGTAAGACCTATAGTTGCATCAATAGGTTCAGCTTTGTCTTTATTAATATCGGAAACATTGAAATCAGCACATGTAGATAATGATTACTACATCAAAGACTCGTTTGATGTCTCTCGCCAGTTCAACAGATTGCCAATACCACCTGATCACATTATCGCCAGTCTTGATGTGGTGTCGCTATTCAGCAATATCTATCTGGATGCATGTACTAGAACTATAAATAGACACTGGGATGAGATAAGTCAACACTGCAACATATCTCTAGAATCGTTCACCAACATTATAACATTCCTCTTTCATAATAACTACTTCTCTTTCAACAACAAAATATATTCTTAGACACATGGTTGTCCTGTGGGATCTGTTCTATCACCAATTTTGGCAGAATATTTCATGGATGATCTGCTTGATACTGTTATTCCGGCACTACCCTATAACCTCGTCTTCATAAAAAAATACTAAGGATTAAAATCAACTTGGTGAAACAGATGAAAGCAAGGGTAATCAGATAATACTTTCCATACTTCAAATTTACGGAAGCTACCAAAACTGTTAATTAACAATGGTTATCCGAAGTGTCTGATTAACAAGATCTTGTTCAGCTCACCTCCCAGTTTTTTACCAAACTCTAATGATACAAGCAATAGTCTCACAACTCCTAATAACAGAACTGATAGAATTCCCAACAACACCACCAATTCAAACAGTACAACCACCATCCCAAATTCCAGATCTGGTTTTGCTGTCCTGCCCTATATCAAGGAACTGACCCCTAAGCTGATATAAACTGCATTTTTTCAAAGATGAAAGACAGAGTCCCGCTGCTTGGCTTAACCAACACAGTCTACTCTATCAATTGCAACCAAATATACATAGGTCAGACGTCCAGATCTCTTAAAGAAAGGATTACATCACACAAAAGTGATTCTAGGCTTCATCCCGAGAGATGTGTTCTAGCATCTCATGTCAACACAAGAGGTCACTCTATGAACTACACAAGTATCAAAATTCTCGATAAAGAAAAACACCTATACAAATGTTTATTCCTGGAAATGTTCCACATTTTCATGAATTACAACTGTATCAATAAGAAGACAGATGTTAAGCAACTGAGCGTCATTTACTCATATTTGCTAAACTGCGAAAAATTGGAGCACTTACACATCTCTCCAAATTTTAACTCTTCACAACCATAAATGGAATCTGTTTTTTGGTCTATTCCACCAAAAAATTCCATTCCATTCAAATTTTAATAATTGTTTTCTCATAATTAAGTAATAACTGTTAATTCAATTGCCCAACTCATAATAATATAGTTAATTCAACTGCCTCTGGTCGGGTTGACAAGTTCTTGGGTTTCCCTCATCCTTAACGTAAACAACATTAAGCAACATCCTCACATACTACTGTAAGTTAATTTAAATTCATTTTACACGATTGTTGCTACTGTTATCAATGTAATTGCAGGTTCTGATGATGATGGCAAAGACCATTGAAAGCTAGAGAGAATAAAAAAGTATAAAGAGTCCTCCTTATTTAAATTTTGTCGAAGTACCCAACAAAAGGCGGAAGCTTTAATTTTCATCTATATATATATATATTCATTTTGTATAAGTGCTCCAATAAACATTATTATTATTATCATTATCATTATTATTATCTACAAAGAGAAAATGATCATGCGGAGGAAGGTATATAACAAATAGATAAATAATCGGCAAAATCCGGAAAAAAGAAGGAAAGTGGAATCGAGTAGAAAATGGGATAGGTAACCCGAGCGATACGTATTTCTGCTTGTTGGCTTCATCAGACCTGAAATGAATGCAGATATGCAACTACAAAAGTAGATACACATGCCCATACATCCGGATACGGGAGTAATTTGAGGAAATGCAGATGGAGAGGAAAAAACACACGAAGTCCACAAGAGCCAACCTACACATTGTAGTATAAAATGGCTAGAAGGCCTCGAGTTTTCAAGGAGGCATCTGACCACAACCACGCGGCCGGTTTAGCCACTTGCTGTGGCTTTGGGCTTGAAGTACCACGGCATGGATGTGGGTATAACAAAAACATAATTTTTATTTGTAATTGTAACTGTACAATTTTAAATTATTTCAGGAGGATATAACCGTATAACAGATTAAACATAACTTTTTATCGTCACTGAAAGCAAACTTTACAATATTTCATGCGGGTATAACAGTTTAAACATAATTTTTCGTCGTAACTGTAAATGAATTTTACAATTACAAATATTTATTGCGGGTATAAATAATTTAAACATTTTTTCCGTACCTGTAACTTAACTTTACAATATTTAAATACGTCGTGCGGGTATAACAATTTAATTAACACAAATTATTGAAACATTTATTAGACCAAGTAAGTAATAAAAAGTAGATGGTGTACATACATACCCAATGACATGAAAAAAACTGGGACGATAGGTTATCTACTTATTTGAACAAGTTAAACTTGAATGAAATTAAGAGTTACACAAAATACCAGCAACTTTACACATTTTATACTTCCACACTTGGGTTTACAGTGGCATCTTGTATAGCCCTGTCCACCAGGTGAAGATTGGGCATTGACTATTTGGTCCAGTGATTTGTGTTCGAGCGAACATTTTCAGGGTCTAAACATTTTGATTCGCAGATTTCTAGAAAAAAATTCGGGCACTGTGTCAAATTGGTTGCCCAACTTATATAAACCATCCCCAGTACATTCAAGTATAACCAAACATTTGTGAAGTCTCCTTTACCTCTATCAACGTCAGGAATTTTGGCACATACAGTATCACCTACATTGCAAGGGGGAAACTCTTCATTTGACGAAGCTATCATTTTATTAGCCTGTAATACTAAGGAAACTGCCTCATCTTTCTAACTACTATATACATATACTTTTCAGCTCCCGTCTGGTCACAAAGCTGACAAACTGCGTTTTTGCAATTTCATTTTATTCTCAATCTTTTCGATTGCTTCGAGAGGCAGAACTGATGACCTTACGCCAACTTCAACATCACAACCAAACATTGCTTGGAACCGCGATCTTTTAATTCCATGATGATATGCTCTATTTTTCATTAGTTGAACGAATCTTAGTCCTTTTTGACAAATCTCATCGGTCATCCACACCATGAGCATTTTATCGACATTTTGATTGGCACGTTCTACGCTTCCTCGAGACAGCTATGGCGCGGCTTCCAATGCACAATCTTTAGACGTGGCCACATTTCTGTCAAATTTCCCACAACTCGATTAACGGACTCCTAACCATCATCAGATTGCAATATAGATGGTAATCCGAATATGCAAAATATATCTAGCAGTCAGTACCTTTGATACATCCTCAGCAGTCTTACTTTGTAAAGGCCGTAGTTGTACGGGCTTCGTCAGGTGATCCTCGTAAACTAATATGAATTTAAAATCGCCGTCTGGGTTTGTTTGCATGTCTATCAAATCTACCTGACAACGTCTATTATCTCATTAGATAAAAGGGTTTTACTACAAGACCTTTTTTCATTGAATTTTGTTTCATTTGACATGACTTACAAAAACGAAGATAAATAAGAACAGCCTCCTGAGTGATGTTTGCCTACTTGTTCTAAAATCATCCTATTTCTTCCGCCGTATTCAATACTGACGTGTATTTCATGAAGAATATCGAACAGTCTTCATTCTTGACATAGTATTTGAGGTCCCCGGTATTTTCGCCATTGGATAAAGGAGCAATTAACGCTTCGTCACTTTTCTTGCAGCTTTGATTCTTCAAACACTGCCATTTTAAATCACAATGCGAGCGCAAACTCGATACTTCAAATATACGTACGCGTACATACACCTATCTAACATGATGTTACGATTGATACTAAGCAGAGCGCCCGCTGCCCACAGCGAATGAACGTGGGTTGACGAATTTATTGCTGAAATAAATAATATCAAAATGATGACATTATATTTTCTTCAAAAATACCCGTCTAAACCTGCTTGCACCTAGTTTTAACCACTAAGGATTGGCTAGACTTAGGTGTAGCCGGGATTAAGTTGGTTGGACCTAATTTTAATCGAATGCAACCGGCTAATACTAGGTTTGGCTATGAATGTATAGTACTAACCAACTGCCAGTGGCTATACCTAGTTCCAACCGGCTAAACTTAGTTGTCACCGCATTACGGGCTTTAGCCGTCTGCAAAGTTGGGGTTTTCCTTTTCAGAAACAACTACCCTAGAAATAACAAAGGTAATGTGTAGTGAAACGAGGGCGATCAAGGAAAAAAAATAAAGGAAAAAGTATTCACTCTCCAGTTGACGAGAAGGGCTAAGTACGTCTCTGCCCGAAATCATACCGCTCCAACAGAAAATGAAATCAGCTGATGCGCTACCGAGCAGACGCACCATGCCAGCCAAAAAATATTCACCGAAAATGTTTGTTGAAAATGTGCCCGACGGACAGCGTGCGGATTTTCTACTGACCAAACATGAGTGTTGCGAAAGTTATTCACCCCATTACGCGTGAATGTAGATTCGTCTGTCACCAATATACACTTCAAAAAGTCCGGATTATTGTCATGTTGATGCAACAACCACTCACAAAACCGCACTCTTGCTGGAAAATCGTCAGGTTGAAGAGCTTGTACACGTTGGACGTGAAACGGATACAGCCCCTCTTCACGCAGCGTTTGCCACACTTTAGTTTTTGATACTTGCACTTCTCTAGCCACGTCTCTAGGTGCTTGTTGAGGGATTCTCGTCTACGCGATTACCTCTACAGGCGTGACCGTAACCGTCGGTTGAGGGTTGCATACTGACCTGACACTAGTGGTGTTGAAAGAGTAATCATACGAAACTCGAGTACTCGTTACTCATAGATACCCGAAGTAACGAGTACCAGTCCAAGCACGAAATGATTACTTTGATTATTCTGTTTTCCGTATCCCTACCCGATACGTGTACAATCGTTGATCGTCGAGTGGTAACGCTGGTTAGACTGTAGCACTACCGCTCATGCACCAAGGTTGCAGACATCCCACATTCAGATGGAAACCTGGAAACTAATTTTTTTTATTGGCGGACATAGAATTTGGTAATTGTTTTTAAATATGAAGTTTACCTATTACACCGTGACACAAATTCGCTTTTATTGTTGTGATCTTGGGAATCTGAAAAGGAATAAGTAGTCGATTGGATCGGGTCAAAGTTCGGCAGTATTATGAGGCAGAAAAGCGACAACAAGGTAACACCACCGTTCAGAAAAACCACAATAATAAAAGTTATGTCAATTTGACTCGTGTTTCCATGCACTGTTTGGCTAAAAAAATTATAATTCAGTATGACCACCAATAGTATGTGTAGACCAAGCTCAACGTAGAATTTTTTATACTGGTATATTATGCTTAATTGAAATGCTTCGAAAAGTCACATGCCATTTCGAATTTCCTTAAGCCCATATACAGATCGATACGCATACAGTTTGAAGATACAATGTTTGCATTAAACACGGTAGTCTTGAATAAACTATGCTTATAACATTTTGCAAATTTTAAGGTCATCTATTTTCTTATAAGATTCGGTTCCATTCAACTTGTTTAAATTCGACATTAATCACACGACGCACATTGCCAAATCGTTATACTCATACTACTCATAGTAATCAAAGTAACGAATACAATAAACGATTACTTTGTAGAAGAGTAACGATTAGTAACGAGTACTCGAAAGTAACGATAACCAACACCACTACCTGACACACTGACCCCGACCCAGTTCTGTCGTCGGGTTGAGCCAGTGTCATTGTACCACTCCGTGATGTCGCGGCTACAGGACGGTATTCAGATATTTTTGATGTTGCAGAGCCCTTTATCTCGGTTCCCTTAAGACATTGGTGTATATGGTACTAAGAAAAATTGCTTATGTTTTCAAGATCTACACGTCGTGTAAAGGAAAACCCCAACTTTGCGGACACCCTGTATAAACCATATCTATAATACTTGAGTCGTCTATCCACCTACCCATCTGCCCAGCTCATCTGTGGCAGTTGAGTCATCTATCTATGCATCGGCCTTATCGGTCACAGTTGTCCTATCCCTACAAGTTTTAACAATAATGTAACTTATTCTGGAACCGCGAGGTAAAGTTTCAATTTCGAATATAGGAAAACAATCATTACTAATCTTTCGTAATGAGTTGAATTAGTCCAGTTCCGTTTTAGAGATATAATAACGTGAATTTCCAAATAAAGTGATTCGGATAGTGAATTCAAAAGCAGGAACTTTGAACTTTTTTTACCAGATTCCTTAAAAATCAATAATTCTCTAATTTTATTATTATTGATTGGTCAATATTTGTTTCGAGCTATTTTGATTAATATTAATAAGCAGACAATCAAATATAATAAATACTGTTAGTACATTTTATCAACTGTTGATTATACACCAAGAAATTGCATGTGATGCTTGCCTTGCAAACAAATAGATCTTAAAATCATTTAAAAAAAACTCTTACTTCCATTACTCTTTAATGAATCTCATGGTTCATTGTGTAAGCTACTAGTAAATTCGTAAATGTAAACTCAAGCACTGGACTTGAAGGTAGTGGAGGACACACGCGGACAAGCGGAGGAAACGAAAACGAAACATGACAAAACAGGAAGACGGCCGTCCATCATGGTGACAGCGGGACACACGCACTGTTGCCAACTATTAATTAATAAATTCACCGGATGTATGCTTGAAACCCGTTAAATAGAACAAATCCTTCCCACAATTAAAAAAAGGTAAAGGGTGTTGTTGATAAGCATATATCATTGGGTATTCGGCGAGTAGACTATTTATGTAAAACCGATGTTTTTGCACTGAAGAGACCCAGGCTCTTCGTTAAAAAAAATGCTATCGGAAATTGCCGTTTTACCGCCAAACATAAGAAATTGATGTCCGCTAGATTTAGCGGAAAATCCGCTAAGCTGCCAAGATCGGACTTCTTTCACAGCAGGTTAAAATTCTGATGGCGCCAAATTTAAAATCAGCTGTTCTTATATACTGTGCGGTATGTGGGTGTTTGCTTTTCTTCGCCAATATATTTTTCATGGATTGACGAAACGGGACAACACGAAGTCATCAAAAATTCACCACGTACAAGAAATGATATTATATACATATATATTTTTGCTTTTTCGACGTAAGATCTATCTATTCGTTTAAATATGAATCAAATCTCATGAAATATTTAAAACATGTTACGGATATTCCAGAAACAATATGAATGAAATATTCCTTATCCTCGTTTCAGTAATGTCTTTCCAACAGGAACTGCGAAATATTACAAAATCAATATTTCTGAAAGGTGTACGAAATACCACTTTGAACTGTAATATTAGGAAAGATATGTAATATACCAGAAATGTATCTGAAAACTAATGTGCTGTGTGGGTATGTTGCTTTAACAGTCACGAGTGCAGTGACCACAGAACTTATGTCTAGCATCAAATCAGTAGTTCCAGTACTACTACAATGTTTGTTTTTACAATTTTTTCAAAAATGACGTTCCTGTTTCAATTTTATTGAATGCAAGGTGCACATACCTGCAGTTAGGAATGGACTCATGGAAACCTTTATGGATTGGTGTCATAGTAAGATCGTGGTCTAAGAATTGCGCCCATTGCATGGTCATCAACGTGTATCTGCTATGTAGGTTGCTGATATCAGGATGTATCACTCGAGAAACCACCCTTGGATTTGGTAGAGGAACACCAGTGACGCCGATCGATCGCGGTTTTGACACTCCTGTAAATAATTGAGATATCATGATCAAGATAACAGTAATTCCTAATTTTTCAGTTGCTAAACTATAATATAAGTTTATGATATCAACACATCCAATCTCACCCGAATCTCCAATCCTTCCATAGTTTCTAAAGCAATATCTCTCATGATAGTATAAAAAGACAAATCTCCAAAGAGACTTCTAATTTTTATAATCCACACGTGAGTCAACTTTGGACTTACATATATATTGGCATCCATTTTTAAAGTATAGGAAGAACTTTTCCATTAATAATTCTACAATTTTACTTGTGAATGCATTTTCCTAGTTCATCCTTTATTCTTACTCGACCGGACTATAAGGCTTTCCCTTTCCCCTCAATATACTAGGTGTAGCTGGCAGCTAATCCAACTCTTTAACCCATGAATATGCCAGAGTTGCTATAGGTCGAAATCAATCATATTTGAATTTAATTGTTTTTAACGGCTCCCGTGATTTTAATACATGGACGGACTTTTTTGGGAGCCTGATTTTTCACTGATTTTTGGGAAAAACTTGATCGTGCTCGATAAAATGTGTCATTGAGATATGAACTGTCCGCAAGTCATTTTCGAGTTTTTGCCAGCCATTTCGAATGCAATATTAAGGTACCTAGGTCGAATATGGCCAGCCTGTAAATATGGCCACATACCGTTTTCCCAAACACGAAAGTTTGTTATGAGCTGAACGCGACCCTAAATTGTCGCTAGTGTCGCATGTATTCGAACGGCCTACCTGTCACCCATCCGTGCAAGCGTTAGCCGCTCAGCCGTCATTATAGTGAAAAGCAGTGTTGAGGTTATAAAAACAGTAAGTAAGTATTGTCCTGTATTTTACCGTTGTTTTCATTATAAATCTTTATTATTCACATTACGATGTTGTGTAATAATTGTAGTTTCATATTTCTTTGTATATTTATCGAAGTAATAGTGTGTTTTTCATTCGTGAATATGAAAACAAAAAATTTGGATGACTGCAAATATGGCCACCGTTTGGCCATATTAACAGTACTTACTGAATTGCTGACACGTTTTTTTGTTTTTTGTTTTAGACCATGGCACGCTATAAATGTAAAGGGCTTCGAAGTAACTGGGCAGATGCTAATATGAAATTAGCTTTAGCTGCAGTCAGAAGTGGCAAAATGAAAATTTATACGGCTTCCAAGCATTATAATGTGCCAAGACGCACTCTGAGACGTTATTTACAAGAAAACAAAGAGACCAAATCTACTTTGGGCCGGAAACCACTTCTTAACCCTGAAGATGAAAAGATTTTGGAATCCCGTATTATTCGTCTGTGTAATGTGGGATATCCATTAACACAGCGTGTACTTCGTAGATGCGTGAAGACATTCTGTGATCAAAATAACATTCCAGCGCCAAGTGGAGGCTTGATGGTGGGACGAGATTGGCTGAGAGGATTTTTAAAACGTCATAGGAATATCAGTAGACGAAAAGCACAGAACCTAAACCCCGCAAGGGCACAAAAGCTGAATAAAGCAGTAGTTTCCGATTATTTTAGTAAATTGAAGAAAATCTTAGTAGAAAATGACCTTATGAACAAACCGGAACGTATCTATAATATTGACGAAAAAGGTTGCCAGCTTAATTTGCACAAATCACCAGAAGTTTTGGCTGAACGTGGATCCAAGAGAGTACATTTGGTAGCACCCGAACACGGCGAGAATGTAAGAATAGTTTCATGTGGCAACGCTTTAGGCCATGTCATTCCGCCCATGATACTCTTTAAGGGCAAATCAATGAAGCCAGAATGGGTAGATTCGTTACCCACCGGTTCAGTAGCCAAAATGACACCCAAAGGGAGTATGAATTCTGAAACATTTGTGAACTGGACACACCATTTTGCAAAATTTAAATTGCCAGGACCTTGTTTACTTATCTTGGATGGAGCGAAGTGCCACTTAGACTATTCGATAGTTGAAGCAGCAGAACAATTCGACATCAAACTTTTCTGTCTCTCGAGCAACACCACACATGAATTGTAGCCCATGGACAAATCAGTATTTCGTTCTTTTGAATATTACTGGGATGAAGAAGTTTTAAAATACTGGTCTATTCACGAGGACAGGAAAATAACCAAACAAAGGTTTGGGATATTATTTTCCAAAGTGTGGGATAAAGCTGCGACACCTGCTAATGTCAAAGCTGGATTTGAAGCGACCGGAATTTTCCCATTCAATCCAGATAGGATTCCAGAAGAAGTATACGCTCCCAGCATACCTACTCATAATTTCGCAGAACCTGGAGCTTCTCCTTCTGAAAATCAAGAAAATGGAGATACTAACGACAGCGACGCTACAAATCTGTTAATTCCTCCTCAGGAAAATGAAGATACTAATGAAAGCGACGTTACTGATGCCAGTGGAAATTCTCCTTATCCTCTCCCAAATGAAGACAAAGGTAATTCAAATCCATCAAATGATTCCTCAGATTCACAGCCAAGCCAAGCAAAGCGTTGTGCTGCAACTCCAGACAACGCCTCTGATGATCATCCACAGCACCCAAATCAAGAAGATATATCGAACTTTATAGAACCCCTGCCAAGTGTTTATGACGATTACGACAGTAGCGATCACATTCCTTTGTCCAAACTAAAGCAACATAACAATAATATCGAGTCAAAAACTGAATTAAATGTAGTCTGCTCCACAACACTTAATGAGTCATATACATCTTTCTGTCAAATGTTAAAAACTCCAGAGAAAACGTCAAGCCCAAAAACTGCTCCGAGAGCAAAAGCTATCAATAGTCTCGCACAGGCGCTAACAAAATCAATGTTTACAGATAAAAATAACATGTCAGGGCCATCAAATGCTCCTAAACAAAAAATATAAAATATACCAGGCCCATTTAAAGTGGCTTACCAAAAAAGAAAATATTCTGCTAAAAGGAGCAACAGTGAAGCAGTAACTCCGAAGAAGGTTTCTAAACAGTCACGTGGTAAAGGACAATCTGAAAAATCTAAAGATTCATGGTACTGTTATGTTTGCAATGAGGACAGAATAGCAGACATGAAAATATGCTTTTTATGTGAAACATATGTCCATGAGGACTGTGTTGGATTAACAAAAGAAGATACAGATAAATTTGTATGCACTCGGTGCAGTCTGGACTAACCACGACGATGATAATGTACTGGATGTCGCCTAAACAATATCTTTTAAATAAAGTTGTATTAAAATCTAATGTCCATTTTTATTTCACTTATTTAGAAGTTATTTAAAATAATATATACCGTAAATATGGCCACATATATGGGCATATTTACCTACCCCGTCGGAAATATGGCCAAATTTCAATTTTTTTTCAAACTTTTGAAAATATTTCTATCATTTAATATCTTTGTATTTTTCTGCCTTCATCATAAAGTTAAATATTCAGTCTTCATGGACAAATACTTTGACTTGTTTCTTTTATCTTTATTATTTTAGAAAAAAGTTAAGAAACCTTAAGGTGGCCATATTCGACCTAGGTACCTTATTATTCTAAAACCATTCTGGAGTATATGAATGTACAATGTACCCCAGGGAGATTCTGCTCTACAAAAAGGATGACAGATGGTAAGTTCGGATGTGATAAGATGAAATGTGAAGGAATGCAACGTTAAGGACGTGGCTACTTGATGTCTTTAAAAGTCTTCATTATGTGCTATTGCAACGGAGACTAACGAGGGAACACGTATACATGTGACACGCATGCATTATGCCTGCGTAATTCCTCCTTTACACGTCGACAAGTGTGACAGCAGATGTCATCTGCGGATGCGTCCGCCGACGTGTAGAAGGCGGATTTTTCTCGTCTGTGAGGGGAGGGGGGGTTTACTTATAGTCTAATCATAATAGCAAATTTCCCCGAAATAATTGTAAAGTGGGGTTTTTTGATGCAAGCTGTTCAAGGGGGTATTTAAAACATGGACGCATAGAATGGGTACACCAACTTCTGTGGGAACACTTTTTATTCGACAACAAAGAATGAGAAAACGTGTTTTTTGGGATTTAATTGAAAGTGTTGGCAGGAACGAAAAACTCTTTAAATAAGATTTTTAGGTATTTATGAGACCTAAAAATGAGGCCACACGTGAAAAGATCTGACTTGTTGCTAATGCGACGATAATCCCACGCAACTACTTGAAATTGTTTAAATCCATAGGCTTCATACTTCTAAATAACCACAATAAAATTGGAGTCGATTGGTCGAGCAGTTTTTGAAAATATCTAATTGCTTATCCCAAAACACCTGTCTTCCGGCCATCACTACTAGTTTACCGAGCAATATACAGGGTTCGTTCAAAGGGCATTTTATAGCAAAATACACGAATTTACGTTGCTGACGTGAATCATAAACCATTCCGAAAAATAATTGTTATTTTTATGCGAAAAGCGAAGGGTTGCGTCTTTTTTTTCTAAACAAACTGAAACATTTCTTATATGTGAGTAACTGAACAGATTCGCTACGATATTCGAAAAACATACGTTATTATACACATTTTAAAACAAAGAAGATGCGTTCATCACCTTTTGTTACGAAGAAAATAATTGTTTTTCAAGTTTTTTTCATACTGTTGTGGATACCTATTTAGAGCTGAAATTTTTTCATCATCATAGATGAGTCCTAAAGTTTATAAAAAAAAATTTTCCATACTGAAATGCGCCCAACTGTTAATAAGCTTAGCACGCAAACTGATGACATAATTATGTTTCAAACTGACTTAGACTAGTTAGTATGTAGCATGTGCTAAATGGTTGCATTATTGATGACTGCATGCCGTTGTCAAATATGTAGGTCACGTAATCCAGTTTCTTTACGAAGAAATATAATTCCCTAGACTATTTGTCTTAAAAGTATTAATATGGTATACGGCTGCGAGTTGAAAATGTTGGAAAATAAACTTGAAGAAACCAAAAAACAGTAGAGAAATATCAACCAATTGTAGCGAACTGACCGTCTTAAAAAATAGGCAAAATGCTCGTTAATAGACCCTAATACATCATTTGAAAATTCAGCATTGTATCTTGTACAGTTTTCAAGAGTACTGTAATTGTTTATATCAGATTTGATATGCCTCCAGCGTTCGCTTGACATATGTCAGTGTCAAGTATAGTCATATAAAGATCCAGTAAACCAAGAGGCGTTGTAGTGTAATGGTAATGACTGTCGATTGCAGAACCGCAGGACGGAGGTTCTACTCCAGGAAGTTAATTAGCTTGTAGTGCAATAAAGAAGCTTTTAATAGCAAAAAGTAAGTAGAGACATTCTACCGATAAGTCGCCCTCTCAGATAACATATGAGTACACATAATGTGGAAAAACATTTATTTCTCAAAATTTAAAAAAAAATAATAGAGAAAAAAGGAGCTCCCTGGATTCGAACCACCGTCCTGCGGTTCTGCAATCGACAATCATTCCCTTTACATTACGACGCCCCTTGGTTTAATGGGTCCTTATACTCGTACCTCTATACTTGAAACTGACAAATGTCAAGAAAACGTTGGGGGCATACCAAATCTTATATAAACAATTACAGTACTCTTGAAAGTTATACAAAATACAATGCTGAATCTTTAAATAATGTATTAGGGACTAATAACGAGCATTTTGCCTAATTTTTAAGTCAGCCAGTTTTGAACTCGCAGCCGTATACCATATTAATACCTTTAGAAAAATAGTCTAGTCTAATATTTCTTCGTAAAGAAACAATTACGTGCACTACTTATTTGACAAAGGCATGCAGTCAACAATAAAGCAGCCATTTAGCACATGCTACATACTAACTAGTCTAAGACAGTTTGAAACATAATTGTGTCTTCAGTTTGCGTGCTAACTTTAGAAGAAGGAAACGTAACCCTTCGTTGTTCGCATAATAATAACAGTTATTTTTCGGAATGGTTTGTGATTCACATCGGCAAGGTAAATTCGTGTATTTTGCTATAAAATGCCCTTTGAGCGAACCCTGTATATTGTTTAGTACGTTACTAGTCATGGTCGGAAGACAGGAGTTTTGGAATAAACAATTAGAAATTCTCAAAAACAACTCGACCAATCGACTCCAATTTTGTTGTGGTTATTTAGAAGTACGAACCATAAGGATTCGAAGCAGTTCAAGTAACTCCGTGAAATTTTCGTCGCATTAGCAACAAGTGATAAAACCTGCTTTTTGCCTCGGTATTTGAAGAGTTTTTTCGTTCCTGCCACCACTTTCGATTGAATCTCGAGAAACGGGTATTTTCATTCTTTGTTATCCAATAAATAGTTTTCCCACAAAAACTGGTGTACTCATTTTATGCGTCCATGTTTTAAATACACCCTTGAACAACTTGCATCAATAAAACAAGACTTTACCAGTATTCCGCAAACCAGGGGTATTTTCGTCTAATATGATTAAACTTTTAATGTTCAGCCACCTATCCGTTTGAGTCGTTTTTGTGGCACGACAAAGGATTTCGTGGAAGTGCCTGGTGTCTGTCCACACGTCTGACGACGCGTCAGTTCAATCGTAGGTGAGCGTACTTCTTGTAGTTTTGTTCCTGTTTCGTCAATCTTCTTCGCTAAAATGGCAAATAAATTGATCATTGACGAAACATTTAAATTCATAGAATTATATCAAGCAAAAAACTGCCTGTGGAGTTTCAAGAACGATACCACAAAAATAAAAATTGTGTAAGTATACAACTTATTAATGTCATTTAATTAGTTCAATTAACTTATCCAGTTGAGGGTACTGTAAAACAAATTTTCGTGCGTGCGAGTTGCGCCTGTCAAGAACACAAATTGACCGACTCGCAGACGTGTGGTCAGCTCATGGTTCTTCAGCTGTTGATGCATCTGTCATACAGAAAACAAACTTGTTTGATAATCAATTATTAACAATTAATTATAAAAAACCTACTTTACTCCCTTCACCTCTTACATAAATGAATTACTGCTATATAATCAGCTAAATATAAAGAAAACAGATATTATATTGCGTAACTAAATCATAAATATCTCGGAATTGTTGTCATCTTCGTTGGGATGAACATATTCAATTCATTAAAAAGAAATTTAGATTTCTATTATGCGTATAAATTCAGATGCTACAGACAAATTTCCAATGAAACTCAATTAAAAATTTTCTGTCAAACAGTTGAATGCCACATAACCTATGGAATTATTATCTGGGGATCCACGAATAATAACCATCTAAGTTCTTTACAAGTAATACAAAAAGTATTCATAAAAACAATTCATAATAAACCTTTATGTACTATATCCCTCCAAATCACTGTTTATAGAACCAAAACTTTAAGATATAAAAAAAATTATCTTGGTATAATGTTATACTTGAATTCCATAAAAACAAACTTTCGACCATTTATAACAAACTATGAATATGATACTAGAAATAAAAATAAACAAACAATTATTGCAACACCAAAAATTCATCATTATTAAAAATAGATGTTTACGATTGGCTTTTGGAAACTGATATAAACATGATGTACTTTATGAAAAACTAACTCATATGTTTTCTTCGTTGTTAGTTTACGATCCAAAATTAATGTACATATTACTAGGCAGCAGCGGTGGCCGCAGTAGTAGACTCTTCGGTCTCCTGATCAGTCGCCGTGCGCTGTGCGGGTTCGAGTCCCGTCCCAGGAGACATTTTTCTCTTGGCTATGGATGTTGTGATTGTCCGTTGGTGGTAGCTGGTCTCTGACTGTCGAACGTGGAGGTACCACCCGGCGGATATCGTAGAATGTGTGCATGTTGCATGCATACGTGTTCCCTCGCCAGAGTCCGTGTGGCGTCCCCCTTTCCCCTGTATCCCCCTATAGCCCCACGGTACCCAATGGGTGTTTAGGCCTTAGGCCTTCGTGGTAGTTGGAGTATAAAATATATATATATATATATACAGGGTGGCCAAACACGTGACGTCATAAAAAAAAAATTAGATTCCCCACATCGAGAGGAACCCAAATCATCCCCATATATATGGTCCGATTTTGTTTAGTTTAGGAGTTATGATTTTTTTTCGGATTTTTCGAGAATTTTTGAGTTCTGTGTTTATTTTTACCATAACTTCGTTAATAAGTGTGATAAGTGCCTGCTTTTTTCACGATTATGTAGCTAAGACCTAAGGCTTAACTATCATATAATCATTCAAGTCATGTAACTAATACTACTTTTTAATTTTTTTCAAAATCTTCGAACATAACAAAAAAGTAAAAAAGTGCAACAACTTTGAACGTTTATAAAAAATTGAAAAAACATGTTCTTACTATTCGTAAGTATCTTAAAAACTTCCTTACGGTATCAGCTATTTACCGTAAAAATTTCATCAACCTAGCTTTACTACATGCTACCGTAATTGTGGCTCAAATAGAACCGAACCCAAAATTGGATAACCCTCTGCTCAATAGAAATTGTTAGTTTCGGAAAAAAAATTTGCAAAAACCACAAAAACACGTTTGATTTTTACTGAACAGCAGATTATTATTCATTTATGTTATTTACAAGAGGTTTTCAAAATGTCTGCCTCTAACAGAAATGCACAGTGTACACCTACGTATGAAGTTTTGTTTTAAATCTCTAAATGCTTGTGTGTTGTTTTTCAACACATGTGTCGCTTCTTGAATTTTGTTCCTCAATGAATTTTCATTTGCACATTCTTGGGCGAATGTTATGTCTTTAAAATATCCCCAAACAAAAAAATCAATGGGGTTGAGGTCAGGGGAGCGTGGAGGCCATCGTATCGGTCCGTTTCGTCCGATCCATCTGTCTGGGAACCTTTCGTTTAAGTAGTTTCGCACGATCGTTGCGTTGTGGCATGGTGCACCATCATTCTGGAACACCATGTTCCGTCTGGCTTCCAGGCTTGAATCTTCCAGCAATAATGGTAGGCTATTTTCAAGGAAGCTTTTGTAGGCTACCGAATCCAACCTTGACGGCAGTTCAAATGGACCGATAAATTCCATATTGAATATTCCTGACCACATGTTCACACTAAAACGGTGTTGAAATGTCGACGGCCTTGACTGGTGGGGGTTTTCAACAGCCCAAGTATGTAAATTATGGATATTGAATATCCCTGTTCTTTCAAAACGTGACTCGTCAGTCCATAAAATTTTATCAAAAAAATCGGGATCCTCTCGTTGTCTTCGCAGCATTGTCTCGCAGAAATCCACTCTTAACTGGTAATCTGAAGGCATCAACGCTTGAACTCTTTGAACATGATAGGCGACAAGGTTATTATAAAAAGTCAAGGCAAGTCATATGCCGAGCTCTTAAAAAGGGTAAAGAGCAACGTCAATATACGGGAAGTGGGAGTGGACATCAAAAGACTAAAAAGGACAAACAACGGTGACCTCCTGCTAGAAATAAAAGGTACTGAAAACGCGCAGAAACTAAGAAATGTTATCAAAAGTAATGTAGCGGGAGTAGAAGCGATCCATAAGTCATGCTGCAGGTGATAGGTATAGACGCGGATATTGAAGAAGCAGAACTAACAAACGCGATCGGCAGATATTGTAGAGCGGATAGTAGCTTAAGGGTCCTGCCACTGAGACAAACGAGAAGCGGGGGACAAATAGCAAATATACGCGCAAGCAAGGAGGTAGCAGAAACCCTTATTAGGGAGGCGACTCTTAAAATAGGATGGCCTAGGTGCAAGGTCCAAAAGCGCATACACATCACAAGATGTTTCAAATGCCTGGGATATGGGCACCGTACTGGGGAATGCAATGGAGAAGACCGTTCAGATGTCTGTATCAATTGCGGAAACAAGGGACACATCGCAAAGGAATGCACAAATGGGTCTTTCTGCACCACCTGTAATAAGGAAGGTCATCGGGCAGACCAGTTTAGGTGTCCATCTTATAAAAGAATATACAGGGAAGAACGCACAACCTCGCACAAGCTACAGCAAAGGGAAAAAATGTGGACGTCATGGTAATCAGTGAGCCAAACCTCAACATGTCAAAGGGGCCAAGCTTTCTCATAGACAAAAATGGAGTCGTCGCGGTAAACATCCTGAAGTTGAAGCTCTTTGGATGTTACGTATCCCCAAATATACCCATGAATGACTTCAAGAACTACATAGACAGAGTAATGAGCAACATCTGCGATGGTGGATGTGAAGTAATCTTTGCTGGAGACCTAAATGCAAAATCGGCACTCTGGGGCTCCCCGATCACGGATCAGAGAGGTAGATACCTGGAAGAATGGCTGGCAGAATTGAACTTAGTCGTGGTCAATACGGGTGACCTCCCTACCTTCCAGAGAGGAGAAAGCCGCTCTTTTATAGATGTAACCGGTGCTTCTCCAAGGGCAGCTGCTAAAATTTCAAACTGGGAAGTCCTACATGGCGAAACGCTCAGCTACCACAACCACATATATTTCGAGGTAGGGTGGCAAGGTACTGGCCAGAAATCGGGCGACAGCAGACCGCTCTTCGATGCGAAGGCTTTCGAAGAGAACCTAAGGCACTCCAACTGCAAAAGGAATATGAACGTGAAACAGCTCATGTCTGTTTTGGAAGATGTCACGAAGAAGAGCACTATCTGGATTAGGAGGGAAAGAAGGAGAATACCCTACTGGTGGACAGTGGAAATCGAGCAGCAGAGAAGAACATGTCTTGAATACAAGAGAAAAGTCACCAGAGGACGAGCTAGGCTAAGTATGTGTGAGAGTGAATGGAGAGGCGTAAATGAGTTGTACAAAATGGCGTGGAAGGAGCTAAAAAAACGAATTGCTGCATCAAAGAGGGGTCATTGGAAGAAGCTGTGTGGAGAACTTGAGGACAACGTTTGGGGCTCTGCTTACCATATTGTTATGAAGCAAATAAAGGATTATGCTTTCCCTTTCGACCTATCCGCAGCGAAAAAAGCAGAAATAATCGATCACCTCTTCCCCAAGTCAACCGATACCTGGCTGAAGGGACAGAAAACCGCCGAAGGTATTGCACCGTTTACCCTGGAGGAGATACAAGAGGCAGCATTGGAAATTGAGATTGGAAAGGCTCCTGGACCTGACGGTATACCACCGGAGGTACTGAAGATAGGGTTGGAGGTATTGCCGGAGACGATACTAGGCGTGCTGAACCAGCTACTGACTCTGATATGGAAGGGAAAACCCGTGGAACTACCTTCCTCGCACAGACCTATCTGTATGCTGAGCGTAGTGGGAAAGTTCTTCGAAATACTAATTAAACTTAGAATCGAAGAGGAGCTCAAATCGAAAGTTGACCTGTCAAACGAGCAGTATGGATTTAGGAAGGGCAGATCACCCGTCCAGGCAATTAAAGCAGTCGCGGATAATGTATCGGAGACGGAAAGCAAGTGGTGCGCACTGATCACTGTTGACGTAGAAAATGCCTTTAACTCGGCTACTTGGAGCCTAATTATTAAGGAACTCCGACGTAGGGAAATTTCAGCATACCTGATAAACTTGGTGGAGAACTACTTCCAGGACAGAAAGCTTCTCCTAACGAAGAGAGAAACGAGGGACATCTGCGCGGGAGTTCCTCAAGGCTCAGTCCTTGGGCCTCTTCTGTGGAATGTGCTTTATGATGGAGTTCTGGGTCTTGCATTTCCACAGGGAATAAAATGCATTGCGTACGCTGACGATCTGGCGATCATAGCGGAGGCAAACTATTCCAAGGAGCTGGAAATCATCACGAACGAAGCGTTGGCAAGAATCAGCGAGTCGATGGCAGCAAACAAGTTACGACTTGCCCCACAGAAGACGGAAGCCGTGATACTGAAGTGATCCCTCAAGAAGAGCTCGGTGAATTTCCAATTCCTTGGCACGAAGATAGTGACAAAGAGACACCTCACGTACCTGGGAGTCGTTTTAGATGGCAACTTAAAGTTTGGAGAGCACGTTCGTCAAGTCATCAGGAAGGTAGATGCTAGGATGGCCCAGCTATCAAGAATACTACCAAATACAGGAGGTCCTTTGTGAGGTAATCCACTCCGTGGTCCTGTACGCAGCTCCTGTATGGCACCGTGTGGTCCAAGTCCAGAGATATAGACAAATGCTCTTGAGTATCCAGAGGAAGGCTTTGCTGCGGATATCGAGCGGCTACAGAACAATGTCCACTATGGCCGCTCAAGTAATAGCTGGAATACCCCCAGTCACTCTGCTCATAGAGAAAAGGCTCCGCCTGTACAGCAGGGATGATGCTAAGCTTCGTACTACCAGGTTGCTGGAAAGAAGCAGAACTTTGGAGAAATGGCAGCGTGTGTGGAGCGACCACTCAGAGACGGCAATGTGGAGCAAGACTCTGATCCCGGACGTAAGACGGTGGGTTAGCTGTAAACATCGAAGGCTAGACTTCTACTTCACCCAGTTTCTATCGGGCCATGGATACTTTGGGGATTACACCAAAAGAATGGGAATCACGGAGGGCAGCATCTGCGGTTATTGCGGAGAGGAGGACTCCCCGGAGCACACAATCTTTGTGTGTCAAAGATGGGCAGCATGGAGGAGCAATACAGAGTCTGTTATCGGTGCGGAGGTCAATAGCAGAAGCATCACCATACTCATGATGAAAAGTAAGGAGAACTGGAACACAATACAGAGGTTCGTTCGTAATGTGATGAACGCAAAGCGCAGGGACGACATCCTGCACTAGCAGAAGAAACGAGCATAAAGAATGCATCTGAAGACATGCCGCAACAAGTGGTGCTACTGGATGTAGTCTTCAGCCAGAGGAGGTGGTTTAGTGAGTAGTCAGTCTACTAGAATGTAGCTGGAGTCCCACACTCCCATGCGCGCTGGAACCACGGCGTATGGGGTCCGTAAAATGGATTCCACCTCCTGGTCCCCCTAGGACCACTAAAAAAAAAAACCACCTATGTTCAATAAAAATATCCATAGTGAAGAGAAAAATTCTTTTGGGGCGAGATTCAAACCCCTGCAGCTGACGTCTAGCACTAAGTCACCGCGCTGTCTAAATAATATGTTTACGTCTTTGGTTTATTCAAGAAATTGCTGAAAGTTTTGGACAAATAGCTTTCACTTAACAACACCGAAGTGTGCCACCCAGGTCTACTAATTTATTTTATACCTTTGTGCTATCCGAAGAACAATAATAGTTAATTGCGTTTGTGTGCATTGATTATGAGTATCGGAAACATACGTTACCATCATCGTAGACGCTGGGCAGCAGTCGAGTAAACGTAGTGAGACTTTTTCCATAATTAGGATTCCTTAAATTGTTACAATATCCAGTGTAAGTTCTGAAAGGCGAAGATGGATCGCAGGGGCCTGTATCATCGCACTGCAGGTCGACATCGAAAGCCTGTTGAGGAATCAGCGATCCTAGGTCCACCTATTGAAGACAAATGGATAGCTAGATAAGATAAAGACATTTGACGATTGTAATATTTTCATTTATACCATAGTCATTGACTAACATATTCTACTTTAAGATGGATAACCTAATCCTATATTCAAGCGACCAAAAAATTGTGCCAGATGAAATATTCTGGTGACATCTATAAGAATTTGTCACTCATGTTTCTTCTCTCCGCACTAATTAGAATTTCCGTTGAAAAGGCTTGTGTCTCATAGATGGCGCAGTAGCCAGCCGTATTAGCATATAGCATATATTTATTTAATTAGTGCCAAGAGGAGAAATATAACTGTGACAGATTCTCATAGATGACGCTATGAGATATCATTTCATTTCGTATAACTTTTTGGACACGAGAATATTGCGTTATGTTGGCTATCGCCTGGTATAATACCTTAATCAATGTTGTAATTTATATATATGTATATGGTAGTGTAGAGGGTGATTTAAATTTCAGCTCACAATAGAAATTTTATAAACCATTAAGACATATGCAAATCGTTCAAATCGCGGCAAAGTTCCCTACGTAGCAAATGCAATTTATTTTGGAATTCCATCCCACATATGACTAGGATGGAATAAAACAGGTGCTTGAAGTCTGTTCTGCCTATCTTTGGAAATGCTCAGAACTTCAAATTCTAAGCGTTGCGTCGTCTTCTTTGGTCACGTAAATATGCAACTTTGCTCAGATTCAGGCGACTTCGCCTCTCTTGTGGACAGGGGCCAAATTTTCATAACACGAAATATTCTAACTTGTTGATCTACCTGTTGAAGTGTGTCAGACAACTCATCCCTGAAGATGGATGCGACAATATTATCATCAAATAACTGCCTCTTCCTTCTTCTATGTAACAGACTGTTGACTATCTCGTTAGAGGCAAATTCAAAGAGCAGCGATGTGTTGGCGAGTTTTAGTGCATTTTTGTTGGCCTTGCTGAAGGAAGCAGCCACACCTTGAGGTGATTTTGGGTTTACACCACCAACTAGAATAAAAAAAAGATAATTGATTTTCTCCAATACACATAACTTTAGAATGGTTATCAAAGCAAATCATACAGGCTAGCATTAAGAGTATTGAAGATCGTTTCTCTCCAACAATTTTATTTCTCCTAAGCTCTAAAACGTATCATTTGGAAATAATAATAGCAATTTTTAAATGTATTCCAGCAATTATTTTCTTTGATCTGGTCAAATCTATTTTAGATTTTAGGGTATTCTGAGTAACCTTTGTCTGAAGAAACCGTTTTCGAGTTATGAGTGTGTCACTGTCAGAGAAATCCTAAAAGTGTATATTCTCGATGCTTGCAAACTGTGTTGAAAATTACTGTTTTTGAGATTGGCTAAATTAAATCATACGACAACTTTTAGCTGATATTCTGTTTAATTTTGACCTGGGCTCAATATTGCCAAATGGTTAGAATTTTTAGGAGCTAAACATGCAATAGATTATGTCCTCACATATTTTAAATAAGGTGTAGGGCAAAACAAAGAGCACAACATCTCTGATCATAAAACTTAAACAGGTCTATATTTATAGGAGGTTCTATTCTTCGAGTAACCTAGATAACCTTAAACTGTTTCACTCCACCACACATGTCTTCAAGTTTTAGTATTAAGGACATACATCAAGCCTGGCAATTGTTTTGGCTGTCTTGATAGAACGTCCTTTTTTAACTAGAACTCTGTTGAAATACCATCAAACAAATGGGATATTTTGAGGACAGCAATGATCTAAAAATCTATACTGGAGTTATCAAAATTCCAAAGACTCTAAACTGAAAGAAACATGTAGGCAAGCTAAGATAGGATATAACAACAAACTAAAATTGAAGAAACATGAATATATTAATAACATAATACAACTAGCGAGTAATCCTACAAATGACATATTTGTAAACAGCCAAACGGGTAGAATAAAAAATGAACAAATATTAATGCAAATAAACACGAACTATGGGGCTCGGATAGATGCAGCCAAAATTGCAAATTTGCTTTTGTGAATACTTTGCAACCATAGATGAAAAGATAATTACCACAGAATACGCAAATATTAAAGAACCCAACTATATTAAAGGCAAAACAGTACTTAACTCGATGGCATTTTATGAGATATCCCCAGAAGAGGTAATACAATCTCTAAATGAATTGAAAAATAAGGATGCGTTTGGACCTGATAACCCAATAGAAGTACTGAAGCTCATTTCTCAATATTTAATATATCAACTCACATACTTATTTAACTTATCAATGCAACTGGATCCTTTCCGGATTTGTTGACAGTATCCTGTTCACAAAAAAGGAAGCACTGAGCTCTTAGAAAATTATCGCCCCATAATATTACCGTCTGTCTTCTCAAAAATATTTGAGTAAATAGTTTATAGTAGATTGTGTTTTTGAGTACAATATTCTATCTGTTAAGCAACACGGTACGGTTCAAATTAATCTGGGCAGATGCAGAGTTATTAGATATCATACTTACAAATTGTCATACATGGAGCTTTCAAATCAGTTATAAGAGTTTAAATAATCAAAATAGAAGAACAGTTAGAAATATGACACAGTGCCGAATTAAAAATACTTTCATTACCTGTACTCCAAACCCTGAACTCCATCTTCCTTCGTTCTAACAGATCATGTTCAGCTTTCGATATAGCATCCATGAGGATGTCCTCAGACAAATCCGTCATGTGGTCCATTTCTACCCACTCAGTCAGTTGTGGCAACGGGTGCTGGTCGCATGATATTTTGGCGTTCAGATAGGTGTCCTCTTGCACGAACCCCTTCGGTTGAATTCTATCCATGTCTTCAGTGTTGGAGCAAAGTAGGCCTGCTGTTGTTATCTTTTTGATCTCCTTCAGTTGGGTGGTTGTGAGAGAGCTTGGTGGTAGATCGTTTTCGTACCAGAATCTGAAGTGGAGATAAACTATTATTATATTCAACTTAGTTTAAAATTACACATTTCTTTCTCTCAGCGCATTGAAGGATAAAAATTGGCGTCAAGTAGGACTCGGCACTTCTAACGCAATGCTGTCATCAGTTCACAGATGATTATGTTCGGCATCGGGTTAACTCCTCTGAGAAACAGCTAGCTACGAGCATGTATAACAAAAAATTGAGTGGATCGAGTCAGTTAAATATACCTATACAATTACTCCATAGTCTCCACCTATTTGAGAATGTTTCGATCTTGAAATGCCTCCCCTGCCTTAGCGCCAGTACCGACCATCTGGCAACGTTGCTATGACTAACTTTGCTTACATCCATGTCAGCCACCTACCAATCAGACATCGGTCAGACCACAACACATGTATAACGTATTATCTATGTTAGTTGCTTTGCGTGCGACCAGTGTGTTGAGAATATTTCTCTATCGTCATTTTAAGGTCTATTGTACGCAGTAATCTACGATGTGTGAGATATATTATCGACTAATTACTGGTTCGGAACTGTAAGAATATGCAAAAGATAGCACATATGATATACCCTCACTCACTCCTACAATCCCAAACCAATAATATTTAACTACAACAAAAATACTTTTGAAACTGATCAGGAACCCTTGAAACGCCAAAAACGCGTTTTAGTCAATGGCATAGTTGTAATTAATTTTATCAAAATCTGACCAGTACTTTCTAAGTTATAGCGTCGTCAATAAATAATTGGCGGACAGAAGTACAAATGATTAAAGAGAAAAGTGACATTTTGTCGTTTTTTTTTTAAATTTTGTAGATTTTTTATTATACAGGGTGACTTTGAAGTTGAGTCATTAATTTTCAGATAATGATTGTAGAAGGAAGATAAACCAAAATATGTGTGTAAAAATAAAAAAAAAATAAAAAAAAAATGTTACCTTGTTTAATAAAGTATCCTCCCGACAAGTATTTCAGTGCGGACCTGTATTTGATCGTGCGTTCTTGGAGCAGCATGCCCTCACCTGTGAGGTCTTAAGTCACCTGATTCACGAGCCCTTTGTACTACATTAACAAAGGCACGAGGGGTTGGTTGCACTCGATTGGGAAACCGATTCGCATAAATCCGTGATGCATCCGGGAGCATTTTGTAAAGACTGCCCCCCCGTAAATAAGAATCATGTCCACAAGTTCAGCATTTTCGTAAACATGTGCCATTTTTGATTTCGTCTGAGCCACGCAACACACTACTATTCACTTACGCGTTATCGACTGACGAAAAACATCGTGATAAACGTTTCAAATTCTTTCGCTTTTTTGTTTCCGATGCGATGAACCGGTCAGGCGGATTATATCCGTTGTCGCCAAACACGAGCATATAATAGGCAGGGCGGTACTCAAACTTCCAAAGGGCTATAACTTTGCTACTTTAATTTTACCAGAAAAATGGTAAAGGAAAAAAACATTTCTTTTGATCAGATCTACTCACTGTTAAAATAAATGACTCAACTTCGAAGTCACCCTGTATATCGTAGGTTTTTCTACAACATGTTGACTTAGCATAAGCTGTTGTATACTTGTTATGAACTCGTCTTGCAGCTGTACATGTTGCTTAAACGTCAGCGAGCAAGCGTAGAATGCACTATTTGCACACTAAAAACCATCTAGTCTGGAAGATGACCACTCGTCGGTTTTTTAACGATTTTTAGGTTTTCTACATAATACCTCTGCCGCACCTTCTAGGATTCTTATTCTCGTCACAACTCATCTGTGAACTGTTACTCGAGCAACCAGAAGTTGTTTTTTCCTGTTATGACCCTAGGTTAATTCGAAATCCATATCACCAAAATCTCATTTACTTCTTCTTAGTAGGTACTCGTGTAATTATGATACTTTGGTATTTAGGCTTTGTTGTTGATTATAAAGATTACTGTAGAAGGACTGAATTTTTTCCACCAGTTTTGACATTCTGCAATTTTTGAGGTTAGTATATTAATACATTTCTAGCCCCGGTAGATTTGCCTTTAACAGAACGATAGAGAAATGTTTTCGCCACCCGTCTCTGCGTCTGCTGTCATGCGTCATCGGCCGGGGACCAGTCTTCATAAGTGTCCTCGTATGACCGGCGTTCTGTTGCCCTATCACGCCTGACGCATCGTGGTATCGTATGGACGTGTTTGACGGACTCGATCCGTTGAGTTTCAATGTTATACATGTTCGTTACTACCATTTTTTCTGGGGGTCTAGCTTGAACATGCTGCTTTCGTCTGTCCGATCAAAGACAACCAACCATCGATAGGTTTTTTGGCAACTGATCAACAAACGAAATTATAGCAAGTGTCTTTTATACAGGATGTAAGGTCTGTGACACTCTTATTTCGATAAGGTCTAACTTGTGCCGAACATAATTCTTTTTGAACTGATGACGGTGTTGCATGGAAACGGCAGAGTCAACCTATTGGATGCCATCTTTTCGTTATAAATATGTTATATCAATAATATTGCGAAATGTGAAAAACGCAAGCACAAAAGGATAATTGAGAAACAACAGCAATAAATAATAATTCTTATCTAATCAAACAACAAACCTATCCGTCTCCTTCAATAGTTGAAACTGCTGCTTCAAAAGACAATTGAACGTTGGTCCAACCAGCGACCCAGGAATGGGGGTTTCCAGTAATCCTCCCACCAGAAGATCAATATCCCTAGGATCTCTATACAGATACTTCAAGGCTTTGATGTATTCATCCTTGATACCACTTTTCTTCATATCATCGAAGGAAACCTTGCCATTGGTTGTGGTGTTGGTACAGTTTTGTACCACGCGAATGTATGATGGGATGCCATGGTCTCTGCCCATATGGACAAATAGAGATGCAGTGTCCCAGTCGGAGCGCAGAGACACCGAGAAGTGCATACTGGGTGTTTGGGCGGCGTTTGTTATCAGGAGGTCTACCATTTCGGCGAAGGATTCTACAGTTTCGTTCATCTGTAAACATGCAGTGTTTTTCAGAAAGGTCCCCTCCTACTTATTTTTTGAACGCATCATGTTAACGAGCTGAAATTGTCCTACGAATACTATATTTTAAAGAAAAAGTACAAATGGCGGCTGGTCGCTGTCATCCCGAAATCTGATTAACTTGTAACACAATAAACGGCGGATGCTAACGTGATTGCGCATTCTTTTTTAACCTAGAGTAATTCTGAGGTTTTTTTTGGTAATTTGCTATAAATTCTTCTGAAGTAATGTGTGACCAACAAGTCAGCACGACCGTTCTCCTTTTATTAACTTTAGCTATGGAACTGTTGCTGCTCTTCGTTGTAAACTCCAGAACTTTTCCATTGGAGTACAATAAGTAGGAAAATCAAGAGTGTTGAAATTTGTTGTCGTCAGGATTTTGATTTACGTTAAATCTGTAAGCCTGTAGGAAATAGAAGTTTGAAGCAGTGTTTGCATGAGTGTTTCCAGTCTCTGCCTATATTTTACATGACTTTCGTGACAATAAATAGAAGTTAAAAGTATGTCGACTTTACACAAGAGCTTGTTTAAAGATCTGCAGAAATACTAGAGAGTTTTTAAGTTTCTATAACCGATGATGGCATCGCATATGTAAAACTTACAATGTTGGTGGGTAACATAGAAAGTAACGCGGGAAGTGCAGTCATCCCAACCTCATTGTAAACACCTCCTCTTTTCGCACTGGAGTATTTTGAAAATCTGCCATGTGTCTTCAGTTCCAGTTCAGTGTCTACGATGGCTTCCTAAAATAAAAAAAATGTAATACGATATTGAAAGGTACAAATTATATGGCACAATGAGTCGTTCAGCACCTTTGTGAATCTTCTCGAGCTTCATTGCATTTTTGATGCCCGCTTAACTTTCTCTCTGATCCATTGTTTGGCACGTAACTACAGTCAAGGATGATACCAAACTTAGTAGGCAAGCGGCTTACTAATATGACAAAGCCTGGCAACTAGACCACCTTTTAACACCTTTTGCAGACCAGATAGATGTCATTTTTTTATTGATTCTTATTTTTTTTTTAAATTATTACTAATGAATAAACCAGCTCCAGCGAAGCGATGTACTTATTTGATCTTGCACTGATTGCGTATGTACAGATATACTACCGCGCACAGAGGATGCAATTTTCGGGCATCCTTGGTTACTGATACCTAGTGAAGCAGTGTCATTTTTATCTACTCATTCTCAAAGTTTGTTGGTCATTACTTACATCAGATCTATTAGAATCACACATTTTTGTTTGGCGTATCTGTACACATGAATCAGGGGACGCCTTTTTCTCGATTTCATGCTAGATGCATATACCTACTCTGCACTTAGCGCGACAGTATAAACAAAGACAACATCCATGGTTCGAAATGTAACTTCCGAGGTTGTAAATTGCACCCACGAGCGTTGGAGCCGATGTATTAGCAGCTTGAGGCCGTAACAGATCTGGTTACCCAGCGGTCCATCACACCAGCGCCTTACAGTGTGCTGCTTTTTTTCAAACAATCTATTCTTAATAAATGTATATGAATGACATTTTGAATGATTTCTCATAAATCAATCTTTCCTTGTGTTTTGTGCTAAATATTTTACTATTTTACTAGTTCAAATGAAACTATTTTATTTTACCGAAACTACATGGCCTGAGGTAAGTACAGACTGCGAAAATCAAATTTTCACCAATTTTAGCCTAACAGACAAGGTTAAAAATCATCTTAAAATAAACTCATCTTAAAATAGAGCAAGGTTTTATTATTACTTTGAAAATAATAAGACGTTTGTGGCAGGCGAATTTATAAAAGCCTGGATAGGCTGATAATGCAATTTGTGGCTTTAGAAAAAAATGTAAAGATAATATGGAGAATCTGTTTGTCAGCTACAATCACTCGTCAATGAATGACTTCCACGATATCGAGTGATCATTTTTGAACAGATGCAGGGATATCAGTCGAGGCAAAACTCACACGTTCGCGATAAGTTCTTCAACTAGTTTTTTTTCATAATTTCGTTTGTTGAATGTCCTTTAACATAGACCAAGAGGTAGCCGCTCGGAAACCCGGGACAAATTTGTTTAAAACAATTTTTTTATATCAATTTCAAAAAAACGTTTTCCTTGCCCGGGCTTAGGTTTTTTAGATCAGTCGGAACAAAAAGACCTGAGTAACTTTTCTCTAAAGCTGACTGGTTTCGAGTTATAAGCGACTCATTCTATGAAAAACCCTAAAAATTGGTACATTTAAAATTAAGACTATAGTTAATACCTTGCTCTACACGACTCCGAAGAGTACCTACTATGAGATTAGTTTATTTTGAATCAATTTTAAAGCTCGTTTGTAAGGTCAAAATTTGCGGAATATTCATTTTCGCAGATTGTACCTTGTGCTGTAGACTATTAAGATAATATTACTTACCTCGCCAAGCACTATGGGAAGATACTCATTGTAAGTAATATGCTGGATCTCAGCAGTGACAACCCTCTTGCTCTCCAGAAACAGTCTCTCGTCCGACCAATGCCTGTTCAGCTGCCCCAAATTCACCGCGATTCTGTTGTGCTCCTTCAAAATGGCGGAGTATAGCGCATTCGTTTGACAAGCTGAGCAGGCAGATACGTTTACCAATCCAGCGTCGTAGGTTCTTAATTTTTCTACTTGTTGGTCGGTGTTTCCGTAGACTGCTGAACCGTCTAGATAGGATGAGGCCAAGTTCATTTGGTTCCGGTAGGCTGGAATCAGAAAGAATGTTAAGTAGCTTGATGCAATATTGTGTCATTCAGAAGTGAGTTTTTAAAAATTTTATACTCAAGCCATTTTTAAAGTAAGAACAGATTGCGCACCTTGTCACGTGATGTCCGTTCAAGCTCAGACACACTTGGCCAGTCACTTATTACGCCTCCATTACGTTTCACGTCCCTGACAGTGTTGGTTGTGTGGTTATACTGCTTATATTGTTTACCTTCAACTTGCTTCTAACAGCCAAGTCTGAAAGCTGGACAGTTGGTTCTAGAAACTAACTGGCTGGACCACTGTGATGGAACTACAGAGGTATGGGTTGTTTCCTAATTAAATGTCAATATTTAAGGTGGCTATTTTTGGGTCAATTTTAGGAAAAAAAACGTTATATGAACATAAGTCCTAAAAGTCGAGCTAAACGTCTTAGCTTTTGAGTTAGGCACGCCACTGACTCCCCAAAATAATAAATTAGATTAGTTGAAACCGCTATTCATTTATGGGCAAAAATCATGCCTCCTTTCCGAAGGACCATTACATTTCGAGCATACAGTGTGACCAGGATTTTTTAAATGTTTTGTGTGATACGGAAAAACATACTTTGAAGATTAAAGTGAAATCGTACATAAAATTGTTGCCAATATAATTATTATATTATTCCTGTTCTTTGTCCACCAGTATATGAACCGCTCTGAGAGAACTAATAGATAAAGTTTAATGTAATAAAGAAAAGAAGCATATACAGGGTGACTTTGAAGTTGAGTCATTAATTTTCAGATAATGATTGTAGAAGGAAGATAAACCAAAATATGTGTGTAAAAATAAAAAAAAATAAAATAAAAAATTTACCTTGTTTTATAAAGTATCCTCCCGACAAGTATTTCAGTGCGGACCTGTATTTGATCGTGAGGTCTTGGAGCACCGGCATGCCGTCCATATGTGAGGTCTTAAGTCACCTGATTCACGAACCCGTTGTACTACATTAACAAAGGCACGAGGGGTTGGTTGCACTCGATTGGGAAACCGATCCGCATAAACATGTGCCATTTTTTATTTCGTTTGAGCCACGCAACAGTTACACCATTATTCACTACCGACTGACACTGACTGTATACAACTGAATGAAATAATTGTAAAAACATCGTTCCAAATTCTTTCGCTTTTTTGTTTCCGATGCGATGAACCGATAAGGCGGATTATATCCGTTGTCGCCAAACACGAGCACATAATATTATTATTGAGACAGGGCGGTACTCAAACTTCCAAAGGGCTATAACTTTGTTACTTTAATTTTACCAGAAAAATGGTAAAGGAAAAAAACATTTCTTTTGATCAGATCTACTCACTGTTAAAATAAATGACTCAACTTCGAAGTCACCCTGTATATGTACACTTAAACATCAATCCTTTTAGAACGTCAATTGTTCCAGGTGAGGTAGGAACTGGATTGTATTCTTATTAGGGGAGACTGGGGATAGTTGTGACATTTTTATTTCAAATTGTCATGTATTTGTATGTTTTTGATCAGTTTACCTGACTATGGGTTTATTTGATAAAGTAACTATTCAGAATATAGATCCAAGGGGTTAGAAATTACACTACACGGAGTAAAATGTTACAATAAAGATCAAACTTAATAAACTGCTTTTTATTATGTAAATGACATTTAATTATGTCTCAGGTCAGTCAAACAGAATAATAGTATCCTCCTAACTTCAAACACAATCACAACTAGTCTAACAAAGTTGTCTCTTATTTTTAGTCTTACATCTCGTAAAACCAATAATTTCAGACCTACATTAACAAAATTATAAACCTTTTATTGAATAAACACTTGGTATGAATTAACAATACGAAAATAAAGTTTCATAATCAAAAATAAGCTATGCCTTAAAAAATTAGAAAAGAAAAACAAAGAACTTCAGTCATTGTAGCCTGAACAGTCACTTTCACAATTCAAACAAACGTATTGGGCAATATTTCCCTTTTCGCATTTGACATATCAATTCTTAAAAAATACACACTATACCCATTATTCTCCAGCTTTCTTCAGATCAAAAAATTCACAACATTTCAGAAAAAAATATTATCATCTCCACTTTAGTATCGAGGGATGTAGCAAAACGAATCTAGTCGAAACAATGTTATCTCAACGAGAGCAATAGCTTGGTTGACTGATAAGGCTAATTACAAAGACATCAATCACCTAATCAAATCAATGCCCCGACAACAAATGTGAGTGTTTCGAGTTAAAATTTTAATCAATTTCTATTTATCAGTAGACCTAAAACTTGTAACAGTATGCTTAAAATTACAGCTCTCCTAGTTGGTGTTGCATTTTCTATGTCATTTAGTATATGTTGCTTCCGTAACTCCTTCGACATAATCTTACCAAACGGTGCCTGAGAAGTCATCTTCAGATTCCCAGATAGATTAACAAGAAACTTTGCCTACCTCAACGCAGAGCACACAGCCTGATGCTGATCAAACTCAAATGAGGAAAAGTTTCGTAACTCCAAAATTAGTGGCAGCGTTAGATAGATACAAACTAAGTATAAGAAATGCTGTTTATTGAAGCAACATTGACGCACTTGGACATAACACCGACTGGTTTTCTATAAACAAGTCATCCATTCAAACAATTCGTAACGAAAAGTAAAAGAAGGGCACAGAAGCTATTAAGCTTGATGTCCAAAGCGAAGTACCAGATACTCTAACTGTCCACTGGGATGGCAAATTGTTGCCATTTTTAAATGCACGCAAGTCTAAAGAAGAACGTCTACCGATTGTTACAACGTATGAAAATATAGAGGAACTTATCGCCGTGCCCAAATTGGATAACTCTTCAGACACCGAGCAGGCTCAGGCAGTTTTGGATGCTATTATTGACTGGAATCTTCAAAATAAAGCTTAGAATCTATTGTGATACTACTCCAAATACGAGTATTAACGATGCCTGTGTGCTTCTCGAACAGAAACTTAATACAGAAATGCTTATTTTTGCTTTCCGCCGTCACGTCTACGTATTGGTATTAAAAGGCGTGTCCGAATCAAAGATCGGCCAAGTGACTACTCGTACAAGCTCTGACATTCCAATGTTTAAATAGTTTCGCGAGAGCTGGAAAGGTATCGAGAAGATACAGATTTATACATCGATGGTGTAGTGCACAAATGTTGTGATTTTTTTTTTGAAAATGAGTTATCTACAGCAGCGTATTACTCAAGGGACGAAGCAGCGGATGCACAAGTGTGGTAAGTGATTAATTCATTTATAATGCTTCTAGCAGTAGGTATAAGTAACTTTGACAAATAGATTTCTATCGCAAACATTGTAAATGTACTTAACACATTTGTACATAGTAACCTACATCCTCAAGATGGTGTTAAAGGTAGTTGTCACATCTGTGGTTCACACATTTCTCCTAGGCTAAAATTAGTTGAGTTGAAATAAGACGGAATTTGAAAATATACAAGGGTATGGATACAGAATAGTAAATGAATCAGATTTTTAGAGTGGTTCAGTATATTCTACTTACACAGGGTAGCGCATCGAAAATGAAACAGACGCATTTACTGGCAGCTCAGTTTTTTTTTGGAAAAACGCTCAGACCCGTCGATTTTGTTTCCGAGGGGGACACAAGTTTGGCAAAAAATCACGTAAACACTTGCTTTTCCGACGAATGTTCCTTTTTCTTAAATGGCATAGTAAATTGTCATAACTGCCGATATTGGTCCGATTCTAATCGCAGAATTTATCATGAGGTTCATACACAGCAGCCACAAAAATTAAATGTTTGGGCTGGTATTTTTGGCGATCATTTAGTTGGTCCTTTTTTCTTACCTGTAAATTTGACCGGGGAATTTTTTTTGGAATTACTGGAAGACGCCATAGATAATTCATTAACAGCCACAATTGAAAATCAGAATGATCGGCGGTACATTGCGAATAGCTTGGTATCCCAACAGGATGGTGCCCCACTACATTACGCATTACGTGTTCGACAATATTTAGATCAGACGTTTCCAGATCGATTGGTAGAAGAGGTGCCATTGAATGGCCCCCAAGATCGCCAGATTTATCACCTTTGGATTTCTTTAAGTGGGGTCATTTAAAAAGCAAAATCTATGCTACTCAGCCAACATCATTGGAAGACCTGCGACAAAGAATTACTCCTCAAATATTGCAAAATGTGCGGCAACGTTTTGAGCAAAATCTTTATTATTGCATGGAGAGGCATGGTGGCCATTTTCAACATTTACTTGCCTAACGGGTCAGTTCATTCTTCATTTCTAAATTACTTTGCTGCCAAATGTTTTGATCTCCACTAATGATGATGTATTAGTTCTATTTAAGCTTTAAATCAATAAATCTTCAAAACTACTGTACTGAAGTACATTAATTTTATATCATTCTCAAGGGAATTGAAAGACCTTTAAAATAAGGTATCACTCGACCCCCTTTCCATTTAAGATTTTGGGGGTGGTGTCACCCCCGCTTAGGGGGTGTGCACGTGCTAACGTGATATTTTGCCAAACTTGTGTCCCCCTCGAAAACAAAATCGACGGGTCTGAGCGTTTTTCCAAAAATAAACTGAGCTGCCAGTAAATGCGTCTGTTTCGTTTTCGATGCGCCACCCTGTATAGACGAGTTGAATTTGAGAAGTGCTGCCATCGCCGTAACCCCAACTACCGAAACTGATGTTATTCAGGACCGAAGAATATTTTCATATATTTCCAGTTGGACGTACCGATATTAGGTATTAATCGGTGATCTATTGCTCACGTTCATTACTCATTTTTTACTGTATATTTCAGAAAATAAAAATAATGAGCTGTGGTGCTTCACCAACCATCATCAGTACAATGATCCTGACCCATTTGTTTCATCTGACAATTCTTAAACTCCTTCCAATCGAGCTAGTGGATCCGATAGCCAGACGAGGTAACATATCAACTCCCTAAAAAACTACGAAAAAGAAAAGCCGACCCCCAACTCTGGAAAAGGTCCGTCGTGAAGACTTCAAGATTAAGTGGCGAAAAATATGCAAATCGAGCTGGTAGAACAGTACCAGTAAAACTTCAAAAAATAGTGGACTGTTCTAAATATCGCTATAAATGCAGCAACTTTCTTTCGCAGGATGAACGGCAAATATTATGTAAAGAGTATTACCAATAAGCAGACTGCACTAGGCTATAAGTATATTTAAGTTCTCTAATAGAGGACGTCCCAGTAAGCGGAAAAAAGTGCACTCCACTGACTAAAAACTGAGCCACTTCTAGAACAATTCAATTTAAAAAACACAAAGGGTGTTAAGCATAGAGTATGCCAAAAATACGTTTGTGCTACTTTTGGTATTTCACATCGAACAGTAGAGACAATAAATCAATCTAAGAGCAGCACTAGCCCTTTTATCGGCCATGATAAACGGATAGACTCCAAGCCTCATAACGTAACTCCCTTTGCAATTAAGCAGCCAGTAATGAGCAACATCGATTCTTTTTCAAAAATCGAGTCTCATTATTGTGGACGAGACTCAAAAAAAGAGTACCTCTGACCAGAACTAAACATTTCTATAATAATTGCCTATATCAGGAATATTGCGAAGAAAATGATATGAGTCCTGTATTTATGTATTTAGGTTCGTGTATCAAAGTGTATTTCATGAACATGATTCACTGCTTTCCTTTTATAAGCCAAAAAAAGACCAATGTTCTGTATGCAATGTATTTAAGGCATCGCAAAGCAAAGAAACTTTACGTGTCAACTTCGAAAACCGTAAACGTCGAGAGGACTCACTGAAAATGAAAGAAAATGATAAAAAACATGCAGTGCATGCATTTTACCCATTCTTTTAGCAGGTGATAGTCAAGTATGTTACAAATCTCACCTCAATGTATACAACTTCACAATTTATGATTGCTCGAACAAGGATAGTATTTGTATTTGTACGTATCGGATGAAATTCACGGCAGCAAGGGAGGCTCGGAAATTGAAACTTGTCTTTATAAGTATTTGCAAAGTTTGCCTCAAACTGTTGGACATGTGGCTACATTTTCAGACACCTGTGGTGGTCAGAACCGCAACAAGTTCGTTAGCGCTGCACTGCTACACTCAGTTAATAAGCTGTCTAATTTGAAAACCATTGATCTGAAGTTCAAGGTGACATAAAAAAATGTATACTAAACTAAAGTAGATCAGGCCACGACCACACCACGAAAATATAAATGCAAATATAAAAAAGTCTGATCTCTTGTGTCTCCTTAATCACGAAACCATTCCATTGGATTACGCAGACTTTATTAACAGCCTGCCTGCAACCTGGGATCTTTCAAAGCTTATGCTACATTTCCAGTTTGAAGATGATCAATAAACTTCATACATTCACCGAGAAATTGGAAATTGTTAACTGACTCCCTTATGTAACTATTTATTTTATTGTTATCTCTTTCATGGTTGGGCCAAGTTTATAATAAATGTTTCAGTTATTTTAATTAATAAGAAAAGAACGTGTTAAGTAATAGTGCAATATGGTACAAATGTGTTAAGTGATGACAAATAAACCTTTTTTTTAAATTGTCTATAATTTTTTCCTACCCTGATTAAAAAGTATGTAATCTACAAAGAAATGTTCGAATTGCCAACTTTAATGTTCATTTCTTCAGTAATAAGTCGCTAATCAATTTTACTTTTGAGTCAAAGTGATTTTATTGTATACCGCAAAAGTAGCATTTTGGTCTTATCACATTTGTGCGCTACACCATCGACATGAAAGCGCTCTTGCCTGAATATGTCAGAGACTGATAGGCTGCTAGAATTTTATCGACATGAATTGACCAAAGAAGTTGCTAGAGATGACTATCGTGAATTAATAGATCCGTCAATAAGATTCCTTGGCGGAGAAACAGAGAAAAAATCTTAAGATTCGACCGCCAGGCGCCATGCCTCACGCTCGATGGACGGCCAGATCGATCTATTAGTTGAAAATAGCATTACTAAGTTCCCAGCTCAAACTTTCTAATAACGATAAGGCAGCTCTGTTAGATATCTGTATGTTCATCGTGACAACATACGTGAAACCGTGGTTGCAATGCACTTTAGAGGATAAAACAACCTAACCAGGCTGTATGCTTTTTAAAGGCAATGAAGGCTTACGAAAGAATTGACAAAACCGTTTCAAAAGCAGTTTTACAAAAGTTCTGCCAACATTGACGGTACTTGACAGATGAGGTATCTGTCTTATCTGTTTGACGACGACGTAGATCAGGAAACTAAAGTAAAAATTGTTGCTAATTTAGCCAAAACAGTCCATCGGCCCACGGTAAACGCTACATTCCATCGAAACTTGAACTTTCTGGTCCAGTTTATGGTAAGTCTGACGAATAAATTTTCCTTTGTCTTCTATTACTACTTCGATATAATATGCTATACCATAACCATCTTAAACTGTAATGACTCATCCATGTTCACGTGAACATCACTCAACCACCGGTAGTCGGGTTGTCACTGGCGGCGTATGAATATTTAATGTGAGTGAACTTTATTTCTTATATAAGTTTAATAAAAAAGGGAATGGTTTAAAAGACGTTATAGATCAGAAATTTGGAGATTACCTCTGTCAGCTTTTATTTTCTAATTATCCATGCGCTAATTGCTTCCACTTCCATCTGAAAGTAATGAGCTATCGCTTTCTTCGCCAAGATTGGCTATAATTGGCTCCATCATGGTGTCGATGTTGTGGTCAAGCTGTCATATTTTTGTTTCTTCCTTCACAACATGACGGACAACATTCTGCCACGCTTCAGGTGTTACTAGCTGTATGGAATTTAAAAGTGTTTGCGGAACAGTCCACATAGTCTTGTTCAAATAATTGAATACGTTGAGCACGATTTCTTTCGCGTCCTTTTTCAGTGCCTTACGAAGCTTTCTACTGTTCCGTGGCTTTCAGTACTTCCACTCCCAGCCTCACCTTCCATGGTTAAGGAAATATAAGTATAACCCGAACAATAACAACAGAAATAACCAAATAAAAATTCTTCTAACAACAAACAATATCACGCGGTAACTAGACTCTCAACGAAACAAGTTCCAAGCACTACTAGTGTACGTCAATGTATCGGGCCTTGTAGCGTGAGCGTTGAGGCGCCATCTTGTCTCAGGACCGGAATCAGTTTTCATTCTTCCTTTCACTTTAATTATGGTCATATTCATGCGCGTTCCCTAATCTTAGCATGTTTGTTGATTTTCACTGGTTTTGATGTTTTATTACAAGTATGTAGAAACAGGCAAGGACCTAATAAGGAACTACAGGATGATTGAAAATAACTATTTTCTCATGAAAAGCATTATTGTGGCCTATTTATAAGAGATCGCTATATGCTTCCGTGGATTATTTCCTTTGAAGATCCTTATTTTTGTAGTAGCAGCATGTATGTATGATCCACGTAGTTAAAGTAGCACGATCGTGATTTTTAAATACTTTATTTATTCGACTAGATCGCAATGTGGAAGCTTTCTCCTTAAAACAAGTCCGAAAATTCAGAAACCCTTTTTTTCAAGATTATTATAACAAATGAATGAGATCTTGTGAGCATAATATAAAGATTAAAATTGTAATAAAGAAATGAATCAAAACGATATGCCCGTATTTTCCCAATTTTTGTTTATTAACATAGTACTTGTATTCTAATATCTAAAAGTTTGTCAAGATGATTGCGGGACATATTGTTACCCGAATAAAATGTAACTATTATTTAGAATGTGTATATCGAACACTCGGAGCTTAGAATACCACCCTGTTTTAGTCTGACGCCTCTCGACAGCCGTTCCGCCGCCCGGCGGCGGTCAGACTCTGATCACGCGTATGAATCATTACAGTTTTAGATAGTTACCAGTATAACTGTTAAAATAAGCCAGCATAAACTGCGATTCTGGCAATAGATGGCACCTTACACTGACTTGTTTCGATAGATCTTATACCTCAGATAGAGGTTAGTTGCTATGCTTTCGTTCGTTGTCCTGACCTGAGGCCAAGCCTAGACGATGCTGATGAGTTGTCAAAAACTACAAAGCAAAAAAGTCCATGGTTGACTGTCCGAGGTTGGACAGGCAAAACCAGTATATTTAGATGATGGATATTCTTCGTTTTTTCATTTCAGATAAATATATCGATGACGTTGTTTCAATCAAAAGCAAGTCCCTGTTCAGTCGATTCAAAATTGATGACAGTTTTCCGCCGCCCGGCGGCGGTCAGACTCTGATCACGCGTATGAATCATTACAGTTTTAGATAGTTACCAGTATAACTGTTAAAATAAGCCAGCATAAACTGCGATTCTGGCAATAGATGGCACCTTACACTGACTTGTTTCGATAGATCTTATACCTCAGATAGAGGTTAGTTGCTATGCTTTCGTTCGTTGTCCTGGCTTGAGGCCAAGCCTAGACGATGCTAATGAGTTGTCAAAAACTACAAAGCAAAAAAGACCATGGTTGACTGTCCGAGGTTGGACAGGCAAAACCAGTATGTTTAGATGATGGATATTCTTCGTTTTTTCATTTCAGATAAATATATCGATGACGTTGTTTCAATCAAAAGCAAGTCCTTGTTCAGTCGATTCAAAATTGATGACAGTTTTCTCGACGAATATCCAACTTCATGGCCATATAATGAGTCTTTTCAGCACGCTCAGAATAAGGTGCATACACTGAGAGCAGTCAAGTGCAAGAATTCCATGAATTAATCACTGCTAATGAGGAACAAAAACAATTTTTATTACGTTGCATACAAGTACACAGGCAGGCATATATATGACTATAAAAAATTTAGTAAATAATGTTCTTTCAATGATACATATCTAAGAAATATAAAATACAAATAAAGCAGTGTTTTCTTTGTCGAATAAGAATTAGCCTTTAAAATCCATACATCTCGTCTCCCTATTAACTTTCAAATTCAAAGTTTGACCGAAGTCAAATATATCATTCCTCGATCGCAGTTAGATTCATTTTTTGAGTTGTTAGAGTCAAATGGAAAAAATAGATGCTATGCGTATCTCAATTCGAACAAAAATCTGTTTGCCATCATGGGCTGGGACACCCCAGTGACCATGTTTTTTCCTTCTTACCATTGCTCAGAAGTATCAAGTTTCAAAGCTTTTCCACACCAAAAACTGCAACTGGTTTAAGAGCGCCAGTTTCTATAAAATTATGACATTGGTTAGAGATCACAGGTATTTAAAATGAGGTGACTTCGTTGCTGTGACTTATAGCTCTTGTCAAAGGATCGTCAACTCAAGATAGTTACTCTTGAATCAAGAGCACTCTTTCTGTGTACTCACCAAAACTACAGTCATCCATATCAACAGCCGGTAATGTCCTCATATACTGCCTGCATTGACCTCTTCCAAGTCTTCCATAACACTCTTCATGACGCGATCCTTCATCACTGCAGCAGTTTCTGCCATCCAGGTTCCCCGTTCCAGCAAGATCGTGAAGCACCAATTCACTCCAGGCGCCTAAAAGGGATGTGACGTATTTGTGGCTATTTGGAGGTACTGTTTGAAGGGTGGCTGCCACATCTACGGGGCTGGGCAAAGCGGTACGACCAGAGCTGTCGCGAGGTAGAGATTTTCCTGAAAGAAAAAATAATGAGAACTTCTTAAAATGTAACTTAGGAAACCTATCCTGTGATTTTCATGTTCATAGGACTCCGTTTGTCCGGCCGAATCAAACTACAAGTATGTTTGAATTTCTGTTTATTGCACGACATTTTGGCCATCGTGGACCTTTTTCAAGTGCAATGATAATTAATGACACAATTTTATTTATCCATCTTACAGGTGACAGTTTATTTATTTCTCATTTTGTTCGTTCCTATACATGCCGACGTCGCGCGAGGCCATCATTTCAACCTTAAAATGGCACCGCGTAAAACTAGAAAAGGCCAGGACCAGGATAGTAGCCAGAAGATCTCGATTCTAGAATGCGACATCTAACCACAACCTCGCGGCCGGTTATAGCCACTTGCCCTGGTATTTCAAGCTCAAGCGGTCTACAAAAGCAAAAGGATCATTCAAAGAAAGATCATAACAAATAGCGATAAGGGCAAAATCAGCAAAAAGAAGGAAAGTGGATTCGAGCAGAAAATAGGATAGATAACCCGAGCAATACGTATTTCTGCTTGTTGGCTGTTAGCCCCAAAATGAATGCACATATGCCTCTACAAATGTAGAGACACATGCCCATACATCCGGATACGGTGTAATCTGAACAAGCAAAGATGCAGAGGGAACAAAATTTCACACGAAGTCCCCAACAAGGGCCAACCTACACATTGTAGTATAATGGCCAGAAGACGAATCCACTTTCCTTCTTCTTGCGGATTTTGCCTATTATTTTTTTCTATTTGTTTTATACCTTTATCAATTTCTTTTTGTAGATACTTTGGGCTTCAAGTAGCTCGGCAAGTGGATATAGCCGGCCACGTGGTTGAGGTTAGATGTCGCCTTGAAAATTCGAGGTCTTCTGGCCATTATACTACAATGTGTAGGTTGGTTCCTGTTGGGGACTTCGTGTGACGTTTTGTTCCCTCTCCATATTTTCTTCCTCAGGTTATACCTGTATAAGGATGTATGGGCATGTGTATCTACTTTTGTAGTTGCATATGTGGATTCATTTCGGGCCTGATGAAGCCAACCAGCAGAAATACATATCGCTCGGGTTACCTATCCTATTTTCTGCACGAATCCACTTGCCTTCTTTTTTGCGGATTTTGCCCACTATTTTCCTATTTTTTGTTTATATATATATATATATATATATATATATATATATATATACAGGGTGTAAAGTTAGTAGTGGATCAACGAAAGTCAGGTGACAGAGGGCCTCAAAACCTATCGAATGAACTCCTACTGATCGACCAGCCAAAGATTGCTAGGGACGAAAGGGGGAAATGCGATGAAAAAACCTTACCATTAGACGATTTTATATGGAGTCATAGGCGGAGATCGGAGAGACTTGAATTATTAATTGAATTTATATTTTATTACAACTGGTAGTATTAATATTTTTTTGCGATTCATAATGACGTGATACCAAACATACATTATAAGAAATAAATATACACAAACACTGAATATTGAGAACAAAATAAATATATTTTTTAGGCAACAAGTAATATTCCTATGTACGCATTATGATTGAACAGCAAAACAAATTATGCATTCTTCTAAAATAGAATACAACAAGTCAAAAATATCTGACTGAATAGAAAAATATAGGAAAACAAAAAGTAATTTCTTGATGAAATAACCCATAAACAACACATAGAATTAGACTTTCTACTGAGATACTAAAAGCCACAAACCAATAGTATAATAAATGAATATCTAAAAATTCTAAAAGGTAGCCAATCTAGTATAGTTTCAATCCTGATTAGAGTCATGATCACTGTCTGAGGAACTGTCATTGCTATCACTTTCACCTCCTATGTTGATTATTATTTCTTCCTGTATTTCTTGAATGAGACTGTCTTTTTCCCAATATTCATCTTCAATTTTTATAACATGTCCAATAACCTTTTGCCAGTCACTGGCACTTACTGAAGCGATGGCCTTATTAGAAATTTCATCTAGTTTTTTTATAGTAAATTCGCCGCTTGTATTATGGCTTCTAATGAAAAATTTTACTTGTGCCCAAATCATCTCTATGGGATTAAACTGACACATATAGGGTGGCGTTCGAAGTGGGGTGTGTCCGAAACTTCTTATTAAATTATCTATCTTATAATTTTTCTCATCAGATGGTGGCCTATGTAGACAAGCTATTTCATAAAGCTCCATTTTTTTAGCATTAGGATCATGCTCTATACCTTTTTTGCTCAACCACGTGATGATGTCTCTTTTTAGAGAAGATCTAGTTGGAGGCTTGTCTTCCAAAGCTGAATGGTAAGGTGCATTATCCATTATTATAATACTATTAGGAGGAATGTTAGGAAATAGTTTTTCAGTAAGCCACTTCGTGAAATTTTCTTGGTTCATTTGACCGTGATAATCACCAGTGGCACAGCCAGCCTTGAAAATGAGACAGGCTCCAGGAACAAAACCATCTTGCGAACCCGCATGAACAATTATAAGTCGTCCTGGAAATGAATAAATAGCCTCATTTTAGTGTTATTTTAAGTTTGCCAACACCTTTTTGAATCACTATGTATAAAAAACATATTTTTGAGAAAAAAATACTTGCAAGGGATTATGTATTCAATTAGACAAATTAAATGAGCACTTATTAAGAATATTCCAAAATTGAGAAAAATGTATAATAAGCAAAATCGAGGTGAAAGAAACTTTATTACCTGTAGAACTTATATTGCTCAGGACACCCATAATTTCTTCGCTTTGCCAGCATTTCTTGAAAGTGAGGTCATTATCAACCCAAGTTTCGTCCAAATAAATAATATGCCTTCCTTCTTCCCGGAACTTTTTAATAGACCTAAGATACTTGTATCGCCAATGTAAAATACTGGGTCTTTCCATTAGTAATTTCCTTTTGTTGTGGCATTTACGCCAGTAAAATCCTTTTGCTTTTAAAAGCAGCCTCAACGATTCTTTACCAAATGGAAATTCCATTTCTTCCTTCAGTTTGATTAGAAGTTTACTACAAGTAGGTACCACTTTAAAATCACAGTAAAATTTTTCTATCATTCTCCGAATAATGGAAAAATCGACTCCATCAATTTTTTGGATCACAGAAGGGCGTGATCTCTTTTTTCCGGGAGAAGCTAAAGGCTGTGTGGAGGTTGCATTTTGCCTGTCTTTATCTTCTTTTCTAATTTTACTTATAGTTCGTTCACTAACACCCGTATAATATGCCGCCCTTGCATTTCTAGCTACCAGTGGATAAACGAAAGTATTGTTAGCCGCTTCTGCATCGCAAGCACGTATCACGTTTGCTATTATTTCCCTTGCCTGGCTGTGAATAACTTTCCCATGCTTGAATTCCATTATCACCACTAAACAGTAAATTATATTTTCAAAGTATTTGCCAACTGCCTACGCCTATGGGAGTAGGTTTATAAATGACCGTGCCATCGGCACGTTATTCTAGTTTCAGATAAGATAAGAGTTTTGGACCAATCAGCGACCGGATGTTTACCTGCGGCCTGGGTTTTCCAGCTACATTGCCAAATTCAGCGGAACAATTCTATATCTTAAATATGTTAATATGTATGGACCGCATTTTATGTAGAACATCTGACAACTTCGCAATTTTTTGTCCGCATTCTTTCGGCTTGCAATCTTTCGCTGGTCCAACTATACATTGCCAAATTCAGCGGAACAATTCTATATCTTAAATATGTTAATATGTATGGACCGCATTTTATGTAGAACATCTGACAACTTCGCAATTTTTTGTCCGCATTCTTTCGGCTTGCAATCTTTCGCTGGTCCAACAGTATATGTGTGGTCCGAAATTTTATAGTTCAGGAGATATTTGCAATTCTATGAAATTTTGGAAAAAACAGTATAATGAACTTTCAATCGCGATTACAACTAAACCATTAAGTTTGGGGCTATGTTTTTTTTAGATGAGCTAAATGGTTGGTTTTAGCTATGGTTATGCCACTTTTTAACAGAGTTAATTAGAAATCAACGTAAAAAATCTTAAATTCATTTTTTGGGGAAAAATCTATTCCATCCCTCAACTTCAGAGCGCGGTAAAAAAACCTGAGGTTGTATTTTATTATTCATTTTATTGTAAAAACTATTTCAATCCATGTAAAATAAACCCTGAAAATTTCAGCTTGCTACGATGAGTGCCTCACCTGTATGTCTGACGCAGGTGGGTATCTATACATGTAAACAAGAAATTCTATTTTACGAGCTACAGTCCAAACGACTTGATGGATTTTGACATATGAGATTCTGTTATATCAAAATGGCCGACTTTTACGCAAACAGCCAAATTAGCTTAATGAGCTTGAGCATTCAACTCGGCATTCCAGGTGCGGGAGAGTTCAGTCTTCGGTCCGACAGAAATTACTAAGACAGGCAGTGGTCCAGCGCGGAATTTGTATCTAACGTTTGGCATATGAGTAGAATCATGTCATATTCTCCGCGAGATTATGCAGAAATGCATTACTATTATGGTGCTGCCCTAGGAAATGCTCGAGCAGCTGCCCGCATGTATCGGGAGTATCTACATAGAAAAGGTGGACCACAACCGGCGGTATATCTCGACTACCGCGTTTTTCTACGCGTCGATAATGCGTATATGGAGGGCCGCATACTAGGCACTCATCGTCAGCTCGGAGCGCCGAGGATACGCCCAGAAGAAATAGAAGATATAATAGAAGCAGCCGAGAGAGATCCCTCTATAAGCACCAGAACCATTGCACGAAGCACAAATATATCCCATACTTCAGTGCATGCAATACTACGCTCGAAGAATATGCATCCTTACCATGCACAAAATTTACAAGAATTGCTTCCAAACGACTATGCACAACGGGTTGAATTTTGTGAAAATTTGTTGAGAAGGTGCGAAGGTGATGAAACTTTTTTCGACAGCATCTTATGGACAGATGAATCCAACTTTAACCGAAATGGAATATTCAACATGCACAATTTCCATTCATGGAGCATGGAAAATCCACACGCTATTCGCTGACACAGCTTTCAACGTCAGTTCGGCGTTAATTTATGGGCTGGAGTACTCAACAAAAATTAATTGGACCATATGAATTGCCCGCCAGGTTGAATGGTCAGCCATATCTTGCTTTTCTACAAAGCAGTTTTTATGAGCTGCTAGAAGATGTACCTTTGGACTTCGACGCCGCATGTATTTTCAATGCGATGGTGCCCCATGCCACCTTGCACGGGATGTACGGCATTACTTAGACAGTGCCTTTCCTGGGTGTTGGATAGGTAGAGATGGACACATACGATGGCCTCCAAGATCACCCGATTTAAATCCTCTAGATTTTTTTATATTCGGCTTTTATAAGGGGATAATCTATATATCTGAATATACAAATGTGAACCAACTGCGCCAGAAAATTGATGGCTGTCAGCCCCAAAATACCGCGAAATCATGATGAAACACCTAAATGATCAATTTTATTGGTATACTCCATAGAAAAAGGTCATATCACCGGCCACCCGTTGAGTGACAGACGCTTGAGATTTTCTGTTGAAGATTATGCTCTTTTGAACTACATTTTAAGTATTGATAAGAGATGATCCTCTCGAATTGCATTATACCTGAAGGACAAAGCCGTGTAGGAGGGGTTTACATTCGAAACCTGCGCGAACCCTCCGATGGTCGCTACTGTAGAGGGCGGCATCCATTAATTCTTTGACGATTGTCTGACCCTCTCCTCTCCTTGTCTGGTGAGCTGTCCTAAAACTTTGCTCAACCCACTCTTCCTCTCCCTGATTTCACATGGCATTTTTTGCTAAATTCTTTTTATTTAAAAGTAATATAAAACTATTGAAACCAATATATCTATCGTGGTAATATTGTAAAATTGGGCATTTCTTGTATCACCTGTATCCCCATATAGCCGCACGGTCCCATGAGTGCGGATATGGGCCGTAGGCCTTCGTGGTGGTTTAAGTATAAACAAAAAATGGTTGCGTTTGATGAAATGATCTATTGGACAGATCATGATGTGCGTTGACCAGATCAATGATAGCAAACGAACCATAGCTTGAGTATCGTATCGCCCAGTGCTCAAAAGGTTACCACACTATGCCTATAATTAAATATTAACCTACAAATATGAAATATGAAGACAAAGGTATGTGCTATATACTAAAAAAACGTCGTGCTTTCACTCTCTGTTTTTGACCATGGCAATTTAATATAATCAATAGCTAATTCATGAGTCAACATACAGCCGAGAATAGAAAATGGTTATTTATCACTTGCAAGCGATTTCTAAACTTCCCAGTAAGTAAGAGTCACGAGACTGCGATGCAGAAATATCGCCTACAACGATACATGATACTACTTTGCCGGTTACAACGTAATAGAAAAAAAAGTAGAATGTATACTGCAGCACTGTGTTACATCACATGCGCGTGCATACCCTTTGAGAGTCACGTGCTTTTATAAGCAGGGTAAACAAAAAGAAGAATACTTGGATTATGTATTGTCATCCAGGATTGAAATAATGATGCCGAGTCATCAAGGAAAGGTATATTAGTAAGCTTGACCGGTGCTGCTTTACACATTTGTTGCCTAATGACGATAAGAATTAAAGTCAGTTGAAATGAACTATATATGTATATGGTATGGAAGAGCTATGGAGCTGGGAATCCGAGTGTCGAGATACTAGTCAATCAACACGAGACTCGCGGAATCGAATTTCCACCCCGGACGTTAATTCCAAGCCACGGATGTTATGTGGCCTAGTTGCCATGCTTCTCTTCCTCACCACTACTACTACATAAGCTATCTTCATTAGCTGTTACAGTTGATAATTACGAGATTCGGAGCCAAAATGCAATTAAGCAGCTGGGTGTGTGGCTTGACACAGGATCTGAACATGATTGAACATATAAGGCGCACCACTGACAAGGTAAATAAGGTAGTTGCATCACTTATGCGGCTAATGCCATCTGACGGAGGCCCTAGTAGTGAGAGGCGCAAAATTCCGGCAGTGGTGGCAAACTCGATTATGCAACTGGTCATGATGAGTGGACCAGAAGGCGATCCTAGATATTACGTAGTCATGCCATAAGTTCTGTCCCTCGTTTTCAAACAAGTGTAGACCTGTTAATACTTGTCCGATTGTTTACATTGTGGTGTCAGTTGATTAAGCGCTTTTCGGGTAATTACATATACCTCAGTTTGTATTGATCTCTCGAAGCATAACGATGGAGTGGGGCAGAGAACCGTATTGCAGTGATAGCTTTACATAAGTGTAATCACAGTGCTAGTCAGATTTTTGAACTCTTACGCGGCCTTCAAATATCGCGTAAATTTGTGTCTAGGACCATTCAGCGGTACAATGAGACGTCCTCTGTTGATGACAGGCCAAGAAGCGGAAGACCTCGTCAAGTAAGGACTCCAGCAGCCATCAAAGCCGTAAAAGCCAGGATTCAAAGGAATCCACTCCGGAAGCAGAAGATCCTATCCAGGGAAATGAAGATTCCTGTCCGGACGATGTCGCGCATCATTAAACAAGACCTAGGGCTAGGGGCTTACCGGAGACGTACGGGCCAGCGACTTACGGCCACCTTGCGACACATCAGGGCGACAAGATCCAAGAAGCTCTTGGAGAGGTACGCAGCTGGGGGATTCCGAAAGATTTTGTTCACGGATGAGAAAATCTTCACCATAGAAGAAAAATTCAACCGACAAAATGACAAAGTGTATGCAAGGAGTTCACAGGAAGCTTCGGAGATCATTCCGAGAGTTGAGAGAGGCCACCACCCTGCGTCAGTCATGGTTTGGTGGGGGGTGTCCTACGAAGGGGTCACTCAGCTCCATTTCTGTAAACAGGGCGTGAAAACAAAAGCGGCAAACTATCAGAGCGACATACTGGATCCTATCGTCAAGCCTTTAAGTGGTACATTGTTTGCCAACCAACACTGGGTCTACCAGCAGGATTCCGCCCCCGCTCACAAGGCTAAGAGTACGCAGCGCTGGCTGGAAAGCAATGTGCCAGAGTTCATTGCTGCGGAAGATTGGCCCTCAGGGAGTCCGGACCTCAATCCTTTAGACTACAAGTTGTGGGACCTGCTAGAGCAGTTGGCCTGCTCCAAAGCCCACCGTAATATCGAGTCCCTGAAAGCGGATTTGATCCGATCAGCGGCAGCTATTCCTTTGGAAGCTGTGCGTGCAGTGATAGATGAGTGGCCCGCGAGATTGAAGCAGTGTGTGAAGGCCAAGGGGGGACATTTTGAATAAAACTGTTTGATTATGAATTCTAAAAATGTTGTCGAATAAATAATATCTTTCATATAAATATATCTTATCTTGTTTCATTTTTATCATGAGATTATCATGGGACAGAACTTATGGCACGACTACGTAAAACTTGGATTGACAAGGGAGCGGTGCGTATATATATATATAAAGAGAAAATGATCATGCGGAGAAAGGTATATAACAAAAAGAAGGAAAATAATGGGCAAAATCCGCAAAAAGGAGGAAAGTGGATTCAAGCAGAAAATAGGATAGGTTACCCGAGCGAAACGTATTTCTGCTGGTTGGCTTCATCAGGCCCGAAATGAATGCACATATGCAACTACAAAAGTAGATACGCATGCTCATACATCCGGATACGGGTGTAACCTGAGGAAACAAAGATGGAGAGGGAGAAAAAAATCACACACGAGGTATGTAGGTTGGCTCTTGTTGTGGACTTCGTGTGTGATTTTTTTCTCCCTCTCCATCTTTGTTTCCTCAGGTTACACCCGTATCCGGATGTATGAGCATGCGTATCTACTTTTGTAGTTGCATATGTGCATTCATTTCGGGCCTGATGAAGCTAAGCAGCAGAAATACGTATCGCTCGGGTTACCTATCCTATTTTCTGCTTGAATCCACTTTCCTCCTTTTTGCGGATTTTGCCCATTATTTTCCTTCTTTTTGTTATATATATACATATATATAACCAAAAAATAGGAAAATAATGGTCAAAATGCGCAAAAAGGGAAAGTGGGACGCATTACTGCTGGTTGGCATCATCGTGTCCGAAATGAATGCACATATCTATAACAAAGAGCCAAACTAGGTTGAGTCCATTTTTGTCAAAAATAAGTTGAATATGTTAAGCTTTTGATAATATTGCGAATTTTCATTTGCTACATGCAGCATCCATCTATCTGTAATAATAAGGAAGTTCCGACTTTTTAACTCATGTCAAGATGCATACAACACAATACAGGAAAAATATTTCAAATGCAATTATCTCAAGACTATTTATTTAGATTCAACCTAGTCTGGCTCTGAGGTACAGATATGCAACCACAAAAGTAGATACACATGCCAATACATCCTGATACGTAACCTGAGGCAACGAAGATGGAGAGGGAAAAAATGATATACGAAGTCCCCAACAAGAGCCAACCTACACATTGTAGTATAAAACGGCTAGAAGACCTCGAATTTTCAAGGAGGCTAACCACAACTACGCGGCCGGTTATAGCCACTTGCTGAAGGACTGGATCAAGTACAGAAAACGCTTGGCGCAGAAAATAAACAGAAGGGAATAGACGAGATATTTTTGACTAAGTGCATGAACAACAGCATCCTACCACCACACATCAACCATCGCATAACATCCATAAACAACATCATACACAATCACCTTGCAGAAGATGGGCTACAATCTCCTTTACAAAGGTTGGGTGAGAAAATACTTTCGCTTGAAAATTCTTCTAGTCATAAACAATTAAAAAAACTTCACTCATCCCTTAAATTTTTGAAAACTGAAATCATCTGTTTCACTTGCCCCTCAATTTTCAATAATTTTCAATCGATTCAATTAAGACATTATAGTACATTGTTCCATTCTATCAAAAATTCGAATATACGTAAGTTTGACAGGTTACTAAGTGACACAATGAAAATTTTGCTCAACACTCAGCCAAACTGGGTGAAGAACCTTAGTAATGTCAGCATTCCAGATGTTATCTCAAGATTTATTTCTTTGGGTCCAAAATTCAGCGTTGAATCGGATGTCAGCAGTGACATTGCAATCAGACATATTCTGGCTGATGTAGATACTATATCTTCTTCCATTAGTGATGACACAGAAAGGAACATTGCCATAACTCGTTCCACCAATATTATCGTAAACTACTTTCATAACAGGAACATCAACAAAAAACACTCTTTCTACCACAACATGTTAAATAAAACAAGGAAATTTATATCCTGGGTTAATTATTACAAAATATAATAATAATAATTTGATTGAGAATGATCCATCTTATAAAGTTATCAATAAAGACCCTACATCTAAAGTAGACAAAGGTTGCAATGATATTGTTTACAGACTACTCAGCACTGGTCAAATAAACCAGGACCAAAATAAGTCCTTAATCACTTATAATTATGTCTCTCCTAAATTTTATGCTCTTCCCAAAATACATAAACCGGTTCTGCCAGTAAGACCTATTGTGGCTTCTGTTGAATCAGCCACACTAGCTTTACCTTTATTAATTGCAGATACTTTAAAGTCAGCTCACATCAAAGGAGAATACTTTATAAAAGATTCTTTTGATGTTTGTCAACAATTTAATAGATTTCAAATACCCCCTGATCATGTTATTGCTAGTCTAGATGTAGTTTCACTGTTCAGTAATGTTTATTTGGAGGCTTGCATTAGATCCATCAACAAACATTGGGATCAAATATGCCAACATAGCAGCCTAACTCTGGATTCTTTCATCAATATCTTAGAGTACCTTTTTCAGAACAATTGTTTCACTTTTAATAACAAAGTGTTCTCACAAACACATGGTTCCCCCATGGGCTTTGTGTTATCTTCAGTTTTGGCGGAATATGTGATGGATGACCTGCTTGATATTGTTATTCAGGTATTGCCATACAATCTAATCTTCATAAAAAAATATGTGGACGATATTATCGGTTGTCTTCCTTATGAAAGGGTGGATGATATTGTTGAAGTTTTTAACAGTTATGATCCCTACATCCAGTTCACCATCGAAAAAGAAGATGACAATCAATCAGTTCCCTCTTTGGATTCAAGATTGGTTCGCACCAACGACAATATATTAATGGTAGACTGGTACAGGAAACCAATTTCTTCTGGAAGGTTCCTGAACTTCAGTTCTTACCACGAACTCAAAATAAAAATAAACCTGGTGAAACAAATTAAGAACAGGGTAACAAAAATCTCTGACAATACTTTCCATCTTTCCAATTTAAGGAAGTTTTCAGTCTTTTTCACTAATAATGGTTATCCGAAGTATTTGGTTAACAGAATCTTGTTCAGCTCTCCTCCGAATATTTTGCCAATTGCGAATAACAAATGATAAAATAAAAAAATAAAAAAATGACAACACTGTCCTGTCTAACCCGACGCCCATGAACTCTTCAACTAATGAGAATAACAGGACTACAGTGGATGCTTCTATTTTCAGAATTAATTATGTTGTCTTGCCATACATCAAAGAATTAACACCAACATTGATCAGGCTGTATAATTCCTTTAATTGTCGGTTTGCTAGTAAATCAGTGCCCACAGTCGACAGTTTGTTTTCCAAAATGAAGGATAGGGTCCAGTTGCTTGATTCAACCAACACGGTATATCGCATTAATTGCAACAACTGTAATTTAGTTTATATAGGCCAAACATCTAGATCACTGAAAGGCAGGGTAACCTCCCACAAAAGTGACGTCAGATTACATCCAGAGAGATGTGCTTTGGAATCACATATTAACACCACAGGTTACTCTATGAATTATGAAAGTATTGAGGTGCTTGACAAGAAAAAAACTCTAAAAACGTCTATTTCTAGAAATGTCCCACATTTTCATGATAGATCATTACTGAGTAAAAAGGCTGATGTTAAGCAGCTTAGTGTCATTTATTCCTACCTGTTGAATTGCGAAAAGTTAGAACGACTACATATCCCAGTCGATCTAACGTCGTCCCAAAATTAAAATACATTTCCAATTGCTTATCCTGTTAATTGAAACATTTCACTTACTTATATAAAAAAATGTTTAATATAAATTAATTTAATATAAATTCTCACAACCATCTTCTCAGGCGTGTATCACTATCTTACACTCGTACACTTATATGAACTACACTTTTTTCCAGAACAAATTAAATTCAGCATTTTGGTAATTAGGATGGGGTTGTACCGAGCGTCCCTCGTATACATATACATTATACCCAAATTTGGCAATGATGTTTACACAGTTCTACGAGTACATTCCGTCGCGACTATCACATGTCATCTGTCGCCGCATCATCTTTCCGTTCCGTCCATCTTCTCCACCTGAAGCGAATGTAGAAGGTTAGAAACGACGTTCCGGTTTTGTCCCCAAAATTGCTTGTCGTTAAAAAAAATATTTTTAATATGTTTCGGGTGTATTGATTTGGAGTGTTAACACCTAACGTTATCAATAAGCCCAATGTGTCCGTCCGGTTGGTTTTATATTTGTAACAAGTGCTCTCATCCCCGCGTTCGTTTTGAAACACCATTTAGCTGCAGCCTCAACGACGAGTAAGTTGTTTCACACTTTAAATCTTTCCCGTATTGATTGTTAGCATCATAATTTTGTTTCCAGCTCCTGATCAAGCCTCCATAGAGAATTGCCGAAAGCTAGAGATTACCGTCAAAGGAGTTAACTAAAGCCTAAAAAGTTTGCACATTTCCCAATTGACAATTAATTGTATTTTTGCCCAACTAGTCGTTGGCAATGGCAATCACTACTGGTCATATATATATATATATATATATATATATATATAACTTGAGACGTGGTCATTGTCGTCTAGACCAGTTAGGTGAAAAATTAAAGCTTCCGCTTTTTGTTGGGTACTTCGACAAGATTTAAGCAAAGAGGACTCTTTATACTTTTTTAATTCTCTCTAGCTTTCAATGGACTTTGCCATCATCATCAGGAGCTGCAATTACAATGATAACAGTAGCAACAAAGGTGTAAAATGAATTTAAATTGACTCAACTTACAGTAGTATGTGAGAATGTTGCTAATTGTTGTTTACGCATATGATGAGGGAAACGTCCAGTAACATGGTGAGAGCTGAATAGGTTGCACAATAGTCAAAATTTATACAAAACATGACAAGAACACGTTAAAACAGATTAAAAATTATTTTAAAAATTAGAACATTACATCGTGAAACCACCTGATGATTGCACAAATTAGTGGTCATGGAATGATGAATTGATGAGTGACATGAAACCCTTTGACAGAAGGCCGAAGGATGTCAATGTCAGTATTGAAAGATGGAACGAATTGTGGGCGTGTGCCAAAAACGTTGCCAAATCACTTCAGATGAAGAGATTTACAGAATTTTATGATGGAATTTGTTAAACCGACCAGAGGCAGTTGAATAAACTATATTATTATTAATGGGAATTTAAATTAACAATTATTAATAAATCGTGAGGAGAGAATTATTGTATTTTGAGTGGAATGAAATTTACTGGTGGAAACGGACAAAACACAGATTCTAATTATGGTTGTGAAGAGTTGAAATTTGGGGAGATATGTAAGTTCTCCAATTTTTCGCAGTTTAGCAGATATGAGTAAATGACACTCAGTTGTTTAACATCTGTCTTTTTGTTGATACAGTTGTTATTCATGAAAATGTGGGACATTTCCAGGAATAAACGTTTGGAAAGGTGTTTTTCTTTATCAAGAACTTTGATACTTGTGTAATTCATAGAATGCCCTGTTGTGTTAACATGAGATGCTAGAGCGCATCTTTCAGGATGGCTTAACCAACACAGTCTACTCCATCAATTGCAACAACTGCAACCAAATATACATAGGTCAGACCTCCAGATCTCTTAAAGGAAGGATTACATCACACAAAAGTGATGCTAGGCTTCATCCTGAAAGATGCGCTCTAGCATCTCATGTTAACACAACAGGGCATTCTATGAATTACACAAGTATCAAAGTTCTTGATAAAGAAAAACACCTTTCCAAACGTTTATTCCTGGAAATGTCCCACATTTTCATGAATAACAACTGTATCAACAAAAAGACAGATGTTAAACAACTGAGTGTCATTTACTCATATCTGCTAAACTGCGAAAAATTGGAGAACTTACATATCTCCCCAAATTTCAACTCTTCACAACCATAATTAGAATCTGTGTTTTGTCCGTTTCCACCAGTAAATTTCATTCCACTCAAAATACAATAATTCTCTCCTCACGATTTATTAATAATTGTTAATTTAAATTCCCATTAATAATAATATAGTTTATTCAACTGCCTCTGGTCGGTTTAACAAATTCCATCATAAAATTCTGTAAATCTCTTCATCTGAAGTGATTTGGCAACGTTTTTGGCACACGCCCACAATTCGTTCCATCTTTCAATACTGACATTGACATCCTTCGGCCTTCTGTCAAAGGGTTTCATGTCACTCATCAATTCATCATTCCATGACCACTAATTTGTGCAATCATCAGGTGGTTTCACGATGTAATGTTCTAATTTTTAAAATAATTTTTAATCTGTTTTAACGTGTTCTTGTCATGTTTTGTATAAATTTTGACTATTGTGCAACCTATTCAGCTCTCACCATGTTACTGGACGTTTCCCTCATCATATGCGTAAACAACAATTAGCAACATTCTCACATACTACTGTAAGTTGAGTCAATTTAAATTCATTTTACACCTTTGTTGCTACTGTTATCATTGTAATTGCAGCTCCTGATGATGATGGCAAAGTCCATTGAAAGCTAGAGAGAATTAAAAAAGTATAAAGAGTCCTCTTTGCTTAAATCTTGTCGAAGTACCCAACAAAAAGCGGAAGCTTTAATTTTTCACCTATATATATATATATATATATATATATATATATATATAACTTGAGACGTGGTCATTGTCGTCTAGACCAGTTAGGTGAAAAATTAAAGCTTCCGCTTTTTGTTGGGTACTTCGACAAAATTTCAGTAAAGAGGACTCTTTATCCTTTTTTTAATTCTCTCTAGCTTTCAATGGACTTTGCCATCATCATCAGGAGCTGCAATTACAATGATAACAGTAGCAACAAAAGTGTAAAATGAATTTAAATTGAATCAACTTACAGTAGTATGTGAGGATGTTGCTAATTGTTGTTTTCGTATAGGATGAGGGAAACGTCCAGTAACATGGTGAGAGCTGGATACATGGTACAATGGTTAAAATTATATAAAATATGACAAGACAAGTTAAAGAGAATTAAAAAAAGTATAAAGAGCCCTCTTTGCTTAAATTTTGTCGAAGTACCCAACAAAAGGCGGAAGCTTTAATTTATATATATATATGCAGGTCCCGATAAACGCCGGGTGGTATAGCTAAAATGGAGAATCTGAACCTAATGGTGCATATTCTCATGAGCTGTTTCAGATTGAATGGTCATTTGTCCCTAGTCAGTGCGTGCTGGAAAAAGAACGGGGATAGCGTACCATTCCCTAAGCCCATGTGCCGTATGCACAGTTTATGAGACAAGATATTTGGTATAAGACAGTTGGTAGTGAGGATGCGTATTGGTCGATCACAGGTTAGAAAATTACAGAGTTGGTACAAATTAGAAAGGTTTCCTAGTTCCACTGCTTCGCAAACATTATTAGTTTGTTTCGCTCATTCTTCGACAACATTCGTTATAAACATAAATCTATCAGCAAGCAAACAAAATCATATTGGGTTCATAGTTGAAACTTAAAAAAAATGATCTCCCGATCAACATTACTTCTAGCCGAAACCTAAGTTAAAAACCCATTTCTCTCAACATACCATCAGAATAGTCAGGTGGCAACATCCTAAGGAACCTCGCCCCCCTATTCCCCCACTTCGGATGTCGGACATTATTGCACTCTCCTGAAGGTTTTCTGAACTTGTTCGGGGGACACGGGACGGTGTCCTCGATTTGGCACGCCACTCCATCTGCTCCATCTCTTTCGAACAGGAGCGCCCTTTGGACGGTGGGTCGAATCTCGTCTGGTAGGGTTCGTGTGTATTGAGTAATGTTGTAGTCGGATCTGAGCTGCTTGTGTTTGGGAGTGATAAGATGACTGGGCGATGGTAGGCTTAACCAGTATGCCAGATACCTGCAACAAATAGGAATGGATTAGTAAAGGCTTCTTCAAAAGTACTCAGCCAATTATGAAGGCAAAGTACAAATACCAAAAGTAAAGCGAGTGTTACCTAAACAATGGCGTCAAGTAAGTTGTCCAGATACCATAATAATTTAGGTAAACAAATGAAAAAGAAAGAACAAAAATTGGAAAGCAAGAGGGGAAAGGGCAGCTCAAGCCGATCTAGAAATTGTTTTTGAAACAAGTAGATAACGTGCTTTAATTGCTTATCAAAGCTGTATTTTGTGACTTAAAGATAACACGTTATAATTAAAATACAAGATTCAGTGATCGGATGAAAGAAGAATGCGTGTCTTCACTTTTCAATAACTCTACCTTATCTCTTAAAAACATAGATTCAATTGCCGAATTGTTAAGTTTACGATCGCCTGTTTTGCTGCTACCCACTATTGAATTATATCAAATGGTGTTCTGGGATTTAGTGATGTAAAATTCTGACGATTGCATCCTTTAACGGAGCAATATTGATTTGTCTGAACCATTCGGGAAATAATTTATTGAGAAAATTAATGGATCATACGAGTATATGAAAGTAAATTAACACCTCAACTAAAAGTACTTACTTGTATGGCACAGCGAAATGTCGAGGTTTGAAATTTTTGAAACTCGAAGCATGTATTGAAGTGTCAACTTATCAAGCACGGTCGAAACAGAACAACAAAACATGCAACGAGGAGTGTGTCGAATTAATGATAGCGCAATATAGGGTCGATGCTATCTTTATCTATGTCTCTCTGCACATTTTAACCCCTTCCCCCTGTAATTAGGTTTAGCCCCTACGTAGTGTCTCATTGACCACATATCATGGAACGTTAGTAATTGTATCGCCATTTTGTTGGATCTTGGTTTTGGAGCTCTACATAATAAAATGGCACACATGCAATTTGGAATTTGGTTATCAATGCTTTAACGTGATTCTGCCTGGACATCCCCTTGTAAAGAATCGAGGAATTCTATAGAGATTTCCATGGAACGCGAAAATACAGTAGCTTATTCCATATTTCACTAATGGCTATTCCTATTAGAATCTATTATAAGTGAATGTTTTAATGGATTACATTCTGTTTTCAATTTATCGATGGAAGCATTATCTGTACTAACATAAATGGCGCTGTCATGCAGAACTAATTACGGCATTTTGATGCATAACCATTTCAATCATTCATCTAGAGAGCATGATACTTGTTTTTAAATATTTGAAATTGTTGATTCAATTAAACCTTGACGTTATGATATATCTGTCAAATCATTTCACAAAGCTATCAATCAAAAGAAGAAAATATATTTGATAAATTTGAAACAAGTGATATCTATTAATATATTGTACCATGGCTATTGTAATTAAAAATTTGAAAATGGAAAAGGATACCTAATGCTTCAAAATTAGGTATAACATTGCGTTTCAGATAAATATAGTTCAGTTTCTGTAATTTTCGAGAACTTTTTACAGTGGAATACAGTCACGTGGAAATCTATTGAGAACTACATTGATTTGGCTGCTACTGTGTGATTGAATTTGTGGTACAAGTCTCACAATAAAACACCTTTTTCAAGTACAGTAACAACATATTTCGTTTATCGATATTCCAGGTGGCAATTTATTTATTTTTTTCTCTTCTCCATTCCTATACAGTATGTTGCGACAATAGATTGAACTGTACTGTATCATGCCAAGATCGTAAGAACCTCTCATTACAATTTTAAGGTGGCACCGCGTAAAGCCAGAAAAGCCCACCATCGCCTGGGGTATGAATTCTTGTTCCCACAGCACATCCTCGTACTTGAAAAAGGCAACCGTGGTGGCCGAAACGTTGTTAGTAAACAGTATTTCAAGCATATGTGGCTTCATTTTGAGACCGGACAAACATGCAGAGGTAGAGGACAGGATTTTGGACAGATATTTTTCCCAATCAGCATAAAAGAAAGGAACAATTTGCTCCATGTACTGCTAGTAGGATAAACCAGCACATTACTACTTAGGTTATGTAGATTCCATGAGGAGCTTAAAAATACACAAATGCAAAACATTTAAAAAAATGACAAAAGTAAGTTGCAATTCTGACGCAACTCCATCATCGGTTCATAAAGCATGATGTTATGCACAAGTTAGAAAAAAGCTAGTTACGAACCTGTATAACAGAGAAATAAAAAGGATCGAGTCAGTCAAACAGGTCCATAAAATTAGTCAATAGACATTGTTTTCCTGCCGTACAGGTAGTTACCGTCCATTTGGCAAAGTCGCCTTTACCCCATACCTGACCGCACGCCGCGTCAGACGCGACAGCGCTGGTGAACTCATTTCTCCATTATTCAAGTTGCAAGGCCAAATTTACTGGGAAATCTATGTGTGTTGGGAGCGTATGGCTATTTATATAAATATGAAAATATTGTGATCTCTCATCCCTTACAACTGTACAATTTTTAACCTATATAAATATTTTCCTGAAAATGATCAGAAGCCACTGGAACGTCAAAAATGGAGTTAGGGCGATTTCTAATTTTTTTCGTTTCTTGCTCCGTGGCTCCGCCGCCACTGGAACGATTTTCGAAACCTATAACGCTTTTTCGTCATTGGCACAGTAGTAATCTTGCGTTAAAATTTCATCAACATCCAAGTGCTACTAGTTATAACCGGACAATAGATTCCCGGATAGACCGACTGAAATGATGGTCTTGGTTTTTCGTGATGTGCAGGTCATGTAACACCAAAAAAAAAAGCATAAAATATCTCAATCTTTCAGGATTACAATAATCCCTCGTCAGTGGCGGAGGAAGTAATATAAGCTTTCATATAGTTGTTAGCAACGTACCATGAGTAATATTCAAACAAAACAGTTTCATTATATTTCTTGATATATTCTAATACTCCGTATTTCTTCAATGTGTTCTATAATTATGCATCTCAAAGGAATAACACGTTGCATTGTGGGAATGGTACCATGACACCTCCCCTCTATTAGCAAATATATGTTCTTTATGTTTGTGAACATATGGTTAAACTGCATTAACAGGTACTTGCACCATTAGGAAACCTATTGTTCAGCTGTGCAAGTATGAGGCTGATGCTTTGTTAGAAAAAAGAAAAAATGGTAAACGTTAATTAACAGCCTCCTCTTATGTAACTTTACGTGATCTTGTCGATATAAATGACCATTTGTTTAAATCTGTCAATGGTATGTCATATAAAAATCGAAGTCGGAGAGATAGGTAATAATATATTATGAGAGTAATTTAATTAATAAATATTACTTGATTAAAGGGATCCAAGAAGCCATAGATGTAGCGTAATCTTTACAGATTGCTAGCTATCCATTTCTGATGAACTTATAAGTGATACCGACGAAGTCGATAAATTCATATAATCTGTGTAGCCATGAAGTGTTACGTTACAACGTCGCAAATTATTTCATGACATGAAAAAACCGACCCTGTCCTTTTATCACATCTTCTGGAGGTGAGGTCTCCATTGTAGAGGAGTTTTTTAGGCATCAGACTACTTTTCAGACTACATACACAATATGTTGTATATTTGTGGCAACCGTAATAAGAGAAACATAATTAATCATTTGACGCCAGATAACAAAATACGCCAAAAATTTCCAAATAACCTTTGGTTAACCAACAGACCTAAAAAGTGGGACGTTCCTTTTCAGAAACAGCTACGTTTGATCATTGATTAACGTATTCCACCTGGAGCCTGATTCTAAATGAGTTTCGATCGTGGAAATTGATTTAGATGGCGCGTTGTGACAATATACTTGATTCGCTATAATAATTTTGACGCTGTCATGATAATTTGAGGATATATATGATATATACGGGTATCACGCATCTTGAAAAGTGACATTAGGCCGATTTGACATTATGCTGGCTTTTTTTGACATTATGTATGTTATTCTACAAGATGTTAATTTAGCACTTAGTTGTACGTGTTGCCTAAACGTCATGAGGCTTGTTATCAATCTTTGGCTCTGATGTGATGTAAGATCTGCTTCTGAGATGGCATTACTGGAGGTCTAAGCTGTAAGTTGTATGTCTTGATGATAATTACATTGGGTTCTTGTCTCAAAGACACTTAATTGAGATTCAAAGCTAGAAATTGCTTCTTCTTATCCATTCTGGAAATTACGTATACAAATTTGCTGAATTTCAAAAATGAGAGAGATAGGTAATAATCATATTCACTGTACACTGTCGAATTACAAGCCATATACATAAATGCTAACTAATTATACACAACGCGGGCGCGGTGATGATTTACCGTAATTCTCCTGTTTTTCGTAATTTATAACTTTTAACATAACCTCTCTTCAGAAAGCACAACATATAAATAACCCGTCATATTCGGCATATTCAGTAATGATTTTCTCACACAGCAAATATCACTGATTTCATACACATGCAGACCAATACACATAATCATGGAGATGCGATCTTGCTATTCAACCAGCTTTCTTCTCAGAGATAAAAACTACAGACCCAGATCACTCAGCCTCACAAAACTATGCAACCAATAATTCGTAGTTTAGTTGAGTGATTCTTCCATAGATTTACGTTCACAACAATCCTAGTGAGCAAACGTGGAATGACTGTTTGCGCCCTAAAAACTACCTAGTCTGCAAGTTGACATCTTTTAGGTTTTTTTTATACTTTATATGTTTTTTATGTGCCGATACAATTAGACGATATTATCACATCGAATCAAGTATATAGTCAGAAGGCGTCATACATGCGAAATTATTTGAACCGTAGAAACACATTTAGAATCAGGCCCCTGGCTTGGTATAACAAAGCTAGAACAGCAGCAAAAACATAAAAAATAAATTAATGAAAAGCACTGACTATCCAAATTACAAGTACTATCCTGATACATGGTCTGCTCGTAAATGCTAATAACTTAGAAAGACAAGTGTGTTAACTTTCTCCTAAACTTGCAATAATTGTGAGTGTCCAGGTCTTCCAGTATGTTCACCTCGTGGGCCTAGGCAGGCGAATAGATAGAAGCAAGACTCCCAAAATGAAGATAGAGCGTCACACGATATGCTGGATCAGTTCGCAAAAGAAAATTCAATTGACGTTGTTCTGGCGTCGGAGCATATACAACCGAACAGCTGAAACATCTATAGAGGGATTGCATACAAAAAAGGGATGATTTAGATAGAGATAGACAAAGTAGACCTGTGCCCTGTATATATTTCTCCAAACATAACAATTGACCCTTACTTAGAAAGACTAAATAAATTTCAAACTCCTATGGACTACAGTATAAAGCAGTACTTGGTTGGGGGAGATTTCAATTTGAAGAACTTGGGGATCCCGGATTACTGACAAAGAAAGAAGAAGAAATTCTCGCCTTGTCATAGAAAACAATGGTAGTGGGCCAACCCTTGTCCGGGAAAGTCAAACATCCTATATACATAGACATTACTTTCCACGGTGAGAACCTGATAGGTAAAATCAGAAACTGGAAAGCACTCGATGATGAACACCTAAGCGACCATAAATACATTATGTTTGAAATAACAACTATCAGACATGAAAGACCACAAACACATAAGATCCACAGGTGGAAGATAAATGGAGCTAAATTGAAAGCATTCCGCGGAAATCTGCAATTATCCCTCTGGAACATAAAACTCGACGATTACATGGGCAAGGTTCAACTGCTGGGGGATGCAGTCATAACAGCATGTGACAACATCTTCGGCGCGGTCCACCAAAATGGTAAAGTGACAGAAGCAAAGTATTGGTGGAATAATGAAATAGCACAAAAATTAAAAGAATACCTAACTATCATACGTAGAATAACAACAGAATATAGGAGGTACCATAGAGCAAATGGAACAAGGAATAACGTTCTTATGCTTGAGGACAAAAAACAACATCAATATGCCAACTAGAAAAGTTCATAGTGAACTCTAAACAGAGGATGTGGAAAGACTTATTAAATGACTTAGAAAACTACGATTGGATTCACGCTTACAAGATAGCCACAGAAAAATCTTAAACTCACAGACAGATCGTACCTTGATACTCAACAGCAAATAAAAATTGCAGAAGGATTATTTGCGAAGTACTCGGACACTGAATGAAAATTTGAGGAAACTCTGGACGGACCAGTGTTCACTCTGAGTGAGTTGGATAAAGCGGCAATGCACTTCAAAACAGGTAAAGCACCAGGACTAGATGAAATACCAAACGAGATCGTGAAAGCGTTGGTTAAAGGGATACCTTATATCGTGCTGTCTGTGACAAATGAATCCTTGAGAACGGAAGTCTTTCCGAAGAGGTGGAAGGAGGCTGGTTGGGTACTCATCTCTAAACCTCCGAAACCCACCGATAGACAAGTCAAATATAGACCTCTGTGTTTGCCGAGTTCATTTGGAAAGCTACTAGAACGAATGATAGAAGGTAGGCTAAGAAAATAAGTCGAGGAAAAGAACGAGCTGTCTCGTCGCTATTGACCATGATAAAGAGCCACTTTGACGAGAGGACACTTATGATAGGGCAAAAGAGGATGAAGGTAACCATGGGAGTGCCGCAGGGCCCCGCTTAGGGCCGTTGCTTTGGAACGTGTACTACTTTGGAGTTCTTCCGTTACAGATGATGCTGCCGAGAGTTCGCTTGATGGGGTATGCTGACGACCTTCCGATGATAGTGACTAGCAAGGCGAGAGATACACTTGAGGGACTCTTGGCATACGGAATCACGAGAATTACTATATGGATGAAAGAAAATTTGCCTGAAATTGGCTGCTGAGAAGGCGAAAGTAGTTATATTTTCTGGCAGACAAGAGCTAACTTCATTAGCCGTTAAGTTTGATAATTCCGCGATTCAGAGCCAAAATGCAATTAAGACCTGAAGATGCTTGAACATACATATAAGGCGCACCACTGACAAGGTAAATAGGCTAGTCAAGTGACGGAGGCCCTAGTAGTGAGAGGATTTTGGCAGGGGTGGCAAACTCGATTATGCTGTATGGAGCTTCCATATATGACAAGGCCTTGAGGAAAAAGAAATATAGACAGCTAATATTGAGAGGCCATCGAAAAGTAGTGCTAAGCTTGGTATGCGCTTACAGAACGGTGTCGACCGATGCTAGCTGGTATCCCTCCAATTGATTTGCTGGCTGCGTATGTGCGCTCTATAAAAAGGGCGTCGAACCTACAAGCGACGAAAGATAGGCGCCTTTTGTCAGATGGCAGGAAAGATCTGATGCAACTGGCCATGGTGCTTGGACCAGAAGGCTGATCCCAGATATTAAAACTTGGATTGACAAGGGAGCGGTGAGGATAGATTACTACACTGCGCAGTTCCTCAGAGGACATGGTTGTTTTCTGGGTAGGAAAGAAACACGAATTGTGTATTGTGTATGTGGCAATGAAGGGGAGGATACACCTGATCACCCACTCCAATGTTATAGGTAAAAATGTGTTGATATTCAACCAATATTGAGACGAATGATGCTGAGTGAGGTAGAGGAGAACAAAAATAGACCAAGGAACCAATAGTAGGTTTCTCTTTTGCTCGATTGTACATGTACGTAGCTGTAAAGGTATGTATGTGTACGATAGAAAATAGATAACTAACACCTTCGGTATGAGAACCTAACTGCTATGAGGGAATTTTACCGCAGTGGGATGAGTGACGAACAACTGAGGAGTTTCAGTGGGTATGCTATTCTGGAGAATGTCAGGAAGGGCCGGCAGGCTATAAAAGCCCCTGTAAAAAAAACCTCGTCGGCATTTGCACGTCATAAACAAGTATACGTGGCTCGCATAGTGAATCAACTTCATATTGCTACTGAAAGGTGCAAGTCTCTTTTTGTAAATTAACTGCTAATTTGACTTGCGTACCTCGCGGCACTTGACTAGCTCGGTTATCTTGATGCTTTGGTATATGTGTTACTAGAAACCAATTAAAAATTTTCTTCCAATATTATGTTTATATTATAATGCTTATTTTTACATCTACCCGTATATGCTGTGCAACGGAAAGTCCCAACTTTAAGGACACTCTGTATAACTTACTCATATTTCGCAATCAATTTCTTTTGTTAAAAGCTATATGCTACGTATGAGAAATGGTATATAAAACGACTGGTACCTCTGGAAGTCGCACAGACCCGAGTCTTCTTGATTACGTTCTACATCACTTTTTAGTACGTTTAGGGAGAACAATTGTGGATAGCTTTCTCAATACTGCTCTTCAGCTGCTTGGTTTTTTGGCATTGACCTTATTTTTTACAAATCCCCACCGAAAGAAGCCAATATCCGTTGAATCTGGCGATTTGGTTCCTAATGAGCAGATGTCTTTAACATGTTATTCCATCCTGCTGGTTAGGTTGTCCAATTTTAGGAGCCACATATAGGACCTCTCTGAAGAGGCTACAGATAATTTCCTAAAATAACCCACAAGTACTTCCTTGATAGCTCGGTTTGCTTTCCAGAAGTTGTAGAGGCCCTAATCCCTCTCGCTTGCTCTTTGTGGTGAATACAATAATGGATGTCTTATATTTAAACGTTCATTTCACGTCCATGCTGCAGTCTCACTCAGAGCGCTGTACATTTTGTTTTTTTACGGTAGTATTATTCTGTGGCCGTAACAAATGATTACTTTTTGCGTGGATGTGAAAATTGCAGATGTTCAAGTACCGACCATTGTTACGAAGAAATATAATAACACTGTAGGGGCTGTGGGTGTATTGTGAGCATCAATTGCATAATGAAACCGATTTTCGTCATTTGCATTGTGAATGCAAATTCTCGTGATCCAGTTTTTGAACGTCAATTATGTTGGTATAAATGGTGAATGGTAAATGCATGGTTGACTTTCCTTTAGACTCGCATAGGTACTTATTATCAAATGGATTAAATGCTTTAATGGGTAAAAACTGTAAAGTTTGTTTTTCGTGATCATTTTCAATGCCAAAAAATTATAGCAGCAGTCTAGGGATATCATGTACCATGGAATACCCCATTCTATGTTAATGGATATAAATCCGGTAACACATCTTTTAAATTTGAATGATTTAAGAAGCATGTTTATGACATAATAACAGTTACGGGTTTCGACTGTGTCACTATAACCCAACGCGGATGGTCAACAAGGATCTGTTTTCAACAGAAAAATAATTTCGATCTCAAAGATAGAGAACTGCTACCCTCGTTACTCGATACAGTTTATAGTAGGGGATGACTTTTCTTAAGTCAACTCAATGATATTTCTTCAATATCATCTTTTTATTCAGACGGTACATGCAGTCTTAAAACATCATCGTACTCATGAAATTTAATTACAATCAGGAATGAATATAAAAAATAGACGCGTCAACGTAATAAATAATCTAGTACAATAATTTTGACGATCTAAACAGAAAGTTGAAAGGAGGGACCACTTTTTTGTGTCTCCTGATATATACATATGTTTAAGACTATTTAGCTGACCTTGATACATGACCTCTGAAAACGCATAAAGTGTATATTCTGATCAAAAGTCTGACCACCAGGTGTTAGAAATCTCTATTGTCAACAGTAACGGTTAGAGATATTCTCAAATAAAAAAGTGAAAAGCAGACACCGTGCCAAGCTAAACATCAATAAATTCACTCCTTTCATCTTCGAGACGATTTCAAATGAAAGTAAACTAGGTAGGTAAATAGAAATTCTGGAATGTTAGATCGGATTGCTACACGCCTTTGGTAGCTATACTTCAGGCATGATGAGTAATGCTTCTAAGAAGAGACGGAAGACATACGGGTCAAGTAGATTGACTCTCATTCATCGTTTACACAGTCTGATCATATCAGAAAATACTGTCAAATACAACGGTACTGGTAAAATGAACTGGTTTCCAAGAAGACAATTGCTGTTTCGCCATTTTATAATAATCGAATTGAAGATGTGGTTGACCCAAAATGGCAAAACTCTTGATTAGTATACACAGTAGAATCCCGATTCTTCGAATCGCGATTATCCGAAATTTGTTTTATCCGTAATCCGCTTTATCCGAAACATATCGCATACGATAATTTCTCCGTTTTAACCGAAGTTGTTCGGGAAATTAGCGCATGATCCGAAATAGCTGGCGGTAGTTCAACTTTCGGCATTTGCGTCATTAGATTCGCTGCCGGTGATTCCACAAGTGCGTTTGCGGAATTCACTGCTATGTGTGCGTGTATGTTTGTTTCAGTCAGGTTCGTAATCTCCAAGATGGAGCAGCATAGAAATAAACGTAAACGCGTTGTTATTACTACAGAACAGAAACTTGAGGAAATCAGACGTTTAGATAGAGGTGATTTGCTTAAAAACGTGGCAAGTGGTTTGGGTGTGGGCATGAGTTCCATTTCGGAATAGAAAAATTCAAACGCGAGAAAATTGAAAATTGGTCTAGTGTTCTGACATCATCGCAGCCGTCACGGAAAACCATGAAAAAGGGGGAATATCAAAAAGTGGATGATGCTTTATATGTGTGATTTACACAGAATCGAGAACGTGAATACCAATTAGCGGACTAATTCTAAAGCAAAAGACAGTCAACTTAAGTGAAGAATTGCCAGTTATTGAAGCACCTGATAACTTAATAGTCAGTGATGGTTGGCTGCATAGATGAAAAAAACGACACGGTATACGAGAATTATAAGTTTGTGGAGAAAACTTATCTGCCGTAAGTCCGCTGATTTGAATTCTGGAGAACATTTTAAAGAATTAATGAAACAGTATGGTTTAAATCCAGAAAAAAATTACAACTGCGACGGAACGGGGCTAAACTATAAAATGTTACCGGCAATAAGTTTAGCTACAAAACAAGAATCTGGAGCTTCTGGTTACAAACGCAGTAAAGAATGTGTGACTATCCTTCCTTGACACTGGAAAGGATAGTTGATAGATACTTAAGGGATGGCCCGCTGGAAAGGTGTGTCATTCATGCAAATCAGTTTGCATACCAAGCTGGAAAATCGACTGATCTGGCCTTACACAATCTGGTCGGCACGCTGGAGAAGACTAGATCAGCGAGAAGTGGTACTCGTGGCCTTCTTGGACATTGAAGGTGCATTTAATTGCACCACAACCGACTCTATCAGACAGCCCTTGGTTAGACACGGGGTTGGATCAATCCTAATAGATTGGGTCCTCTCTACTCTGGAGGGTCGGGTAACAACAGCTATGCTGAATAACGTAAGCTGTAGCGTGAATGTAGCTAGAGGCTGCCCTCAGGGCGGAGTTCTGTCACCCCTACTGTGGTGTATCGTGGTGAACGAACTCCTCGTTAGGCTCAGCAGTATGAGTGTCTACGTGCAAGCTTATGCTGATGACGCAAGCATAGTAGTTAGGGGGCGTTTCTGTAGAACAGTCTCGGAAATTATGCAGGGCGTTCTGCGCTCCGTGGAATCGTGGTGTAGGGAAGTCGATCTTTCTGTTAATGCTGAAAAGACCGAGCTGATCCTATTCACTAGGAGAAGAAGGCTTGACGGGCTGGTCATGCCGACCTTCTTTGGGACTAGATTAGTTTTGTCCCAGTCAGTGAAATATCTGGGAATTATCCTGGATTGCAAACTGAACTGGAGAGAGCATGTGGAATACAAGATTAGCAAGGCTCGCAATTCGATGTGGGCTTGTAGACGTGTTGTCGGGGTAAGGTGGGGGCTTAAACCCAAAGTGGTATACTGGCTCTACACGACGATAGTACGTCCATCTCTCTTGTACGGCTCCCTGGTCTGGTGGCCTTGCATTAGAACTTAGACAACTAAGGCCAAGCTCAATAAAATTCAGCGTTTGGCCTATATTAGCATTACAAGCGCAGTGCGAACAACGCCATTGAGTGCAATGGAAGCTCTGTTGGATCTCCCACCGTTGGATCTGGTGATCCGCGGTGAAGCAAGAGTAGTCGCTCATCGACTGTGGAGTCAGGGCAGCTGGGCTTTCTTGAATCCTGTCAAGGGGCATACTGCCATCTTAGACGAATTAGAAAGGGAGGACCCCGTCCTTCTAAGCAGGGGTGATCGTATTACCCCTAAATATAGCTACAACCACAAGCTTATTGTGGAGTATCCAACGAGGGAGGAGTGGGACGCCGGTAGCCGGGGACTCTCCGAAGTGAGCGGGCAGGTCTGGTACACGGACGGCTCGGTCACCGAAGAGGGCTCAGGTGCTGGGGTCTCTGAGCCTAGAACTAGGCTATCTCTGCCTCTCGGTGAATAGACCACCATTTTCCAGGCGGAAATCTTTGCGATTCTCTCTTGTGTATCTCACATTCTGGAGGAGGGTGGGCCTAGGAGAAGAATAACAATCTTATCCGACAGCCAGGCTGCAATGAAAGCACTAAGTGCCTGTAAGATTACTTCGAGTCTTGTATTGCAATGCAGCGAGGCTCTGGATTGCCTCGCAGCGAGGCATCCGGTATCGTTAATATGGGTACCGGGGCACGCTGGGATAAGGGACAATGAGACGGCGGACACTCTGGCGAAAACAGGATCAGCCAGCAAGCTCGTTGGTCCTGAGCCAGCTCTAGGAGTGACCGCTCATAAAGGTAGGAGTAAAATGGAGACGTGGGTTGCAAGACAACACTCTCAGAAATGGAGAAGTATCTCTAGACATCTCCGCCAGGCACGAGAGCTCATTGAAGGGCTCAGTGCTAAGGATGGACGCTTCTGCCTATTTCTGGATATAGCCAACCTAAGGTTGCTGGTGGGACTGTTGTCTGGCCATAACACGTTAAGGCGTCACCTGCACGTGATGGGGGTGGCTGACGATCCCTTGCGCGAGCGCTGCGGAGTAGAGGAAGAGACCTCGGCGCACGTTTTGTGTCGCTGTGAAGCTCTGAGCTACTATAGGCAGACTATACTGGGGTCCATTACTTTAGACCCTCAGGACGTCAAGAAGCTTGGACTCAAGGCGATTCTCAACTTCGCTAAAAGGGCGAGGGTTGTGATTTAAGGATTGTAGAGGTGCATAAGGGCCCGCTTAAGCGGCCTATGCACTGGCTCCTTATGGTGGCCGGGATGCCTCTAATTTTCAGATTCATTCATTCATTCATCCTTGCTTGTGGCAATGCTTTCGGTACACAGAAACTTCCATTGTTGTTAATCGGAAAATCAGCTAAACCAAGAGCATTTAAATACGTCTGTTCGAACGCTCTTCCAGTGTGGTATAAAAATAAAAAAACTGCCTGGATGGATGCCGCTCTATTTAAGGACTGGTTTTACAATCATTTTGTCCCCAAGACAGAACGATATTAGAATGAGCGCGGATATCCGAGAAAATGTATTTTGCTATTAGACAATGCTCCGAGCCATCCAAGCGAGAAGCAACTTAAAAGTGGAGAAATACGATTGATTTTTTTGCCTCCTAATGTAACGTCAATGGTTCAGCCAATGGATCAAGGAGTTTTAGAAAATTTAAAACGCAATTACAGACGTTTGTTATTAGAGCAAATTTAAGATCGAGTTGATAATGCATGTAACCTCGTTGATTGTTTAAAAGAGATTAACCTCATTAATGTGGCATATTGGATAGCAGAAGCATGTGCCTCGCCTTTTTTTTGGTTAATTAATAAAACACAATGATAAATACTATCTAACGGTTGATCCAAGCAAAACAGTTGTCTAGTGGCGTGCAAATTTAGGCACTAGCTCAATAAAGCGCAGAGCAGGGGTGGGTTAAGAGGGGTGTGAAGCTCAGCTCGCGTCCGTGGCCGTCACACAAGTGGCGCACCGAAGCATGCCACACGTGCACCCCGGATAGGTGCTAAACGAGCTGGGACCCCTGGGTTCTTGGATGACCAAGATCGGGTGACCAACCCCGGTCGCGAGAACCCACACCCAGGGCAAAGGGGTAGACCGGACTCCCAAAGCCGCGGTGAAGGCAGCCGGTCTAGGGATACTGACCCGAAGAATTCATAAGACGACCTGGCCGTGGACCACGAAACGTTTTTTTGGAATAATGGAAGGACGACACACTAGAACGGATATGACGACAGGGCGATGACATGGACTCTCTATGACTTGATGATGACATGGCTGTGAAACGGAAGCTCTAAGGGAGTAAACCCTGGAAAAAAAATCCTCCCAAGTCCAAGGTGTAACACCATCGTGCCGAGGGGCTGCATGGCACAGGGAGAGAAGTGTGTTCTAAGCGATGCCTGGTGGACTAGGCGACCCGCCAGGGAAAATAGCCTTACTGCCACATGCGGGGCTCTGTGGTAGCGGACAGATTTCTTCCCTAGCTACTCGTGGGAACAAGATGGATAAACTTCAAAAAACACAATATGAAAGACAGGATCGAGAGGAGGTTGACCCTTTCAAAAGAAGAGACAAAATGAAAAGGTCACCGCCTGGCAGGAACAGATCATCTTCGTGGTCTGATATACATAGCCAACAGAGAGGCACAGAAGAGAGCAACCAAGGGACGTCAAATGCAACTGAAGAAGTACTCAGGCGTAGAGCACCTTCCCAATCAGGAAAACGACGTAGAAGCGAAGAAGACAATGGTGAGGAAATGAAAAAACTTATAGAGAAGGTGACGAAAACCGCCTCTACGTTAAGAGAGCTCATAAAGACTACTCCAAACACGCAGGGAGATATCAAGAAGGAGATTATGAGGCTGAACCAGATAATGGAGTCACTAAATCTAAAGATTGACCAAGAAAGTACCGAGAGAGACCGGAAGGCACCGAGAAAGGAAGAGAGCCCAAAAAGCACAACAAGCGTTGGGGTGCAAGTAAATTTCGCGGATGTAAAGGCGGAAATGGAAGAAAGAGAGTCTAAAGAGAGCAAAGAAATAATAGACATCTTAGATAAGAGCCAAAACTTTGAACAATTTGCGAAATTGCTAGACAGGAAATGGCCAGAACGAGCTTACAGGGCCGTCAAACATATTCATGGAGCTCCACCAGACATACCCGTAGAAGATGTCACAGCAATAATCGCGGACGCCAAACCGGCGAATATGAAAGGACTACTAAAGGAAATAAGCGGAAGGCACCCGGAAATAAGCGAGATCATGAAAGGCGGTGTAACAGAAGGCCAGTTAGAGTACTTCGAGAAGACCACAAAGATAAACTTCAGGAACAAAGACGAAGAGAAAAGCCAACTTGTTTACATCCTACCTATCGATATAGACAAAAATGGAGTAAACAACATGAAGGAGGTACATAAACTCGTAGAAGATAGCAAGAGAACGGTGCAGACTCATGGTCGGAAAAAGATCACCTTTATACCGGATGATGGGATAAACAAATCATACGTGAGGAAGATCCTAGAGTACGTGTTTTACAAAGCGGACATCGAGGTAAAGCTGATGACAGCCAGAGGAAAAGACCGAGAGCACAGCAGACCCTGGCCAAGTAAAACACAAGCCCAATCTCAAGCGGTGATCGTTAAGAAAGGGGGCCGGCAGTACGCCGATCTCCTAAAGACAGTGAAGCAGAATATCGATTTAGGGAAAATCGGTGTCAAAGTCAGGAACATAAGAGAGACCGCAAGAGGAGACCTACTGCTGAACGTGGAAGGGGGTGATGAGAAGGCAGACTCCCTTAAAAAAGAAATTGCCGCCCAGCTCAAGGATGTAGGTGTATCGCTAGCCAATAACGATGCCACTGTACACATCAGCGATATAGACCCTACAGTCACCGAGGAGGAGATCGAGGAAGCAATTTACGAGGCAACCCAAGTAGACAGAGCAGCACCAGTGAAGGTGTTGAATATGAGGCCCACCAGAGATGGAAATAGAATTGCAACTGTCAGGTTATCAAAGCATCTGGCGAAAGTCCTAAGCAACAGAGGCAAGCTGATGATAGGCTGGGTGGCATGCAGAGTCCGTGAGAGAATAGCTGTAACCAGATGTTACAGATGCTTGGAATTCGGACACACACAAAATGGATGCACAGGCAGGGATAGATCGGGAGAATGTCTGAGCTGCGGAAAAATGGGCCATAAAGCGAAAGACTGCCAAACGGACCCTTTTTGTTCTTCCTGTCAAGAAGCCGGTCACCGCTCCGACTCAACCAGATGTCCTAAGTATAGGAGGATGGTGGAGGATAAAGCAAAGAGGAGAGGCAGCTTCCGCAAGTAAAGTAAAGTAAAGAAAAAAAAATGCCACGGACTGTCGAAGGTAATGCTACAAACAGGTTTAAACGAAATCCACGGAAAAGCTTGAGAATACTGCAAACGAACTTAGGCAGAGAAACAGCAGCCCACGATATAGCCTTTGCCACGGTAGCCGAGTATAACATAGACCTACTGATAGTGGGGGAACCCAATAAGACCATCATAAAAGCTCAAAAATGGATCAGCGACAAAAGAGGGGACGTAGCAGTGTACTTTAGAAATAGGGAAGTGACGGTTAAAGATATAAAGTACTACGACGGTTTTTTGGGCCTACACCTCGAGTTTTGCACCTTATACTGTTGCTACATATCTCCAAACATTCCGATAAATGAGTTTCAGGATCTGGTTGACAAGATATTATCTGAAATTGTCACATCAAGAAGGGAATGCGTGCTCTTGGGAGACATAAACGCAAAGAGCGTCGAGTGGGGGTCCCCATTCACAGATAGTAGAGGAACGTACTTTTCTGAATGCCTTGCTGCTGCAAACATGGTTGTGCATAACACCGGAGATAACCCCACTTTTGTTAGAGGTAGCACAGAATCCTATATAGATGTCACATGTTCGACACAGAAGATCGCAGCAAACATGAAGAAATGGAGCGTCCTCGATGAGGATAGCATGACGGACCACAAGTATATATACTTTGAGGTAGATAAGCAGCTAAGCAGTAAAAGAGCTCAATCCTGGGGCTCGACCAAGACTTGTAACTGGGAAGTCTTTAGACAGGTACTCTCGTCCAAGCTAGTAGAATACCCAGAAAAGCCGCATACAGAGGAAAACTTTACTGCCACCATTAAAGAAGCTTACCATGCTAGCCTCACAACTAATAGCAATCATAGCGGAATGCCCTACTGGTGGAGCAACGATATCTCTCAACAGAGACAGAAGTGTCACAAGGCACGTAGAACCATCATGAGGCTCGTCAAACACAGGCACAGACATCCGGAAGCGATCATCGAAGAAGCTAGCTCCTTGTATAAAAGCCACAAAAAAATGCTTCAGCAAATGATCAAAGAGTCCAAGAAAAAACACTGGAACGAACTTTGTGACAGCATTAACGAGGACGTATGGGGAGACGGATATCGGATTGTCATGAAAAAATTCCGATGTTTCGCGCCCTATAGCATGACAAAAGAACGAAAGAAGGAGATAGCAGAAGAACTGTTCCCACCACACGCAGTTAGGAGCTACAGCACAGAAACGGTCAACAACGTAGACATGTTCACGGAAGAGGAATTCGAACAAGCCATAGAAAAACTCAAAATGGGTAGAGCCCCTGGTCTTGATGGTATACCCCCAGAAGCAATTAAAGAGGCTTCGAAACTGTCACCAACCTGGGTATTGGGATTTTTAAACAACCTTCTCACCACACAGAGCTTTCCGGAATCTTGGAAACGGGCCAAACTCTTACTGATACCGAAAGGAAAAGACAAATACAGACCCATTTGCTTGCTCTTGACAATTAGCAAGCTATATGAGTTATTGATACTTGCTAGGCTACAGAAGGAAATCGATTACAAGGGTGGCCTATCAGAGTTCCAATATGGTTTCAGAAAAGGTAGAAATACGTTGATGGCAGTGGACGCAGTCCTTAAAACCATTAAGGGCAGCAGGGAAACATGGGGCGTTCTCATCACAGTCGATGTCAAAAACGCTTTCAACTCGCTACCGTGGCAAAACATAATGGAGGAGCTGAGAACAAGGAAAATACCACCATACCTCCGAAATCTCGTAGGTGCCTACCTCAGTGGAAGGTCACTCCAGATAGCCAAAGAAGAGACTTTAGACATAACATCCGGGGTACCGCAGGGCTCAGTCTTGGGCCCTACTCTATGGAATTTGGTTTACGATGGGGTACTGAGGAGTAAATGGCCATATGGTGTAAAAGCCGCTGCGTTCGCGGACGACTTGGCAGTGATAGTGCTAGCGCAGGATGAGGAGGCCCTTATGCATGCGGCAAATTTAGCCCTGAGGATAGTGGACAACTGGATGACGGCCCATCACCTCGAACTCGCACCGGAGAAGACAGAAGCTGTCATCATAAAGGGGAAGCGGAGAAAAGCAGGTATTACTTTTAACTGCAGAGGAACTTCCGTAACACCAAAGAAGTCTGTTAAGTACCTAGGAATTCACTTAGAAGAAGGAGGCCACTTTCGGGAGCATATTCGGGCAACGGCAGCAAAAGCAGACAAAAAAGCAGCATCGTTAGCAAGAATTATGCCAAACATCGGCGGACCTACCAGCAACAAGAGGGAGGTTATAAATAGCGTGGTGCTTTCAACATTACTTTACGGCGCCCCAATCTGGCACGACATTATGAGCACTACTAGATACAGGCAAATGTTCAACGGAGTGCAAAGGAAGATGCTGCTGAGGGTGGCGAGTGCTTACAAGACGGTCTCCACGAAGGCCTTACAGATTATTACAGGGATAGCACCGATCCACTTGCTTGTGGAAGAAAGAGTGAGACTGCACCGCCGGGAAGATGGGAGAACCGCGAGGGCCAGAAGGGAGGAGCGCGAGGTCACCATCAGTAAATGGCAGGACGAGTGGCACTTAACGGAGGACGTGGCTCAGTGGACAAAAAAAATAATACCTGACATCGGGAAGTGGATTGCTTGCAAGCACAGGCGACTGGACTATCACCTAACGCAGGCACTAACGCAGCATGGTACTTTTCGAGTATTCACGAAGAGAATACAGAAATCAGACAGCGATGAATGCATGTACTGTCAAGAAAAAGACACAGTTGCACACACTCTCTTCGAGTGCAACAGATGGGAGCGACAAAGGGCACAAGTCGTTGTTAGTCTAGGACACGCTCTGACGGAGAGTAATCTGACCAGCACCATGATGGCGAACAAACAATCGTGGATACAAATACAAAGATTCGTCAGGGAAATACTATCAATTAAAGACAAGGATGAAAGAAGAACGGACAGCCCAAACTCCTAGGACATATACATGGAAATTTTACTGCAGATACCGCTGAGGAAACGAAGACATGTGTGAGACACAGTCATGCTGGTAGTAAGCGCAGGCGAATCCCAGCATGAGGGTGGGGGAGGGGGTTTTAGCCCAGGTGGCATAACCTGAATGCGGATACTAGATATCCGGTCTCAGGTATCTCTTGGTGATTTCCCCCCAAGAAAAAAAAAAAAAAAGGGGGGTGGGTTAAGAGCGCCAGTGAATTGGGACGGACTAGGCCACAACTCCCCGAGATGTTAGTCGGAACTTGTTTTGCTTGACCACCAAACAAAAGGAGAATATCACAAAGATGACGAAATTTATGTAACAGAAAAAAGAGCAAAATAAACAAGATATCAAATGGATTACAATATACAGAACAGAACGTAAGATAAGACAAGACAAGATAAAACAACGTAATTCAAGAATTATACTGAACAAAGGGAGTTATCAATCGACAAACTCCTACCCTCCTTCACATAGACGGATGGATGTGACAAAGTAAGGCAAGAGTAAGCAACTAATCCCTCTAGTAAAAGGTAAGGATAATAATATTCAGTATATCGCATAACTTAAATCACCACTCGATAATAGGAACAGCTATGTGGGAAAATCCAACAATAAAGACTCAACACGGTAGTGATTTACTTATCTAAGCCAGGTTGTTCAGATGGTAGAGCTTAGATGTTATGAAGTGTGGACACATGATGGACTTTTACCACCGGCAGTTTTCCCGCCAGGGACAAATTCTAAGGCCCAGCCCGTAGGGCCAATAGATAAGACAATATCATAAAGAAGTACAATAATAGAGAATAATACGACGATATAATATAGGCGATTTAACATTTGGAAATGTGTAAAATATGCTATTTTCCACACCAAAAAAGCAATAAAGAAAAACGAGAGTTACAATGTCAAATTTCCTACATATTCTTCAAACATCGATCAACAAAATTCATAAGCAGCTTAGGGGCTATTTAAAACCGTCATGTACATATTCTGCGAGAGTGCAAGAGAAATTCAGCTGGCGACCGCTTCTATGCTGCAAGTATAAGCACGTCGAAAGATCTTGTCGTCATTTTGTATTTCTTTCAGTTCTTCATCAGTTTGACACAAACATAATGTTTTCAGTGGTACGTACATTTTAAACAGTATTTTTGAGGGGGCATAAGCGCAATATTTTCTATTTTTATTTTCTTCCACCTTTTATTTTTCTAGTAATAATGTATTAAGTTATAATTGATCATTTGAGAGTGACTATGAGTGATTTAATAGACAAAAATAAAACAGTGCAGTTGTACAAATAATCGTATAGATCCCAGTGTGTAAACACACCTTTGTTTGCATCGATGTTTCAGTATGAGTAATTGAATTAATTTCATGTACATATGGAATTCCAGCATGACTATTACGGAGAAGAACACTACTTACAAATACTATTACAACAAATATATCTGTGCAAATATACTCATAGTCGTGTTGTTGAATCACAATTTCAGTTCCGTGGAAAACTGTTATTTGTTTTACTTTTATTGTTCGTTAATTTTAAATCAATTATAGCGATTGATGTTGTGTGTACATCCTTTTTTTAGATCCTTGTCGGGGGTTATAATGAATAGTTATTGGCATATTTACCATATATGTAGTTACTTCACTACTAATTTCTTAACACTTTATTACTAAATATAACAACATTTCAACGTTTGTTCGTGCAAAACCGTATTAGAGATTCTTGACAAAGTGTTTCGTATTTTTGAAACCACACTATAGGACTTATAGTGCATCCAGATATCAATTTATTGCTCTTCTTCAAAACAAACTCCAGCGTGCGACGTTCAAATTTGCGCGCTCTTGTTGGCTAGGTAGCAGCGAGCGAACAGGAGTGACGATAAACTGCTCATGTTTGTCTTGACGCAGAGTAAATGAGGTTTGAATAGGGTTTAGTAGCAGCAGCAATGTTTTGGCTTGACGTAGCTTAGCAATGGGTCGGCTTTGTCCGTTTTTGCCGACGTCGGATACCAATAGCCCAACTAGCACTAAACCTGATGTCAAGCCTAACAGACGTCAAGATTCCTGACCACCCTACTTTGGAGCAGATGCATTCTACTACTCCTAACATATGAAGAATATATGTGTTTGATCTGCAATTGCATGTGAGAATGTGGGCTTATAGTTGGCGACAGCTTCATAATTATGTGAGGCACAAACTCTTTCAAAGTAGATTTCTAATTAAAAAGGAGAGGAGGAACAGCTGTGAAGAATTCTCATCTATGACTCTAGGATATCTCATTTCATCTCTGACACTACACTACATGGTTTGTTATCTCCAGCTGGAAAACGTTAACCAATGACATCTAGAAAAGATAGAAAATTGAGCAAGGTAATTCTATAGGAAATAGTGACTGTGCGAGTATATATATATACAGGGTGGCGCATCGAAAACAAAACAGACGCATTTACTGGCAACTCAGTCTTTTTTTGAAAAACGCTCATATCCGTCGATTTTGTTTTCGAGGGGGACACAAGTTTGTCAAAAAATCACGTTAGCACGTGCAGCCCCCTAAGCGGGGGTGACACCACCCCCAAAATCTTAAATGGAAAGGGGGGTCGAGTGATACCTTACTTTAAAGGTCTTTCAATTCCCTTTATAATGATATAAAATTAATGTACTTCAGTTCAGTAGTTTTGAAGATTTATTGATTTAAAGCTTAAATAAAACTAATACATCATCATTAGTGGAGATCAATACATTTGGCAGCAAAGTAATTTAAAAATGATGAATGAACTGACCCATTAGGCAAGTAAATGTTGAAAATGGCTAGCATGACTCCCCATGCAATAATAAAGATTTTGCTCAAAACGTTGCCGCACATTTTGCAATATTTGAGGAGTAATTGGAAGGCACTCATTCACAATTCTTTGTCGCAGGTCTTTTAATGATGTTGGCTGAGTAGCATAGATTTTGCTTTTTAAATGACCCCAGATAAAGAAATCCAAAGGTGATAAATCTGGCGATCTTGGGGGCCATTCAATCTAGAAATGTCTGATCTAAATATTGTCGAACACGTAAGGCGTAATGTGGTGGGGCACCATCCTGTTGGAACATCAACCTATTCGCAATGTACCGCCGATCATTCTGATTTTGAATTATGGCTGTTAATGCAGGATCTATGGCGTCTTCCAGTAATTCCAAATACATTTCACCGGTCAAATTTCCAGGTAAAAAAAAGGACCAACTAAATGATCGCCAAAAATACCAGCCCACACATTTAATTTTTGTGGCTGCTGTGTATGAACCTCATGATAAATTCTGGGATTAGAATCGGACCAATATCGGCAGTTATGACGATTTACTACGCCATTTAAGAAAAAGAAACATTCGTCGGAGAAGCAAGTGTTGAATAGAAAATGTTCATCGTTTATAATTCGTTCACTCATATCTTCACAAAATTTAAGCCTTAGATCAATAAATCTTCAAAACTACTGAAGTAAAGCTCATGTATGTTACATCATTATAAAGGGAATTGAAAGACCTTTAAAATAAGGTATCACTCGACCCCCCTTTCCATTTAAGATGGTGTCACCCCCGCCCCAGGGGGCTGCACGTGTTAACGTTTTTGCCAAACTTGTGTCCCCCTCGAAAACAAAATCGACGGGTCTGAGCGTTTTTCCAAAAAAAACTGAGCTGCCAGTAAATGCGCCTGTTTCGTTTTCGATGCGCCACCCTGTATATGTATATATACATACATATTCAAAGACATGTCAGATTACAGGGGGCGCCGGATTAGACAGGGGCCGGATTATCGGGGGTCCACTGTATATATAAGCAAAGTTTTTTTGAGATTTTGCGGTTTATCTCTTAAAGAAGTCTGCAGATTCACTTTCACTCTATATTATTTGCATAAAGCATAATCGGTAATTTCAAGTAAATAAGATGGACATACTTTTGCCGATCTGCCGTTTCCGCTACATTTTGCATTAGTAGAAAGTATATACACTTAATAGGTATAGTGAAAAAATCGAGGAGAGTAAGCTACACCAAACCATTGATTAACGTGTTCTAACTGGAGATAAAAACATATTTTAAACTGCCTTTATGTGTTTAGGTACCTGTTGCAATAGGGGCTTTTGAAAACAATGTCGACAGTATACCATGCTACAGACTCACAGTCTCACTTCGCCACGGGTATTACGCATCTTGAAAAGTGACATTTTGTCGCTTTTTACATTTTTTTTGTGACAGTACGTAGATTTCAACTTAGCACTAGCTTTGATGATGTCGAGCGACAAGAGCTCCGATCTTACGGTATTATGCCTGAATGTTACTTCCCGCAAATGGCACTAGGGCGTTGGGGGGGGGGGGACGTCGATGGTGGAGTTGGCAGCAAAGATCTTGGCAAGCACTTCCGCCATGGCCTTTGAGTCGGTTTCAATAGTTCCATCCTGGCACGTAAGTGGTGGAAGGCCACTCTGTGAGAAGTTCCTTTCAATCTGCTTGGCCAGCGTCCTCAGAGACAGACTGCCATTGCGGTGACACATTACCCTGTGCCGAACTATTTTACCGTGCTGGTGTTTGGCATTGCGAACTGCTTCGTTATATTTGTTTCAGGACTCAACGTCGGCTTGTCTATTCTCTACAGTGGGGTTTTGTAAGTAGGTTCTGTGTGCCTTGATCTTCGGCTGGCGAGCAGGGTCACACGATTTGTTGAAGCAGCCGTTGGACGCACCCGCGTCAGCGAAACAAACATCTCTCCATAGCCACAGCGGATTCTGATCGAAACCTAACCTCCACAATACCGTGGTCTGAGTTACCCAGGGGGGACAGGATAGCAGTGCTGTAAGGGACAGGATGCGTACCTCTGAAGCGGATTGATTGATGTTCAGGAAGTCGATCTTGACTGCGAGGTATTCAAGTAGGTCATCCCAGTTATGGTCCGAGGGAGAGCGATGAAGGCAGCAAATAAATTTGGTTTTGGAGTTGAGGCGAACACAGAGAATGTCCTTCCGGTCTGATTTCAAAGCATCTCTGGAGCAGGAAAGACTGCTGCGGACAAAAGCCACAACTCCTCCGTTCTTTCTCAGTTGGAGTAATTTGGTTGGTTAATCGGTGCAGACTCTGAGATTTTTGTCTCCGCCAAGAAAAGCACGGCGTGACGATTGGATTGCAAGTAGTGATGAACAGCATCAACGTTGCTGTTAATCCCGCAGATGTTCGTGAAACAAATTTTAACTTCGATCTTGGTCCCTCGAATCCACCTTCCATCCGAACATGCCGAGAGTGGAGTGAGTTTACGTCCGGAATATTTAGTACTCGAGGGATCCATCATCATTAATTTCATTTATAAAACACCCTGGGAAAAGCTAGCGGGTGGTACCGCCTCGGTCGACCGATCGTTGTCTACCACCGTCTTTTTGCATGTTAATAATAATAATGACTTTATTCAGAAGATGATTATAGTATGGCGAAGTTTAGCCATGGCTACTCAACCACTCGACCATACTACAACCAGACATCACAAAACATTAGCATAACAACATGAATCAGTAGCTGTAAGGAATGAATTAAAAAGGAGTAAATATATAATATGAACATATACAAAGAAAAGAAACAAAAGAACAAGATATCGTTCAGTAAAATGAATTTATCACTTAATGTGCAGAGTCCAGAAAGTGCAACTTGACTGTCTTCTTGAAGCGCTGCAAACTTAAGCTCTTAGAGATAGCTGGTAAAGAATTGTATACCTTGACCGCATTATAAGTAAAGGACCTTTCAAAGACCGACGTACGATGTATAGGAATGGAAAGTAGATCATTGTGCCGCAGATTTAGAGTAATTTAGTTTCCACGAGGAATCAACTTACAGAGCAAATAGACAGGTTTACCAATTTTAAAAATTCTATGTACCAATGAAGCCATAGAGTAGTTGTATAAGCCGTCAACTCTGAGGCATTGTACTCCTTGATTTTTGAAGAAACGCTACTGTACTTCCTAAGCCCAAATATGAATCTGCAACAGTTGTTCTGAAGCTTCTGCAATTTTGACTTGCAAGCTGAGTCTAGGCATGGGTAAATGAGGACTAGAGAGTAAGCTAAAATTGATAATATGAGGCTTTCACACAACTTTTTACGGCACTTAAAGTTTAGAATATGGCGACTAGAATATAAAAGCTTAATCTTCATATAAATCGACTTCATAATATTATTCACATGTAAGTTAAATCGAAGATTTGAATCAAATATAACACCTAGATTCTTAGCATTATCACAAAATGGAATATCTATGTCGTTGATAAATAAGGAGACTCGATTTGTGATGTTGTAATTTGAATGTCTAGGACAGTATGGTATCGCGGTGCATTTTGACGGATTGATGCGGAGACAGTGTCTATTACAATACGTTAATACGTTATCAAGATCTAGGTTAATTGTATACGATGCTTCATGTAAGTTGGATTCATTGAAACGAAATGTTAGCTGTGTATCGACAGCATACATTTGAATGCAACAATGTTCTACCCACTCATGCAGATCGAATGTGTATACTAGTAATAAAAGAGGTCCCAGTACTGAACGCTGTGGAACTCCTGATGGCAGATACCGTGCATCAGAAGTTCGTCTAGATGTTTTCACTCTTTGGGTGCGATCAGTTAGGTACGATCAGAAGAAATTCAAAGGAACTTCCGACATGCCATAATATTTTAGCTTAAGAATTTCATGATTGACCGTATCGAAAGCCTTGAAAAATCAAGCATGACCAACAGCGTGCCGGATTTGTTGTCAAGGTTGGAAAGTATCTCATCTGCAAGATGTAGTAGTGCAGTAGTCATACTGTTACCTTACGAAAACCAGATTGGTGTACTGGAAAGAAATTATTATTGGCGCTGTTCGTATAGTATCTTCTCCAAGACTTTCGACAAGAAACATAAACCACTTATAGGTCTAAGATCGGCATGTTCAGACGGATTATTACTTTTGGCTAGAGGTGTGACTATTGCCTCCTTCCAGTTGGATAGGAAAACGCCCCTCTCTAAGCAAATATTAATAATATGCGTGATGTGATCAAGTATTTCAGGCAGGCAAAAGCCTAGCATAGTTAGAGTGATGCCGTCACAACCCGCTGCTTCAGACTTGATAGACAAGACTGCATTCATAACTTCACGAGGGGTGACCAGACGAAAGTGAAATGATGACACGTTGGGATCGAAGCGTCTGTTGCTGTAGCTGTTCACAGTGGATTGTACTACTTTGAGGTTTTGATCGGCAGGCATAAAAGTACTTAAAAAGTATTCGTTGACTTCACGGGGATCTAGCAGATTAAACGGTACATCAACACGTTTCTGTTGCGAGACATTCATAGATCTAAGTGTTTTCCATGCTGATCGTGTACTAATATCACCATATCTAGAAAGGTAGGCCCTCTTCTCACTACGAAAGGAAGCAAGTGCGTAATTCCGCATATCTTTGTACGTAGACCAGTTCACATCAGATGGGTCATGACGGAAATTCAAGAGAGCTTTGTCGCGTTCCTTAAAGATTCATCTCAGGTTCGATGTTATCCATGGAGCAGCCGGTTTTGTTACACGAGCAGTTCGTAATGGCGCATTCATATCATATATTTGTATTATGCAACTAAATAGACAGCTTACTTTGTCATCAACATCCATAAAGTAAAAGATACGATCAAGTCCAGCATGAAGTAAGTCGCCCTTGAAATTAATAACATCAATATTTTTTATATCTCTAAAAGTTACTAACTTGGGTTCAAATTTAGGAAGCTTCAGAGCAACAGCACAGAAAACTAACTTGTGGTCGGACACAAGATCAGCATTAAGAACTCCTGATTTTACAACACTGTTTGAATTGCTAGAAAAAATGGGGTCTATTAGAGTTGAGCTAAACTGAGTTACACGAGTCGGTTCATTTATTAATTGATCAAAATTGAAGCTATCGAAGCAGTTGCTCAAAGGATTGTCATGATTCAAAAGGTCAACATTTATATCACCAAGAATTATTATATTATCATATTGAGGTATGAAGAAAGAAAGCATATCATCAATGATATCAATGCTATCTGTAATTGAAGTATGAGGAGGGCGATACACGACGACAATAAGTAGGGTAGAGTTGCCCATACTGAGTTTGCAGCATAGCAATTCTAAGGAAGAGTCACCTACAAAATCACCCCTCCACCCCTACCCAAACGATCTCTACGGAAAAGCTGGGAGCCTTCTATAGATACAGCTTGACTAGAAATGTTTTCATTAAGCCACGTTTCGGTAATGCATATAATATCGAATTTGTTTTGAACCAATCCACAAACACAGTCGAAAGCAGTAGTCCAGGACCACACATTGAGATGACAAATATTTAAAACTTTGTTATCAAGCCTAGCCAAAGTCAATTCTAGATTTTAGTTCAGCATATTTCTTCAAAAAACATGGACATTGTCTGTCTGATGCAGCATGATCGACTGAATATGGCTTAAAATCTCTAGAATGACTTTTCATATAATTATTATATAGTCAACGCCAAACAAAGTGGCGTGCACGTCATCAAAGTGGGTGTGTTGAAAAATTTACATTGTTGCCAAACTTTTTGTAAAATAATAAAATTTATTATTTACATATCTAGGTTTATAAACAATATTAACCTCAAACGAGAACAAAAATAATAGTATAATAAAATTATAGATCTGTACTTGCATAATCATTAAGTATGACAATTATTGATCAGATGACACTATGAAACTACCATATTTAATTGATAGCTTAAAGGTACTGAATAAAAATCCAAATGGGGTCCTCCAAATTTTATGCATGGTATTTATTTGACAGAATTCATACAGAAAAATGCATTCTAAAATTAGGTAAGCTACTGGTGTAAGCTTTTTCTGTACAATAAAGTTAGTCGGAGTTTCTTTCTTCAGCGCTGTCTGAATCTGAATCTTCATCACTCTCAAAGTTGATTATTAAAGGTTCGATGTCTGGTCGATCAAAAATTCGTTCTCTTTCATACCATTTAAAAATTTCTTGCTCAGTATGTCGAACACTATTTTTCCACATGTCTGGGGTAACCGTTTGTAGAGCCTCGTTCCACATATCCAAACAGTCTTTTTCACTTTTACCATCTCTACCAATATGTCTGTTATAGTAACCTTTTGCTATGCCCCAAATTAACTCAATAGGGTTAAATATACAATGGTAAGGAGCCAGACGAAGAACTTTGTGCCCATGTTGTTCCGCCAATTCATCAATCACGTATATTTTAGGTGGTTTGTTTCTAAAAAAGCAGTTATTTTAAGAATACGAATAAACAAAAGAAATATAAACTGTCGACCAAAATATATATAATTAAGAAGCATTATGTACCGAGCAACAATACTCAATAGCTCTGTTTTAAACATTGTGTTTAAAAATGGTATGTTTTGATTTGTCAACCAGTCTTGGATATTTTTTTTTGTCCATGCATTATTGGGCACTTTGTTCAATATCATGCTGTGATAAGGGGCGTTATCCAGTATAATTATAGATGGACTCTCCAATTTTTCTAATAACTGATGTTGAAACCATTTCAAAAAATTGTCCTGGTTCATCTCTCCATGGTAATCGCTCAATTTTGTTTTCGAAGAAAATATCGCTTCACTACCCTCAATAAACCCATTTTCATTTCCAGCATGTAATATAATGTATCTAAAATATATTAGTTTTAAATTTTATAGTGCAAATTGTGTAAAAGTACATAGGGGAGACCGGGGACAATTGTACCATTTTGCCTATATTGTTCGCATGTTCTCAAATTATAATGTCTACCAGTCAGCAAGGTATGGCTGAAAGTAACGTAACTAATAGTCTACAAAATGCGGTTTTTGTAATGCATGAAACATAATACGTTTAGAAGTTATTTAACATTTAAAAAATAATGTAAAATGGTACAATTGACCCAGCTAAGGGGGTCAATTGTAACATCAATATTTAATATATTTTAACTAGTTTTATTGATCAAATTTAAACATTACCGCAGTAACCAACTCGGCAAATATATAATTTGTACAAATACTTTGGCATAAAACATGAGCATTCGTATTGTCACAAATAAATGAGCAAATACACAAGAAAAATCTTTAAAAAACAAATATTTAACTTAAAACAATATTTTGGATTTTGTAATTCACAAATACCTATATCTAATAATAAAGGGATGTCGGCAAACAAAAACTTGAACTCTTTATTCAAGCTAAGAACAATAAAAGCTTAAAAACGGTAAACGCAAAATAAAAAAATATGAAAATCAATCTTGTTTCTTTAAGAGATACCCAACTCAGACAATTACTCTGACTCACAATTGTGACAAACATAGAACAAGTTTTGTGCTACACACTCTTCGTGTGACCACATCTTGCACTGTGTGCACTGGATCCATTTCTCGTCCTTTCTGCTATTCCCATAAGGTTCGGCGCAAACTAGGCAAAAATATTCATTTTCGTCTTCACTGCTTTCTGCCGATCCAGTTTTTTTCTTTCTAGGAACTTTATTATTTGGTCTATTTCCCTGACTGCCTAAGTTTCTTTTTACTCTCTTTTTTTCTCTTTCCTCAACTTCTTTCTCTATTTCTATTTTCTCTGGGGTGTCTGTATAAATTGCGGACTTTCTTTTTTTCCTTCCTTTCATTGTACCTTTTCTTGGTGGAGCTTTGGAAAATGGTCTAACGTTTTCTGGGGAAAATACAACTTTTACGAATTCTGACGAAGTTGGAGTGGCTTCGTCATGAACTTGTAAAAGTTTTGCAGGTGTCCTGATAAGGATCGCATCTGCTCTTCCTTCCTTTAAACGAAACGCAGACAACGGAATATTTTCGTCACTATCTGAATCAATTAAACAGGGGATACCTGTATTGACACCTTCTAGCTCAGCAGGAGGCTTGCTGTTAGCTGTTTGCTCATTATTAACAGTCAGTTCTTGGTTTTCTGATGGCTGTAAGGGTCTATCAGTAACAAATGATGGACCAAAATCTGTTTCAGAAAATATATCTCTATTGAAGGGAAAAATACCTGTACATCTAAAACCAGCCTGAATGTTACTCTGTGTTAGTGCCAGAGGAATAGCTGTTGCAGTGATCCCTGGGATATCATATATCGTCATAGGTTTCCCTGGATGATTTCGAATCCACGCATCACAACTAGAATTTATAGCTTTCTTGAGTGGCCCATATACACAGCGGTCTAGGGGCTGCAATTTATGTGAGCAATGTGGAGGGAACGAAAGCATGACGATACCATTCGTTCTACAGAAATCCAATGCTTCGATGGTGATGTGCGATGAATGGTTGTCTAGTAGTAGCAAAACTTTATGGAATTGAGATGAATTGGTATGATGTTGAAAATGCTTCAAAAATACTATGAATTCTTTTTCTTGCATCCATCCAGACCCATTACCGGCTCCAACGCAACCTTGAGGACCATCCCGAACAAAATGGTCTTGATATCTTAATCTTGGGAAAACAAACATAACTGGGATAGAGTTCCCTAGCGCATTAACGGCAACAGTCAGCGTAACCAGAGTGCCACGTTCTGCCGATGTGATAGCACCAACTTGCTTAGTTCCAGTTTTAGCTACAATTCTGTTTGGCTTCTGGACTGTAGTAATCCCGGTCTCATCGGCGTTATAAATATCTTTCGCTTCAAACTTTTCACGGTCCATAACTTTGGCCAGATTATAGAAGAAAGCGGCAACATTGGTAGGATTAAAGCTAGTAGCCCTTGAGAGACTTGTTGCCTGTGGTGTTCTTATAGATAAATCTTTATGCCTGCACATGAAACCAGAAAACCAGTCTTCACCGGCTAAGCCACTTTCAGTCCATTTTTCGGGCATTTTTAAATTATATTTTGTTGCTAATTGCAGTGCCAATTTTCTTATATCCTTGGGCGACAAACCTTGATAAATATCTGCTGCTTTCTTGATATATTTAACCATTTCGTTTTCTTGTTCATTTGAAAAAACACGATTAGCGGGCTTGTATCCCATACTAACTTTTGTAATGCAATCGACTGAGTTTTCTCTTTTCTTCTTATAACGTAATAGGGACACATGGCACAGACCAAATTGGGCTGCAGCTGCTCGAATTGACGTTCCAGACAGTACCACATCATATGCAGATTCATATAAAGATAGATCACGTGAGGCTCTTTCCGTTTTATTAATCCTTTTCCGTGGCATCTAAAATAAAAAGAAAACCCTCTTCGAAACAAATACAAATCAGGGGTCAATTGTAGCGGTACAATCGTCCCCTGACGATTTGTTACAATTGACCCCAACTGTCTTTTTAAAACAAAAATGGATTTTTCTGTAATATGCACTGCTGTGTTTTTTGTGTAACTCTTACAGAAAGTAGTTAACACTACCCATAATCTAATTGAGAAAAAACATCAGGCATATTATGCAGTAAAAAAGAACTACGAACATTTGAAAAAAAAAAATAAAAACTTACTTCTGACGTGCGGAAACGAACAAATACACTTAAGATACAAATGCTCTCAGCGATGGCCGCCGGCACACTGAAATCAGAACCGCAGTTGTTTGGTGACGCGCGCATCCGAGCGAAGTTTATATAGCGGTCTCACTCTAGGGCATATTTGAAATGTTACAATTGACCCCTGGTACAACTGTCCCCGGTCTACCCTACCTTTTACCATCTGTTTTAATAGCTTTCACGCTTTTTTGGTTTCCATTTTGCCAAGAGCGACCTATGGTCCCATTTTGAAATATCCAAGTTTTATCGAGGAAGACAAACTGGTATAAGGCCTCAACCTTGGCTTGATTGTATTGCCTTAGAAATTCCACCCTTTTCAAAGCTATACTTGGTAGTTCCATGAGCCCTCGTCGCGGATTGTCCTTAAGCCACTTAAATCCAAGATCTCTAAGCAACCGCCTTAAAGACGTGGCACTACCATCAAATAATGCCCTATCTCTTAATCGAGACCATAAAGTTTGTATCGTAACTTGTTCTTCTGAAACCATGTGTAATATGACATTATAATTTAGTTAACAAATTAATGCAAATTTCTGATAAGTTATTATAATAAGATCTTACTTTTGTGATACATATTATAGATCACTTCTCGAATGGCACTTGTATCCAATGTCGCTGTGTTGGTTACACGTTTAATATAACTCCGCTTTTTCTTGGGCGATTCTAAATTTGCATCACTTTTCACACCCTCGGAAATACGACTAACTGTCCTTAAACTAATTTTTAAAGCAGCAGCAACACGCTACAAAAAATGAAATAAAATTTCACTATTATTAATATACATTACATATAATTATTAGTAACCTACCTCTTTAACAGCATTTAAAGGCAACAAAGGCCCGTTGTTGTCCCTTTCTTGCTCAAAGTAGTGCATTAACGAGGCCACAAGTTCCTTACACCGACTATTTAACTGTTTGGGCATCTTTATATACCAAAATTGCCTTTATCTACTCCTAAAATGAATAATTTTGTTTTGAAACAAACAGTTGTTGATTTACAGTATGCGGGGCCAAAGGATTTATAAAGATTTGAAATGCCACAAATTGATTCAGTGTCAAAATTAATACAAATGTCAGTTCCCAGTTTAAATAAGTTTCAAGGTGACAATGTGTCAACGCTGCGAAATCGGTTTAGTGCGTTTACATGTCGATAAGTGATTGGAGCGTTTGCAAAACATTTTATTTCGCATAATGCGTCTAAATTTATCAGAAAGCAACTTATGTGATATTTTAATAACAATGTTTATATGACTATTAACCATAATAAGAGAGTAATGACCATTTTAGAATTTATATATCACATTAATATGAAACTGCAATAGAGCAATTGTTTGTGATAGAAACCTAGGCATTAGGTCGGGGAATTTTTATCGTGATGACGTGCACGCCACTTTGTTTGGCGTTGACTATATACACCGCAATTCACACATTTCTTACTAACAGAGTTACAATCTTTCTCATCATGGTCATTAGAACATAGCGAGCACACAGACTTATTTTTGCAATTTTTTTTCAAATGACCGAATCGAGAGCAGCTAAAGCACCTAATTACTGAAATAGTTAGTGGCCCGTTGGTAGACTTGTACCGCCACCCGGAAATGGGTACTGAGGTAATTCCTTAAATTCCTTAACGTATGTACAATCATATACTGGATACAACTTCCGGAACAAGCATTTGCTACGGCCCGCTCAGTAGGGTCTCACTATTAACTGGCAAGTAATATTCAGTATAAGGAAGTGGACTTGACGAAGGACGCGGCTTGCACCGCACACCTCGATTCAGACTTGGAAGCACACCCAAATACGTTGAAGGTTGCAAGTCGTTCGATAATGAAAACCGATTCTGAAATCGGGCGAGTAATCTTAGTAGTTACGGCAAATCGATAAGTATTGTAGATTTCGCGCAAAGTGGTGGTTACGTCATGGCATAAGTGAAAAGATGGACCATGAGAATCAAAGAATATGAACGTAAAAGTTCTTGGACCATTGCACAAATTCATCAATTTATTGTCATTGGTTAGTATATTGAAAATCATCTTCACTGATCTTTTTCACTTTTTTTCGACACAGTTAAATAATAGAAAAAACTTTACCCTATTTAAATCTAAACAAATACTGATGTCTGAGCATACAGTTCAAGTGCTCATGTTTTGACGCTTGGGTGAGATTTGAATGGAGTTTGGAGGTTGAAATGATTGGTATAGTCAGGTCTTCTCAGAAATAGTGACGTAAGAACTAATCTGTTAGCGCTAGCGGGTGCCCGACCCACGATCTTGCCACACAGAGGTGGGAAGGGAACATTTGGAAAACGGTTTGAAATGTGTAGTTGGACTGATGTATTAGCAGAAGAAATTAATATTACGGCAAAGTGAATTGGAACTATTTCCAATCGAGGACAATGCTGGAAAATATATTTGCTAAAAGTTGCATTTTATGTGAGAATCATAATACCGCATAATTCATATATATCTGGCGCCAGCATTACTTATTCAACATAAATTAATTTGATTAGGTATTCGGCTCCAAAAATAAATTGCCTATCTGAGACATCTACAGCTTGGTGTATATGTATCTATCCGTTCATGCCTTGTTACCATAATATGATGTCAAAACAATTTACATAATATTTACGCGAAATTCTCAAACACTAATTTTTTCATTTTCCTAAAGCTAGCTATGCTCAAAAATAGATTTCTAGGTGGTAGATAATTTATTGTATATAGAAAAAAGTAAATAGCTCTTGCATGTATTTCCCAATCTTAATTGTTATATTTTAGAAATTGCTTGGGACATAGTAGACAAAAAATTGTTACGAAGCTTACATGACGAAAATTACCGGTGTGAAGTTTGCAGACAAAATTTAGCGGACAATTTGCCGAAGATACCCGAATGACCAGTGGCGTCGACATCCTCGACCAGACTGTGATTGTGAAGGATACAGCTAACAGCTCGCAACAATAAATATAGAGGGTGACTTTGAAGTTGAGTCATTAATTTTCAGATAATGATTGTAGAAGGAAGATAAACCAGAATATGTGTGTAAAAATAAAAAAAAATAAAAAAAAAATTTTACCTTGTTTTATAAAGTATCCTCCCGACAAGTATTTCAGTGCGAACCTGTATTTGATCGTGAGGTCCCCTGTGAGGTCTTAAGTCACCTGATTCACGAGCCCGTTGTACTACATTAACAAAGGCACGAGGGGTTGGTTGCACTCGATTGGGAAACCGATCCGCATAAACATGTGCCATTTTTTATTTCGTTTGAGCCACGCAACAGACACTATTCACACGCTAACCGACTGACACTGACTGTATGTATATCTGAACTGAATAAAATAATTTATTGTAAAAACATCGTTCCAAATTCTTTAGCCTTTTTGTTTCCGATGCGATGAACCGGTAAGGCGGATTATATCCGTTGTTGCCAAACACGAGCACATGATATTATTATTGAGACAGGGCGGTACTCAAACTTCCAAAGGGCTATAACTTTGTTACTTTAATTTTACCAGAAAAATGGTAAAGGAAAAAACATTTCTTTTGATCAGATCTACTCACTGTTAAAATAAATGACTCAACTTCGAAGTCACCCTGTATATGCACGAGAATAAGCACCCCTATAGGAAGAATCATTTTCCACCCTAATTAAATAATTCGCAGGAACAAGAGTTAACCCAAAACCTTTCTTCAAATTTTCACTTACCGCTTACTGTATTGAAAGTAGTTAATGAGCTAAATAGCATATACTGAGAAGATCTCTAAAGGGGTGCTAGATGAAAAAATATAAATAAAACTTCATTTTCACCCCCAAAAAAATGATTCCCCAAAATGATTTATATCTCAAAAAAATACTCTATTACAGAGACAATTCATGGGCTAGGTGGGATGGTGTGAGAAAGCTTCTGAAAGGCTGGCAGATAAAAAAAATATGCTAAAAAATTCATTTTCACCCCCAAGGAAATGATTCCCCAAAATCAGTTGTACCTCAAAAAAATACTCTATTATAGAGACTATTTATAGGCTGGGTGGCATGGTGTGAGAAAGCTTCTGAATGGCTGGCAGATAAAAAATATGCTAAAAAATTCATTTTCACCCCCAAGGAAATGATTCCCCAAAATCAGTTGTACCTCAAAAAAATACTCCATTATAGAGACAATTTATAGGCTAGGTGGCATGGTGTGAGAAAGCTTCTGAAAGGCTGGCAGATAAAAAATATGCTAAAAAAAATTCATTTTCACCCCCAAGGAAATGATTCCCCAAAATCAGTTGTACCTCAAAAAAATACTCTATTATAGAGAATGTTTATAGGCTAGGTGGCATGGTGTGAGAAAGCTTCTGAAAGGCTGGCAGATAAAAAAATATTCTAGAAAATTCATTTTCACCCCCAAAGAAATGATTCCCCAAAATCAGTTGTACCTCAAATAAATACTCTATTATAGAGACAATTTATAGGCTGAGTGGCATGGTGTGAGAAAGCTTTCGCAGAAAGTGGCGTACGGTAGAGCGGAATGGGCCACTCCACATAATTCGATAGTTTAGTTAAGTATTGATATTGAGATGTAATTTATGATAACTAGTTAAGTGTAGACAGCAGCGGTGGCCGCAGTGGTAGCCTCTACGGTGTCCTGATCAGTCGCCATGCGCTGCGCGGGTTCGAATCCCGTACCAAGATAGATTTTTTTCTTGGCTATGGATGTTGTGATTGTCCATAGATGGTAGACGGTCTCTGACTGTCGAACGCGGAGGCACCACCCGGCGGATCTCGTAGGCGGGGCCAGAATGTGTGCATGTTGTTGCATGCACACGTGTTCCTCAAATTTCCATTCGGTGTGTGAGTACTTCGGAGACAATCCCTCTCCTCTTTTGTCAGTAATCCGGGTCCCCAAGCTGTCGACTTCAAATTGTAATCTCCCCCAACCAAGTACTGCTTTATACTGTGGTCCATAAGAGCTTCTAATTCGGGCCGATTTCACGAAGACTTAAATTTGACGGGAGCTTCCATCAATAAGGCAATATTATGTCTTTAAGCTTTAGAATTAGGATTAATTTCATAGAATAGAATTCCACAAAATTTAAATGGACCAATGGAAATGCGAGAAATAATAGGTCGATTTTCTAGCTATTATATTTAATAAGATGTTTTCACGGTTTTTGATGACTGTCCATGCATCTAGTTTTATCTCTATATCACATACAGTGTGTTGTATACGTTATAATACGTACCTGTAGAAATGTACCGATTTTTGTTTTCATTTTGCAAAAAAAAGGATATAAAACTTATTCCAACTGGTTCATCTTTTGCTACATCAAAAACAACTTAATTGCCAATTTATGATCTAGAAATTCACACCAAATGTAAACAAAGAGCACATTCTGCATTTCTGGATCCTAAAACGTCGATATTTGTAAATGTATCCGCATCCACCTATTATTGATCGTCTAGACCTATATATTATAATTCAGAATCAAAAATACCTATTTAGGAAAATATATCTGCAAAACTTGCTATATTTTCTTATTTTTATTATCATTAAAATAGGTATGATATATCAATTGCTTGTGAAGTACTTTGGAAACTCCCTTGCTGATAGGATTGTGAATATTTTTCTGTTTTAGCCCAGATCAGGTCCTCGGTGATCTGAACTCCGACCAGCCGAAATTAATGACTCTTTCGTAGAACTCGCCCATCCATCGAAACGGGATGATACGAGCTAGGACGCTTTTTGTTCGTCGAAGTACAGTACTGTGCTTTGGAAGCATTGACCTGTACAAGATTGCTGTGTCCACAAGCAGTGATAGCCTCCAGGTCTCTTGTCAGATATGAAGTCGTCGCTAGTCTTCTTTTTTCCAGCTCAGCAGCAGAGATCGGCTTATCACTGTGAATTCCTGCACATAGAGTGCTATCATCAGCGAAGCTGTGGATTGGGTTGATCGTACAGGAAAGGAGATCGTTGATATGTAAGAGAAACAGTGTCGGAGCCAACACTGATCCCTAGGGAACACCCGCGTTGACGATGTGGGATGAAGAGGAGAACCCGTCAATTACGACGGATATCTTGCGGCCAGAGATCAAGTCAGCCACCCATCTGCAAAGCTTTTCTGGGAGGCCTTAGGATGGAAGTTTGTCTAAGAGGGCAGCGTGCAATCTGCTTGGCCAGCATCCAGAAAGACTGACTGCCATTGCGCCTGTGCCTAGCTTTTATATCGTGCTGGTTTTTGGGATTGCGAACCGCTTCGTTATATTTGTTTCTGGGCTCGACGTCGATTTGTCTGTTCTCTACAGTGGGGTTTTGTAAGAAGGTTCTTCTGCTGGCGAGCAGTGTCACACGATATTTTATAGCTGCCGTTGGACCCGGGTTTAGGCACTTTCACTGTGTGAGGTATGTATTCCTCCATTCCGACGTGGATAATTTCGGTTATCGAAGAACAGACAGCCGACGCATCCGCGTCAGTGAAACAGACATCTCTCCAAGGAAAGCTAGAGACGAAGTCTCTGAGCCCCTCCCAGTCGGCATGTCCGTAATGCCAAGTTTTGCGGCCTGTACGAGTCTCTGCTACCACAGCGGGTTCTGACCGAAACCTAGCCTCCACAACACCGTGGTCTGAGTTACCCAGGGGAGACAGGACAGCAGTGCTGTAAGGGACAGGATGCGTGGTCAAAAAGAGATCCAGCAGGCTGCTGGCGTGTGACGAGACGCGGGGAACAAAGTAGTGCTTGTCACCAGCTGGGTCAGCCCTTTTACAAGTGGTGCTTTTAAGCAACTATCTGTTCCATCATCCAATGCTTTCGGTACTGTGTGTGAGCTACGTATGTATGTTTCGTCATTGTAAACGATACTATTTCTGCCTACAAAAGTTTTTCTGTGGTTAAAAGATAAAAACAAATTCTCTTATACTGAAAAACAACATACATTTTGTATTCTCAAGTCGTTTGAAATATATCTACACACCTAGATCTTTGTACTATTTCAGTCTTCCCAAGTATTCTGTCCATTCGCTCTGATCTCCGGCTTTTCAATCAGTACCTTCCTGTTATTTTCCAACGGAAGCCCGACTTGCGTACTATTTTCCAGAATGACGTCAGCTCTCCATTATCGTTGATAACAGCATCGTACACCGCCTTCTTTGTAGGTCTTCTTTTATGGATATGCACGAACTTGTATATTACATTTCTAATAATTTCATCATTAAATTGATCCACTGACGACTTTGGACTAGATTTGTTTATGGATTTTCGAGGAGAAGTAAATTTTGTATTCGGTGCTTTAGAGTGATTTTTAGAGTGATTTTCTTTAACAACTCGCTTCGCAGTATTTATGGATACACATCATGTAGCTTCAGATACTTTCTCAAATAAACGACTAAGAGGTATTGTTAATTCTTCTGTCTCCTTTTCGCGCTTCATATATTCAAACAAATTGAATTATAATTTGTCGTCCTTGGCTATGAACAACTTTCTTGTTATTTTGTTCCCTATTTTTGAAATATAATTTTTTATGCAATGTTTAATCTGCTAATTTATAGTAACTTACATTTTCCTACCGGATCCACTGGCTGTCTTGAAAAAAAACTGGTTTGTAGTTTTTAAGATAATTAAAAATAATACCCCTGGAAAAAGTATAAGGACGTCTATGTTACGCTGATGTTACGCGTTTGAAGTCTAATAGCAGAATGGATAGACAAACCTATAATGTTTTTACCTAATGTAGTAGTGTTTCCAGCATATTGTTTCAGCATTCTGCACATTCAAGGCCTCAGATCACGAGATTCTGAGTTACCTCTACAGTTCATCTGGTAACGTTGTCCATCTTCACATCTGCGCGACATCGCTTCAGCGAGTTATCAATCGCTTCGTGTATTGTTCCGGTATGTATTTTTTTGCGCCGCAGTTTAGATAGATGTTTTGTAGGATAGATTAGTTACCCGGACCAGTTCACCGCACGAAGTTTGAGCGATTTTAATTTTCTTCGTTTTTGGCTTCTTTCTCCGTCGCCATTTGACAGATTTTCAAAACTACAAACCTTGTGTAAACACTTCATCAAAATCCGAGCGGACAGAGGGAAGGGTTAGTGGACAAACAGACAGTCAGACCGAAAGACCAACGGAAATGAGTGACATGTTTTTTCGTGATGTACATGTAATTAAAGCCTTGTTCGTACAGCTGTCACCAACATGTTAGTGATCGTGTTCAAGATCCCGCCACACAAATTCCGTTCATTCTGCTATAGACGACTACTATACAACAAACCTTAAATGACCAAAGAATATAATATATTTTCGAATTTTCCCTCGACCAGTGCCGTAGGAAGTAAAAGGTGTCCTCAAAATAACATAGCTTCTAGGAGTGATTCTTTTGCATCTAGTTTTGTGACCATATTTTGGTGCACCAAAATATCCACAAATAAAAACTCATTTTGCTGTGGACGATTCGAATAGTTTTATAAAAAAAAATAGGTTCGAATTATGCTTTCATGCTACGTTACCCTTTCGATTATGATAATACATTCAACTAGGTTAAATACCATTCTTCGCGGAGAAAGTGTCCAACTCAACAATGTATTAAAATACAATTAATTGTAACTGCATGTTTATTCAATTTTTGTGAAGATTAGTCTGGAGCTTCTTTTTTTCCAGTGGTTCGCTAAATTAGCATTAAGCCTAAGATATTTTTGATTTCTAACAATAATGGACACTGTTCAGGATTGTGGATATAACTAACATGTATTTAGGTTTTGAATTGACTATTAAATAAATTTGGAATAACGTTAGATCTTAACCTAGAGATACGCAAGTGTATCGCATGTTGATGAAACAGAAAATCATAAACAAGTCAATAGTGTACTTCTAAAGGTCTCAGAAGTACACTAAATTAGTTATTCGGAGCAAGCAATAGTATTGTTCCTCAATAAAGTACTTAAATCGATCTAACTGACAGATTACATATAAACATTCTCGGTTCTGCAGGTTTTAACTCTGGTCTTAAATATTGGAAAAATTATTTTTCAATTGTTGGTTCAGCTCTATCTATTTGTATTGCATAGGGGCATTAAGAGAGCTGAAATATACTCTGCTGGTGAATCGATGAGGAAAAGATTTGTACCGACTTCCTTACCGAGGAAAACCTGGAATTTTTCATTGCCTAGGGAATGTGAGTACCCAGCCACCTCAACCAATAAGACGCACGTGGTAATGGATGGCCGACTTTGCTAGGAAGATATTTCTCTCAATTTGTGGGCGTTAAAATTAATGAGGACTTAATTTTGCGCCGCCCTATTTCAGCAATTCAAATAAATGCTTGGACGAAGCTGAGACATCTGTTTTGAGCTAGGTAATGCGTCTAACCACCTAATACAAGTACCTACCTGCTCAGTGACACTATCTATAGGCGCAGGCGGTTCCGTTTTTCGATTGGCGACTGACCATACTGAATTCATCATGCGTATACTAATGCTTAATTGGCTACGATTTGATGTAGACAATGAGTAAACATTATATACAATGCACATACAATGCTTACAATGGTATACACAATGTATAGAAAAGCATTAGTGAGAATAAAAATGTTTGTGTGGCCTCTAAAGCCACGTACAGACCTAAAATTCCACGCCGAGCAAACGAATGCAAGCACATGTGACGTTGCGGGTTGTTGTGGGAAGGTATCGGAATGCGCTCGTCTACACCTAAATTTAGTTTCGAGTTGGACCACAGTGCTAATGTCGAGCGACGGATCTCCTCTCATCGAATGCAGACAAACTACTAAATACTAGAAGCGCAACAAATCCTGTCCAGACCAAATCGAACCTCCCTTTTATGTACCGATCAAGGAGCGAACGGCAATGACGACCTTGGAAACCGTTGGCTTATGTTGGCTCGCGCCATACACACCGATTCGAACACCTCCAAATCTGGAACGACATCTGCCTTGGTTGCGTTGGAATCTCGGTCTGTTTGCGGCTTAAATGAAACTATATATGTACTTGTTTGTGTTTGAAATATTGTTTAATTACACCACGTTTCAGTCACCACGGTGACTTTTTTCAAGACCAAATGACAATTCTGATGTCAATGAAATATATTTTCTTGTTTATCTACCTTCCAGGTAACAGTTCATTTTTTTCTTTTCTGCATTACAATAAAGTGTGTTGCTTCAAGAGTCTGAACAGACCTGTACCAGGCTGAGATAGCGCGTAGCCATCGTTGCAATTTTAAGATGGTACCGCGAACAACCAGGAAGGCCCGAGATTTCCTAGGTTATCTATCGTCTTTTTGGATGTACCAGACACGTCACCATCGTCCATCATCCCGAAAACGCCAAAAGTCGACTTCGTTCATGGATCTGAAATGTGAGTTGTAGTGCTGCGATATCTAAAGGAAACCATATTTTTTGTCTTGCGAGGAAATAATATAAGACTCAACAGTTTGGTTTTGAGATGTAAAAAACAGTATCTCAAACATATGTGGTTACATTTAACGGCCAGACAAACGTGGAGGATTATCAGCAGGGAAACTACAGGATAGGTTTCAGATGTCATATTAGTATGTATATGTGGGATTAGGTTTACTCGCAAAAATAAGGAAATTGACGAACCATGGTTCATCTGGACCAAAGATGGGAGAAAATATTCCTCCCAGTGCTGTATATTTGATAAAAGTTATCTAATTCAGCTACGGCTCGCTTGAAATCATGCAGGTAAGTTAACTTTTGTCATATCCCAATATGCGACGGCTTTTATGCCAAAATTATGCTAGTCACCACAAAAGATTGAGATTGTTGAAAATTGGTGAAGAAAAGGGCTTTAGCAAATTAAATATACAGAGTGTTCCGTACTCAAATGGACAAAGTAACGGGAAATAAAGTTCTAAATACAGTTCTTACGAATTTATCTCAACACCTCAAATATCTAACATCACATTTCTCAGGTACTATTGAAACCATTCTGTTGAAATTTTTCAAGATAACAAACTTGCCTAGGAGTAACGTAAGACTAGAAGGACGGTTAAAAATCCCGGCTCGATCTTATTTTTCACTTTCTTGTTTTTTATAAAAAGCAATGCCTTTTAAGCTGAATATTAAAATGTTTGTCTAACTACAAAAGTCAATGAATTGTGCTACTTAACTAGCAACATATATTGATTGCGCCTTTTTCAGTTAAATATTTAATTATTCAATTTAGCAGTTTGAGTGACACAAAACTCGAAATGTCAAGAATTATCAATTTAAAAATTAACAATTTTTTTTCCATAATAACTATCACTTCATCATGTCCATTTAAGTATGGGACGCCCTGTATAAGGTTTCATTTCAAAAGTATTTCCATCTATCAAGAACAATATGTCCCCAGACTATTTATAATTTGTGAGGATTTTACAAGACTTCCTCTTCCTTTGGCAGTACCTAAAACGTGTCGTTTGTGACATCCAAAAAGTAGTTGTCTGGCTGATCCGTTGTACAGACTAGCTAATATTTTATCAATCCAAAATGTTACATGAACATTCGCATAAACCTATAGGTTTAATTCAAGCTGTCAACAACAGCATTACATTTACATTCACAAACAAAAAATGACAAAACATTCAATTTCCTAAGGAAAGCTCAAGCAAAAAGAAAAACAATTAATTGACAAACTTTTCAGTCACAGTTAATATATAAAACCTATCCATTAAATTACCTTATTAGATGCAAAATGTACCGTTAGCATTCCCGTAAAAACAGCATTAAATTTAAGTGCTCAGAAGGTTGGCTAAAGAGTCTGACCTTAAATGATTTGGTTAGTTTGCTAAAAGCAATCAGTTTTTTGTATAAATGGAAATTGACGCGAAATTATGTAAAACGCAATATTCTTTAAAAGGTTGCCAAAATTATGTGCGTAACAGTGGAGGCCCTCAAGTTTATACCTCGGAACACACTGAATAGACTTTCACGTAATTTAACACCTGAAACTTATACTGTGTTGATAGAATTCCATGCATTTTCTGGCCAAAATGAAACCACATGTGTACAAACTACTTTTTACTGCCTCTCAGGCAACCGTGGTGGCCTTGTTGGTATTCCATAATGATACATTTTTCAAATCTCGGTGATTTATGTATACACTCATAATATTGCCACGAGTGACTACCATGACCACCCAGCTCGCTAGCTTACGAAGAGAACATAGATAATCAGCAATGGTATATTCCTATTAGCTGAAGTGATGATACTATTTATTAAAAAAACTTGGGCTGACACGTAAAAGCATTCGCGCTCTGGGGGCAGTCCCCCTCGGGGGTCAACTCTTGCTATTTTTCCGGGTGCGGAGACCAGCTGTGGTCTACTAGAGTAAGTACCTTTTTTATATGTGTATACTGAAGAGAGTTTCTTTGTGAGTCCTTCCGGCTTATATTCTTTTAACAGCCATTTGCAGAACCAAGCGATACTGCTGAGCCCCGACCAACTAACCCTCAAGTCACAATCGTGGCATATTTGGTGGAGGTGCCTTTCCGATCAACCTTGTGGTGCGTTTCGTTCTTATTAGTCCATCTATATGAACGAGGCATATAGGTGGGCTATATAAGCTATAAGGCCAACTGGTCCACCGAGGCGTACCACAGAGCGTCAAGATAAGCGCTTCAGACAACTAGCCCTACGAAACCGTTTTGTTACTACGCGACACATCGCTGACCGATCTTTTGGACTATGCGTACACTCTATCGCCGCATTCGAGCCTTTGGACTTTTCATACCGTCCACGTTTAGTGCTTCCTCTGACTCCGGACCGCTGTCGTCAACGTTTGATCTTGACCAGACAACGGCATCATTGGGAGGCAGAATGGCATAATTTCATCTTCAGCGACGAATCGTGATTCTAAGTACGCACGATGGTCGTAGAAGGGTCAGACGCCGCCGTGGATAACGGCGTCATATTGGATTTGCTGTTGAGATTGATGTGCACAGGACTGTTGGAGTACTGGGTTGGGGTGCTATTGTGAATATGGTAGCCGATTACCCCTTCTCTTTGTTCAAGGCAATATGACTTGAATCCCATCGATCATGTGTGGAATATGATGGGAAGGAGACTGTCCACTTTGCACCATCCGCCCCAGACTTTGCCACAACTAATCCACGAAGTTCGAGTTGCATGAAATGAGGTGCAACAACCAGACATCGATCATCTCATTTTGTCGATACCTAGACGTATACAGGAGTGTATTCAGCTGCGGAGTCGCCCAACTCATTATTATTTTGTTTTCTCATTACTTGTCAATAAAATTTCATGAGAATGATATTGTTTCATTCTTGATATAAGACTACCTCATTGCCAAAAGAATCAAGTTGAAGAAATTTATTATTTTTTTTTAACACTAATGTCATCGAGTATATTTTACGCCGTTGGCTGTGGGTAGAATGAAGGGTTGGAACACATTTGTCAGCTTAAATTTAGGAAATATAGGAAACTCGGCGCTTTCATTGACTAAACTTATTCAGGAATTTTCTTGAGTATAGCCGAGAAGCTGAGCCCTGTGCATCAGAATAAGCTTTTCCAAAGCCATCGGCTAATCCTAAATTAATTCAAGTTAGACTATTACTAAAAATCGCATAATTATTATAGAACTGGATATATATGACCTTATTTAATCTGAATCTTGTAAGTTACTAGATACATATTTTGATAGCAGACTAAATTTTCCAGAACATATTAATCATGTTTGTAAAGATTTAAGTAGAGCATATTTTGCTAGACTTCAAGTAAACGATGAAGCTTTACTGAACACCTATTATGCACTGACCTATAGCCACATATCTTAATACATTATGGTATGAGGAAATCACGTGAAATGGAGAGAGTATTTGTGGCAAAAAAATCATTAGATTTATTTTTAGAATAAATCCACTTGCCTTCTGCAGAGAAACTTTTAAGGCATGGGAAATATAATGTGTATTGCACTTAAATTTAGGAATGCGTAACATATGTTAAGAAGTATAATAGCTTATTTCCAATCACGAGTACAACACAAGAAATCAAAATTTGAAAATAATTTTTGAAATATACTACCACATGTTTCAATACGTCCGTATACCACAACTGCATCATTTTATTCAACAAATTGCCACGTTGAAATTATATTTCATTTTAAAACATAAGTTAAGTGATTATTGTCAAAAAATTCGTTTTGTAATGTAAGAACGTGCACTTGAGTACATGAAGATACTATCAATTATTCGTTCATTCATATATATTGTTACATTTTTATTGATCTTAACTATTTGTAATAAAATTTTTACCACATATACAAATCTGAATCGAGTGGATCTGTTAAAGATAAAGATTATCACCAACAAAAGTATAATTTTGCTTTACGCAGGGGTAATTACTGTTAAAATCATTTTTTTTAGTAAGGACTACTTGAATACCTCACTGTCAAGATCGACTTCCTGAGCATCAATCACCTTGCTACAGAGGTAGTTCTCCTCGATAATTTCAATGTCCATAATGAGCTTTGGTTGGGCCCAAGCAAGACCGATGCAGCAGGTCGTGCAGTTGAAGTATTCACTAACGTATGCCCTAGAAGTTTTGGCACAAGGACTTATGGGATTTCTTTCTTAATGAAGAAATTTATTTAAATACTAACTAGTTATCATAAATTCAATACTTAACTAAACTAAGAATACAGTCGAATTATGTGGAATGATCCAGTATGCTTTACCTTTACCATTATGTCTCTCATGAGGTCCTGGACGGAATTCAGATCAATTTCTCTCAGTTTGTCGTATATTCGCCATCTTAATTGTTCTTCATCTTGGAGTTCCCAGCCTCCATGATAAACCTTGCTCGCCCAAAATCCTCTTTTGAGCGATATCTAACATTGACAAGGCATTCCTCTACGCTGTCCGTATAAAATCCGTCCTTTCATTTATTTCAGAATTCAGCAATCTAAAATCATGATCTTCCATTGGCAAGTTGACGACAGCATCTTGGTATATGAAGGAGTATTTGGGGCACTCGAGTCTCTTTCGATATTGAAGGCCATACCTCCTCAATTCCAACGATATCGTAGTTTTAGAAGATCTGTATTGACGAGCCAGTCTCCTTGTTGGCAATCTAACCTGACTTTTTGCTCTTCTCAACAAGCTCTGTGCAGTAAATGCATGTGGTCTTGTACTTTTTGGGAGATTCAGACATGGTATTTTCTGCTCGCATTCCGCTATTGTTCGATAAATGGTTCTGCGTGAACACACGCCAGTAGACTTTGTGACCACGCAGTCTGTTCCTTACAGCACCGCTGTCCTGTCTCTCCTGGGTAACTCAGACCACGGTGTTGTGGAGGTTAGGTTTCGGTCAGAACCCGCTGTGGCATGAGAAAGTCGTCCAGGCCGCAAAATATGTCATTTCGGACATGCCGACTGGGAGCTCTCCACCTTTCCTTGGAAAGATATTAGTTTCGCTGACCCGGATGTGTCGGCTGTCTGTTCATCGATAACCGAAATTATTCACGTTGGGATGGAAGAATACATCCCTCATACAGTGACAGTGCCTAAAAAAAGCAGAAGATCAAGGCCCACAGAACCTTCTCACAAAACCCTACTGTAGAGAACAGACAAGCCGAACTTCTAGTCCAGAAACCGACATAACGAAGCGCTCCGCAATGGCCAAAGACCAGCACAGTTTAAAAGTTAGGCACAGGGTAATCTAGCAGCGTAATCCCAGTCGGTCGTCCTGCTCGCTGCCAACTCGACCATGGACATCCCCCTAATGCCCAAGTGCCGACGATTCAAAGGGTTCTCTACACTATGCGGGAAATAACATTCAGGCATAAGACTGTAGGACCGCTCTTGTCGCTCGACATCAACAAAGCTTCTGGTCCGGACTTGATTCCTGCCATTGTACTGAAGAGGTGTGCAGCGGAGCTTGCTCCAGTTCTTTCGCGGCTTTTCCAGATATCTTAAGAATCCGGTACCTTCCCAGAATACTGAAAATTTGCTCATTTCCATCCCATCCAAAAAAAAAAGGATCTAAAACCGACCCTTACAACTACAAGCCTATAGCTCTGCTTTCTGTTATAGTTAATATGATGGAGAGGTGCATAAGTCTCAAGCTTCTGGAGCACCTCGAACGTTATTGCTTGACTAGCAGTAGGCAGTATGGATTCCCACACCAGCGATCCACAGCGACCTTCTAGCTTACGTCAAACAATTGTGGAGGAAACTCATCCACCGTAATAATGAGGCTCGTGTCGTTGCTCTTGATATTACGAAAGCATTCGGTCAGCTGTGGCACGCTGCCCTCTTATGCACACTTTCATCATATGGCCTCGCAGAAAGGCTTTGCATATAGGTGGCTGACTTTCTCTTTGACCGCAAGATATCCGTTGTAAGCCGATCTCTACCAGTGAGCGGAGAAAAAAAGAGGACCAGAGCGACTTTCTCTCTGACGAGAGACCTGGAGGTTATCACTGCTTGGCAGCAATCTTGTACAGTTTAATCCTTCCAAAACACAGTACTGTACCTTTACGAACAAAAAGCGTCCTAACGCTCATCCGGCCGAGATCTGCTAAAGAGATCACCGATGACTTGACCTGGCAACTGCTGAGAAAAAGCTAGGCTATTTGTTTAGGGCCAAGAAGAGCTTTTCGCCGCATGCAATTCTTACTCTATACAAGGCCCAGATAAGACCTAGGCTCGAGTATTGCTCACATGTTTGTGGTGCTGCCGCCTCGACTAAATTATTTATGCTCGACGCTATCCAGAGGAGTTCTGTCCGACCGATCGATGACTCTTCTCTAACAGAAAGTGTTGGGACCCTTTCGTACGGGTGGGCCGTCGGCAATCTAGCTCTCTTCTACCGCTACACCAACGGCCTTTGCTACTGAGAGCTCTCCTTCATGACTGACATACAGACCCGCCTGACTTCGGCCTCCCATCCTAATCGTGTCGAACTTTGTACATGCAGAACTGGCCGATACAACCGCTCCTTTTCTTGAGGGTGTCGAAATTATAGAACACTCTACAAGAGAAGACTTTCCCCAGTTCTACTAACCTTAGGCAGCTTAAAAACCGGATTAACAAACTTGTTTGGGATCCTGATATCAGCAGCGGTGTCATGTCATTTAGGCTTCTGCCTGCGCGGCTGCTTCGGTATAAAAAAACAAGTGTTCGTTATCCCTCTTGAGAAATGTATTGTAATGGACATTTTTACATTAGAGTCCCCTTGGTTATTATTGTCCTGGACAACAGGCAGTTCAAAACAGCGCGGGAAATAGTAGACAAAGGAGTCTCTCTTCACCCTGAGACTTATTTTATTTTAAATGATACTGCGCATATTTCGAACTGTTGAATTCAAGCACTCCATATCTCCGTCTACTGTGCATACAGTTTAGTATAACGACCGTTATACAGGATGAACTTAAATGCTAGACTAATTTGGTAAATCCTCATGTTTATTAACTTCATAAAATATTACAATTCCAACTTGCATCAAGCATATAAATAACCTGTTTTTATCAAGAGACCACTTTTTCTTGATATTCAGTTACAGTTCAGCGCACGTCAGTAGAATAAAAAAAAATGCAGCAGATGAAGCACGTCACCTTAGTAAGAGATGGCGTCAAGTAGATCGACCCTGCAGTTTTCCCACACAACGCAAACATCAGTTCATAAAAGATCGTGTTCGGCACACATGAGCCGCTTAGAAATAAATTGAAGCTGCGCTAAATTCTGTATTATCGACATAGCGATGTAAATCTGGCGACGTCATATTGACTAACAATGTATATGTCTTTGAAAGCTCCAGATTGAAGCTTTTTTCAGCCCATATATTCGAAACACGTATTATATGATCGCAACCTCGGTAGCAGCAGAGACCAGCTCGCGACAGGTTTAATCCCTACCTTCATTTCACTCAATATCAATATCATTTTAACTCTTAAGATCAAACTTATGTGCAAATCTGTGTGTGCCTAATAGCAGCGTAGAATTGCCGGTGCTAGAAGCGTGTAAATAAAAAACGAAATATAGACTTCCCCTTTCCTTACAATCCGTCTCGCCCAAGGTCTTACCCCTCAAAAGAATTTCCAAAAATGAGCAGAAGTTTCTGAAATGCTAATAAAGGAAGTTTGCGTGATTTTCATCTTTTCGTTCGAGCGGTCAGAGGGGCCAAGGATCAGCGGATAGATGGAGATACAGACCGACGGAATTAATTTATCAAGCTGAAATTCATCGTGAAGAAGCCAACGCAAAAATACTACATTTTTTAATGGAATTGGATCGTAGAACCTAACATTACTATTTTTGTAAAGCAATTTTGTACTTTGAATCGCTGCTAAATTATCCAGGTCTTTGCAACAATGACTTTTTGACAGTCCTGAATGGCAATCTTGAGTGAACATATACATTTGTATGACTTTATTTGACAGAAACTATTTGCTGGAAATGACCAATCAAAACGTTGTAGTATGTTTTTACACTAAAATATACATATTCATGCATCAATCATCAAATCATCTCGAATTTCTGATTGTTAACTTATCCCGTTCAAAAAATAAGTAAAAAATTTTCATGAATAAAATACTTCCTTGCCAGTGGGCGTGAAATGTAAAAGGAATATACATATGACAATGTGGTCTCCAGAAGCTAACCCATTTTTCATACTGGTCTCTAACAAAGCTGTTATCGAAAATTTCATCTTAAATATGTATCACAAGGATTGCCATGTAGGGGAAGTGAAATTGTTTGATGCTAGCGATTACTGCTTGACAAAGTCATACGTAAATTAAACTATTCGGAGAAGCACAGAATTTCGATGGGCTGAGGGTTTTATGGGGTTTCATTCCACAAACAATGCTTAACCTATAGGAAATATAACAGCTGATTCTCAGGATCAAGCAATGCTATGGGCGGTAGTGCTGATTAATATACTGCACAAACTACAAACTAATGAATCGTAATAAAAGATACAACAGTGGTCAAATACCTTGACTCAAACTGGTCAATGAATAACAACTTTGTCTTAGCTAATATGGGTAGTTACATTATTTTTCATAATGTGACCAATAATTGAAAAATACATCAACCGCATTTCAATACATACACGCCCATGCATCATACAAAAAAATAAAACGTAGCTGATCATAGTGGAGATGTAAATTTATGAGCTTTCACTAGGTAGGTGTTTACGCGTAGCCACGCTTATCGATCCACCCGAATTTTAATTGTAATCGGCATTCAGTGGCAAACATTGCATGCTTACTAATACTGCATATGGGATTTCATTTCTTTAATTGATCCATGAAGTAACTGCATAATAGTCAGTTCACTAGCAGTCAAAGAAAAAGGAGAAGAAGTTAGGTTTGCTAGTAATATTGAAATGGATTAAATTGCAGTTGTATAATTAGTTTACTCATATAAAGTAGGTATGGCTAGGAGTTTGACTATTGTTTTATCAGAGTTCCAAGCACCACAAAGTAGTATCCTGACTGAGTTGGCGCAACGAGAGAATTCCGGCGACATTTGTGATTTGTTTCCCTTAGTCGATCTCGTCCGAGCACTTACATTCGATTACGTGTAAAGTAATTTATAGGAATAGTTTCGCTTCTCTTTTCTTAACTTCCCTTTCTCTTAATGAACGTGCACCATTAAGGTAAATAGAAGAGAAGTGAATCTCTTTCGATGTGGCCACCATCACCTCCTTTCCAGGCTTCCTGAGCTGATTCGGAAGATAAGTTCTGGAATTTTATTTGAACAGGCATGTCTTTAAATTAATTTGAGTTTTGAGTGGCGAATTTTTACATTCTGGGCGATTCGGAAGCGGCTTGGTCAGTTAATAGTTCATGCTTGGCGTTTATTCTGAGATTCATCATATTGCTGTTACTTTTGTTTGTATGTACATTCCTAAGAGGGTTTTCATTAGAAGGTGAAACGAGTTCTGAGTTTCGTTACTGGTAGACGTTACCCTTGGATAAACGTCTGAAGAGTCTTCTCCAGCACTCTTGACCCGTTACATTCTGGCACCATATGTAATGTCGTCCCAAACCATAATTCCTACAGTCAACTGAAAAATTTACACCATGACCTTCCAGCGAAGCCCTCTGACTTGTACCCGTCCATCATGCATTCCTGAGCTCATCACTAAACACAATGTCATAATATTCGGTATATTGATTTTCTCGGTCTCTGAGGTTGCAGGAAAAGTCGTCATCTAATGTTTTAGGTTTCGCGTCACGTGCACCACCATCCTCCTACCTTGGCTTCCTAGATTTCCAGTCGTTTCATCCATTGAAGTGAGTGTGGAACAAGATGGAAATAATCTAGCAGTTCTTCAAAGCCAAGTACAGCTAGCTTTGGATGAGGTACCTCAAAATTATCTGAGAAGCATCTCTGAACGATTAGTTGGATGTATATATGTGGTATTTAGGTGTCCCCCTAACACACTACACACACTACACACTATCAGGTCCGGAGTTACAGCTAATGTTTGCACCTCAAAATATAATAACGGCTTCCTCTTCCTTATGTCTAGCTGTATATGAAATTTCAAACATTTTTTTACTGGGTGCTCTCTTTTCTTTCTCACTGGGTATATACAGCTTCTGGATTAGAAATACCATATCATTCATATTATGCAGAACAGCTGGAATAACCAATTTCGAGCATTTTCAGCAACATACTAATTCAGATTTGAATTCTGTTGGCTGGAGCTCGCCTTTATTAAGAGCAACCTTAGTCAGGCCATGAGCGTTTCTTTACCTATGATCAAACGATGTCATGTATGACAAGTTAAAATGACAAATATCAGCGCAGTTCTTTTCGCATCGTCTTCTTCAACGTGCTTCAGGGCATCCCGCTTCAGGCACGTAACGTGAAGGGCATCATTAGTATGTATGTCCTTTTTACTCAATCACCGGCAAGCTTATGGTCTCAATAATGGAGAATATAAGATTAAATCCAGGCAAGGAGCCTCTTTTTGTGTGAAGGAATGTATTGCCTTTTTTGCAATCAATCGGTTATGCCGCTTCCACACGCTTGCCGCCAACTTTAAACCTCTACAAATGTTTGGTTTGTTTTTTTGGAAAAGCAACATTGCATTCCACACGTTTGCGGGTGCGTCAGTATGTTCTGAAGAGGGGAGTAAGAGAGACATTGAATTTGTGCCAGCCAAAATATTTGGCTTAACTTATTTTTTTTATAAAAGCAAGAAATGAGTGAATGGAAACGAAAATCCGGAAATACAAGACATCAGTAATGACATCGCGTTGAAAGCCATTGACCTTGTGGTTATATTTGATAGACTAACTACTAACCAACAGGATCAACTGAAAAAGCTAATTATCTATTCCTGACACCACTGACTAAGATTAAAATCAAGTTAGTTCCAACATTGGTTTCTACTGAACCGCTAATCTCTGGCATATTCTATTTAAAAAAAGATGTCTAATATATCGAAAAAATTCATGTTTGTTTTATTTTTATACTTCTAAGGCACTAGAAATTATTTGCCACCAATGCACAAGCGAGATTGAGGGTGCACGAACATATGCAATTTTCACAAGCCTTTGATTTGTGACCAAAACCCAAACTTTATCGGATTGGCTACAAGCGCTTGCAAACCTGTGTAAACGAGGTCAACCACTCTAACCACGCGTTTATGTTTGTGACGACTGATTGAGGTTTGCCAAGCATGTTTGCGGCATTATGAAGTTAATCACGCTTAGGTATACACCGAAAACCAAATATCACTCACATTGTAATATGTACGAGAGAGAAGCGACGGAAGTACGACTCCGAAATAAGTTTTTTAAAAACTTTTATTTTCAAAACGTATAAAATTGATGTGAAACGGACCGAGAAATAGCTAGAACTGAATATAATGCAAATTACGGTATATTTACAAACTCTGTAAAAAGTGCAAGCTATGTGAAATGCAATTCTACAATTATGCATATCTGGTGTCTGTAACTCCTCCCGCCGTAGAAACTGAACCAACGGTGAAGTTTGAAAGTTTTCGTTCTTCTTGGATAATTTCTATCTTCTTTCTTCTTAACGTTTGTTTTCTTTTAAAGTAGGATTTAACAGTGAGGTAGCCGCAGATGATGGCAATTAGGGAATACAGTAAGATGGTCCAGATGCTTACTGATTGGAGATCAATAATTGGATTATCGGGGATTTCTTGGAGTCTGTGCTTGTTCAAATCCAAGGCGGCTCTAATGTTGTTCGTTTCTTCGAAGTTAATGGATTCTAGTTGAAGAGGTTCCAAATGGGCAGTCTGCGTTTTCTTGAATCCTTCAAAAACTAGCTTTGATAGTGCAATTTACTTAAACTGTGATTTTGGGTTCCGGCGACTTTTTATAATAGTCGAACCCATATAGACTTCGGATTTTGGCAATTTTCTAGTAGATATCTTCCTCGAAGTGGAATTTTGTCTTGGTTTTCACTACACCTATATGTGACCATTTTTCTGTTGGGAATAACTAACATCTAGTTTTCTGCATCTAGCTTTTTGAATTTTTCTTGTTGTACTTGTATCGGCATTTGAAAACAGTTAGTAATATTCTTTTCATACAGTAACATTTGAACTTCACATGTATTTCCTTTGCTTAGCTTTACTGGGTTCTTCTCGTGGCAAACATATTGTTCAGGCTGAATTTCTTTGCAGTTTTTGTTAAAAGGCTATAAGTGTGCTTCATTTAGGAGTAGGTAGTTTGAATAAGGAAATATGACTTTAAATTGATTGGATGTCGTCGTAGGTAACGGGTATAGGTGATAATAATTATATCTATCGACCTCTACTAAAGGAATTTCCAGAATGAAAATAACTTGATTGCCTTTAGTATAAATTTTGATTTCTAATATTCTCTCAAAAAGCAAAATGTTTTCTAAAGCAGGTTCAATTGGTAGTTTGACATCATGTAAATGTTCTGAGATAAGCTTTATTTCTACTAGAAGGTCTTGAGTTTTCAATATAGAATTATGGAATGTATTAAGTTTTGCAAAAGATATTGCAACCTCTAATTTTCCTAAAACATCGTGGATATATCGAAATGAAGTTAATATTTGTGAAATTACAATTTGTATAAAAAGTTCGTTTTCTAAGTGTAAATCTTTTGTCTGAAGAGCCATCAGAAATTTCTCAAATTGTAGGATACGTGATTCTAAAATTAATTGGTTTTTTGTAATATTTTTCGATGTTTGCTCAAAAACATCTAGAGCCTGACTGATAATTGTAACTTGTTCCTGGAATAAAGTTTTGATTCTCTCTTGATTTTTCGATAATGATAATAATGGTTGATCATAACGTTTCGCATCTGATTCATCTAAATTTCCTGTTATAATTTTTATGATCGAACCAAGCCCATTGATTAATCCTCTTTTCTGTTTTCTATTATAAACTGGACTTATCTGTAACAATTGATCATGAATCTTTGATTCTAATGATAATATTAGATTACAATAATTTTTTATTTTTGTAAAATAGGAAGTGGAATTTTCAATATCCATTTTCAATTGTCCAAAAATTACTTGCAATTCTAAGAATTGTTCAGATAGATAGGAAATATCAAATATTTGTATGAATGACCAATAATCAGCAATATTCTGGGCGTTTCCTAATTTTAAGGGAAGGAGGCCAGGATTGTCGCTGAGGTCGTGGAATTTGGGACATACTAGTTCTGTTGTCGATCTTCCGCCGCAGGCAAGGATCCTGAAATAGAAGGGACTTCGAGTTCCTTCATATGTATTATTTCTATTTTATTTGTGGACTTATTTTTGATTTTTGCTTTGTTATTTTCTAAGATTTCTACTAACTCAAATGGACCTTGAAATTTGTTGACTTTTTTATTTCTTCTACGATTGGCTTTATAGTCTACTTGCCCTACTTTGAACTGATATTGTGAGCTACCATGAATGTTACGTTTTTCGAGTACTTTGGCTTTATTTTCCTGCAAATCGTTTGAAATACTCTGGTATAGATGTTTCATTTTATCTTTATGATTTGAAGCATAGTCAGAGTAAAAAGTAGTTTCGATAAGGTCCGAAGGATCTCTGGAAATAGAGTGCCCAAAAGTCAATTCAAATGGCGTGAATTTTGTAGCAGAATGTAATGAACTGTTATATGCTGTTAAAGCGTAATTGGTAAGGTTAGTGGTCGCTTATTTTAGAAATTTTTGTAAAAGTATTCTGAGATGCTCAATTAGTGATGAATGGAATCTTTCTATTGGTGAACTTGATTCGTGATGTAAAGGTGTAGTAAAATGCAGATCGATTTTATGACATCTCAAGAGTTCCGTAACAGTCTCATTTTTAAATTCTGTACCATTATCAAGACTAATACGCTCAGGTATACCATAATATGAAAAATAATGTAAGAATGCTCTACAAATTTCGACAGAGGTCTTTGCGTGGATTGGAACTGCTTGTCCTAATTTGGAAAAAGCATCAATAATCGTCAGAAAATGTTGACTATTGAATGTAAATACATCAGCATGTAATAGTTGGAAGGGATTTCCTATGCTTTCTGTCAATACCAGTGGAATATATGGGGGATTTCTAGAATATTTGGCTTTTTGGCTAATTACACAATCTTTAATAAAATGTGTGATATCGGACTTCATGCGGGGCCAATAATAATTTCGTTTGAGTTTTTCTAATGTTTCATTGATTCCTCTGTGATTACTCTTGCCTTCATGTTGAAATTTAATCAGCATAAGTTGCTCATCTTTTTCTTTGACAGTATTGATTAATTTTGTACATTTAACCAATTTTAATTCATTGCTATCGAAATTATTTGTGAATACTTTATTAAACATAGTATAAAGTGAATCCTCATGGAAGTACAGATAAAATGTTCTGTCATTGGATGTGTATTCTCTAAGAAATTGATTTATGGCTGAAGCAGAATTTGGAATTTTCACATAAAGAATTTTATGATTATCAAATGTTTCTTGTTTGACATCTGTTTGATTGTGTGGATTTTTATAAACGATAACTTGGGTTACCTTATTATTGATTATTTCATCTAGTATAGGAATACCATCATTGAAATTATTTTCTGCGTTACAAGTGTGGGCTGTCCGGTTTCGCTGTCTTTAGGAGATTCATGCGATACACTATTTTGTATGCTATTCGGTGGAGCTACTTGAACACCTTGTAAAATGTGTACATTTCTTGAAGAATCTAATGGTTGTGAAGCCGTAATAGGATATCCGGGATCTGAATTTAACAATGCTAAGGTATCTTCTTCCAAATCTGGGAGAGATTGTTTATTGGCAAATAACTGATTTAAATAATCTTGAATATCCTGATCAATGTCACCTGGGTTATTTATGACACTAGCTGATTCTACTGCATTTACATGAATACCTGACAATGCATCGGCATTAGTATTACATTTTCCTTTTTTATATATGATTTCATATTGATAGTCCATTAACTTGAGTCGCCAACGTACAAGTCTGCTATTAACATCTTTAGCATTCATCAACCAAACTAGAGGGCGATGATCTGTATATATATAAAATTTACGTCGAAATATGTAAGGCCTAAATTGTTTGCAAGCATATACAATAGCCAAAAGTTCTTTTTCGGTAGTAGTATATCGAGTTTCAGTTTCGTTTAGAGTGCGACTAGCATAAGCGACTGGTTTATCATTAGGAATGATACCTTAAGATAAAACACAACCTACAGCTTGATTCGAGGCATCGGTAGTGACAATGAAAGATTTTTCAAAATCGGGGTATGAGAGTATGGGTGTATTTACTAGGAGATCTTTACAATGTTCGAAAGCTTTTATAAATTCGGGTGTGTGGACGACTTTAGCTTCTTTCTTAAGACAAAGTGTCATTGGACGAGTAATTTTTGCAAAGTCCTTAATAAATCTACGATAGTAACCTACGCGACCTAGGAATGATTTGATCTATTTTTGATTGTTAGGAATAGGAAAATCTTTTACTGCCGAAACTTTATCTGGGTTTGGTTTTACTCCCTCTGGGGCAATGACATGTCGTAAATATTGAACCTCTTTCCTTAAAAATTCCGATTTGTCCATTTGGATTTTAAAATTTGATTCTCTGAGCTTTGCAAATACTTGTCTTAAACGTACAATATGATCTTGAAGAGAACTACTGAAAACTACAATGTCGTCTAGATAGACGAGACATATTTCATTTTGGAGACCACGCAGGACGTTATCCATGACGCGTTGGAAAGTACTTGGAGAATTTTTCATACCAAAAGGCATTCTTTTAAATCCCCAATGACCATTTTCAGTTGAAAAAGCTGTTTTAGGAATATCTCCTGGTTCCATTTCAATCTGATGGAATCCGCTAGCCAGATCAAGTGTCGTAAAATATTGACTTCGACCGAGTTTGTCTAAAATATCAATTATGTTTGGAAGAGGGTATTTATCGTCGACTGTACGTTCATTAAGTTTCTATAATCTATTACAATTCCACTTCTTTTTGCCTGAAGCATCTTCCTTTTTTGGTACTATCCATAAAGGGGATGAAAAGGGTGATGTTGAAGCTTGAAGAATGTCTTGCTGTAGCATTTTCGAAATTTGGTGAACTTCATTTCTATGAATTTCTGGATAACGATAACTTTTTGTAAAGATGGGGGTATCATCGGTCAACCTAACTTTGTGTTTAATTTTGTTAGTGAAGCTTAATGGGATATTTTCGCAGTGAAAAATGTCTCTAAATTCTAAACAAAGCTTGTGTATAGCATCCGCTTCTTCTTCATTACAGTGATCAAGACGTAAACTTTGCAGATTATTCCTTGATAAGCTATTATAATTTTTGTCAAAATATCCATCAGTTTCATTAACACTGTGAACATGCACATCAAAAATTTCTATAGGTTAAATATCTAAAGGATTATTGATTTCTAAATTTACAGCTTCCTCACTCGAATTAATAATCGTAGTGATAGCAAAATTATCCGAAATATTCACCAAAGCTTGAGGCATCTCTAATTTGTTACCAAAATTTGTATACTCTAGAACACCTGTTCCGCTATTCAACTTCACGGGAATTTTCACAACTTGTTCTGTACGAGAGGCTGTGGTGATTTGGTAAGTCTGAAATTTTTTAGGTGGATTCGGACAATTTGATTTATTTTCGAAAATAATGGGGGTATGGGCCATAGGAGTAATAAGCATTTTTTTTAAATCAATATTGGTTTGTAGCTGTTCTAATAGGTCAGCACCAATTATGCCCTTCATATTTGTCAGAAAAGCCAAAAATGTAGAATACTTTCCCTGGAAATTATTCTCATATTATATATTCTCAATTTCAATAATAATTTTCCTCCTAGATCTCAGTTTTCTAATTACCCTTCCACTTCATATGCTCAAAATCAGACACAATTCCCGAGATTCAACCAGGCTAACACATCTGTTCAACGTCCACATTTCCAACAAAACTTCCAAAGGCCACCTTTCTCTACTAATAGACCTACAAATCCACAAATTACTGCAAGTAATAACAGTAATGTCACAACTAGGACAAGATATCCGATTCCTATGGATACGAGTTCAATCCATTCGAAACCGAATGCAAACCCATCTAACCAACACTTATTTGCTCACCAAATTGAAAATGAGCAATCACCTATCAATGAAAACCAGTGCAATCCACTATATGAGCAATATGACTATCCTAATTATGATTTCTCTTATGATGTTCCAAATCAGCATTTCAACCCAATGCTTGACAATGACACATATTCACAAGGAGTTAACGACCCAACAATTGAACAACAAAATTTTTCCCATGTCCCTCCGAACATCAAACCGATATAATATATTTGAATAATACCTTATATTTATATTCCCGAATTAACTGCTTGTTTTTTGATCGATACCGGTAGTTCCAGAAGTCTCATAGACCCCAAATTAGCGTATAAATTTTATTCAGATTATATTTCTGGCGAAAATTTCAATATTCAAACAGCTCATGGTGTGACGTTCCATAACCAAGTAGCACATATTCCTGTATTCCAAATTTTCAATACTGACGATTTTCATAAATTCTACATTTTTGGCTTTTCTGACAAATATGAAGGGCATAATTGGTGCTGACCTATTAGAACAGCTACAAACCAATATTGATTTAAAAAAAATGCTTATTACTCCTATGACCCATACCCCCATTATTTTCGAAAATAAATCAAATTGTCCGAATCCACCTAAAAAATTTCAGACTTACCAAATCACCACAGCCTCTCGTACAGAACAAGTTGTGAAAATTCCCGTGAAGTTGAATAGCGGAACAGGTGTTCTAGAGTATACAAATTTTGGTAACAAATTAGAGATGCCTCAAGCTTTAGTGAATATTTCGGATAATTTTGCTATCACTACGATTATTAATTCGAGTGAGGAAGCTGTAAATGTAGAAATCAATAATCCTTTAGATATTTAACCTATAGAAATTTTTGATGTGCATGTTCACAGTGTTAATGAAACTGATGGATATTTTGACAAAAATTATAATAGCTTATCAAGGAATAATCTGCAAAGTTTACGTCTTGATCACTGTAATGAAGAAGAAGCGGATGCTATACACAAGCTTTGTTTAGAATTTAGAGACATTTTTCACTGCGAAAATATCCCAGTAAGCTTCACTAACAAAATTAAACACAAAGTTAGGTTGACCGATGATACCCCCATCTTTACAAAAAGTTATCGTTATCCAGAAATTCATAGAAATGAAGTTCACCAAATTTCGAAAATGCTACAGCAAGACATTCTTCAAGCTTCAACATCACCATTTTCATCCCCTTTATGGATAGTACCAAAAAAGGAAGATGCTTCAGGCAAAAAGAAGTGGAATTGTAATAGATTATAGAAAACTTAATGAACGTACAGTCGACGATAAATACCCTCTTCCAAACATAATTGATATTTTAGACAAACTCGGTCGAAGTCAATATTTTACGACACTTGATCTGGCTAGCGGATTCCATCAGATTGAAATGGAACCAGGGGATATTCCTAAAACAGCTTTTTCAACTGAAAATGGTCATTGGGAATTTAAAAGAATACCTTTTGGTATGAAAAATTCTCCAAGAACTTTCCAACGCGTCATGGATAACATCCTGCGTGGTCTCCAAAATGAAATATGTCTCGTCTATCTAGACGACATTGTAGTTTTCAGTAGTTCTCTTCAAGATCATATTGTACGTTTAAGACAAGTATTTGCAAAGCTCAGAGAATCAAATTTTAAAATCCAAATGGACAAATCGGAATTTTTAAGGAAAGAGGTTCAATATTTACGACATGTCATTGCCCCAGAGGGAGTAAAACCAAACCCAGATAAAGTTTCGGCAGTAAAAGATTTTCCTATTCCTAACAATCAAAAATAGATCAAATCATTCCTAGGTCGCGTAGGTTACTATCGTAGATTTATTAAGGACTTTGCAAAAATTACCCGTCCAATGACACTTTGTCTTAAGAAAGAAGCTAAAGTCGTCCACACACCCGAATTTATAAAAGCTTTCGAACATTGTAAAGATCTCCTAGTAAATACACCCATACTCTCATACCCCGATTTTGAAAATTTTTTCATTGTCACTACCGATGCCTCGAATCAAGCTGTAGGTTGTGTTTTATCTCAAGGTATCATTCCTAATGATAAACCAGTCGCTTATGCTAGACGCACTCTTAAACGAAACTGAAACTCGATATACTACTACCGAAAAAGAACTTTTGGCTATTGTATATGCTTGCAAACAATTTAGGCCTTACATATTTCGACTTAAATTTTATATATATATATACAGATCATCGCCCTCTAGTTTGGTTGATGAATGCTAAAGATGTTAATAGCAGACTTGTACGTTGGCAACTCAAGTTAATGGACTATCAATATGAAATCATATATAAAAAATGAAAATGTAATACTAATGCCGATGCATTGTCAGGTATTCATGTAAATGCAGTAGAATCAGCTAGTGTCATAAATAACCCAGGTGACATTGATCAGGATAATCAAGATTATTTAAATCAGTTATTTGCCAATAAACAATCTCTCCCAGATTTGGAAGAAGATACCTTAGCATTGTTAAATTCAGATCCCGGATATCCTATTACGGCTTCACAACCATTAGATTCTTCAAGAAATGTACACATTTTACAAGGTGTTCAAGTAGCTCCACCGAATAGCATACAAAATAGTGTATCGCATGAATCTCCTAAAGACAGCGAAACCGGACAGCCCACACTTGTAACGCAGAAAATAATTTCAATGATGGTATTCCTATACTAGATGAAATAATCAATAATAAGGTAACCCAAGTTATCGTTTATAAAAATCCACACAATCAAACAGATGTCAAACAAGAAACATTTGATAATCATAAAATTCTTTATGTGAAAATTCCAAATTCTGCTTCAGCCATAAATCAATTTCTTAGAGAATACACATCCAATGACAGAACATTTTATCTGTACTTCCATGAGGATTCACTTTATACTATGTTTAATAAAGTATTCACAAATAATTTCGATAGCACATGCTGATGTATTTACATTCAATAGTCAACATTTTCTGACGATTATTGATGCTTTTTCCAAATTAGGACAAGCAGTTCCAATCCAAGCAAAGACCTCTGTCGAAATTTGTAGAGCATTCTTACATTATTTTTCATATTATGGTCTACCTGAGCGTATTACTCTTGATAATGGTACAAAATTTAAAAATGAGACTGTTAGGGAACTCTTGAGATGTCATAAAATCGATCTGCATTTTACTACACCTTTACATCACGAATCAAATTCACCAATAGAAAGATTCCATTCATCACTAATTGAGCATCTCAGAATACTTTTACAAAAATTTCCAAAAGAAGCGACCACTAACCTTATCAATTACGCTTTAATAGCATATAACAGTTCATTACATTCTGCTACAAAATTCACGCCATTTGAATTGACTTTTGGGCACACTATTTCCAGAGATCCTTCGGACCTTATCGAAACTACTTTCTACTCTGACTATGCTTCAAATCATAAAGATAAAATGAAACATCTATACCAGCGTATTTCAAACGATTTGCAGGAAAATAAAGCCAAAGTACTCGAAAAACGTAACATTCATGGTAGCTCACAATATCAGTTCAAAGTAGGGCAAGTAGTCTATAAAGTCAATCGTAGAAGAAATAAAAAAGACAACAAATTTAAAGGTTCATTTGAGTTAGTAGAAATCTTAGAACATAACAAAGCAAAAATCAAAAATAAGTCCACAAATAAAATAGAAATAATACATATGAAGGAACTCAAAGTCCCTCAGGATCCTCGCCTGCGGCGGAAGATCGACAACAGAACTAGTATGTCCCAGATTCCACGACCTCAGCGACAATCCTGGCCTCCTTCCCTTAAAATTAGGAAACGCCCAGAATATTGCTGATTATTGGTCATTCATACAAATATTTGATATTTCCTATCTAGCTGAACAATTCTCAGAATTGCAAGTAATTTTTGGACAATTGAAAATGGAAATTGAAAATTCCACTTCCTATTTTACAGAAATTAAAAATTATTGTAATCTAATATTATCATTAGAATCAAAGATTCATGATCAATTGTTACAAATAAATCCAGTTTATAATAGAAAACAGAAAAGAGGATTAATCTATGGGCTTGGTTCGATCATAAAAATTACAACAGGAAATTTAGATGAATCAGATGCGAAACGTTATGATCAAGCATTATTATCATTATCGAAAAATCAAGAGAGAATCAAAACTTTAGTCCAGGAACAAGTTACAATTATCAGTCAGGCTCTAGATGTTTTTGAGCAAACATCGAAAAATATTAGAAAAAACCAATTAATTTTAGAATCACGAATCCTGCAATTTGAGAAATATCTGATGGCTCTTCAGACAAAAGATTTACACTTGGAAAACGAACTTGTTGTACAAATTGTAATTTCACAAATATTAACATCAGTTCGATATATCCACGATGTTTTAGAAAAATTAGAGGTTGCAATATCTTTTGCAAAACTTAATACATTCCATAATTCTATATTGAAGCCTCAAGACCTTTCAGTAGAAATAAAGCATATCTCAGAACATTTACATGATGTCAAACTACCATTTGAACCTGCTTTAGAAAAAATTTTGCTTTTTGAGAAAATATCAGAAATCAAAAGTTATAGTAAAGGCAATCAAGTTATTTTCATTCTGAAAATTCCTTTAGTAGAGGTCGATAGATATAATTATTATCACCTATACCCATTACCTACGACGACATCCAATCAATTTAAAGTCATATTTCCTTACTCAAACTACCTAATCCTAAAGGAGCACACTTATAGCCTTTTTGACAAAGACTTCAAACAAATTCAGCCTGAACAATATGTTTGCCATGAGAAGAACCCAGTAAAGCTAAGCAAAGGAAATCCATGTGAAGTTCAAACGTTACTGTATGAAAAGAATATTACTAACTGTTTTCAAATGCCGATACAAGAACAACAAGAAAAAGTCAAAAAGCTAGATGCAGAAAACTGGATGTTAGTTATTCTCAACAGAAAATTTGTCACATATAGGTGTGGTGAAAACCAAGACAAAATTCCACTTCGAGGAACATATCTACTAGAAAATTGCCAAAATTGCGAAGTCTATATGGGTTCAACTGTTATAAAAAGTCGCCGGAACCCAAAATCACAGTTTAAGTATATTGCACTACCAAAGCTAGTTTTTGAAGGATTCAAGAAAACGCAGACTGTCCATTTGGAACCTCTTCAACTAGAATCCATTAACTTCGAAGAAACGAACAACATTAGAGCCGCCCTTGGATTTGAACAAGCACAGACTCCAAGCAATCCCCGATAATCCAATTATTGATCTCCAATCAGTAAGCATCTGGACCATCTTACTGTATTCCCTAATCGCCATCAGCTGTTTTTACCTCACTGTTAAATCCTACTTTAAAAGAAAACAAGCCGAGAAGAAGAAAGAAAATAGAAAAACCGAAATTATTGTTTGAAGCTAAGAACGATAAAGATAGAAGATAAGTTATACAAGATAAACGTAAAGGAGAAAGAAGATAGAAATTATCCAAGAAGAACGAAAGCTTTCAAACTTCACCGTTGTTTCAGTTTCTACGGCGGGAGGAGTTACAGACACCAGATATGCATAATTGTAGAATTGCATTTCACATAGCTTGCACTTTTTACAGAGTTTATAAATACACCGTAATTTGCACTATATTCAGTTCTAGCTATTTCTCGGTCCGTTTCACATCAATTTTGTACGTTTTGAAAATAAAAGTGTTTTAAAAACTTATTTCGGAGTCGTTCTTCCGTAAGTCGCGCATCCCTGCGTGCGACAACTTCTATTATAGCTTCCGCTAGCGCAGGGTTCACCTCAGGTGGCTAGAATAGAACATAATTTATTCATCTCTAACATTAATAATACTAAGGCGCCGCATCATCGTGGTGATGGGTCGTCTACTGTAAGAAAGACATCACAATCCAGAGCGCCCTGCTATTCGGGTGCAACCTATGCAGAATGTAACGCTAATCGGGCATAATAATACCTAATCAACATTATTACTGAACATTAGTACTTTGGTGGTTTCCCAACCGGTCATGTTCATACGTACAGTCCTGTTCCATAATTATCACCAACCAGGTGGAATTTGCTATCACAAGCAAAATGTAATGTCAGTCTACCATAGATGTAGCTAATTTCTATGTGTTATTAATGAAAAATGGTACTTCGGCGGTTTCGTACCCTATCTTGTGCATGTTATTGACCTGTTCGATGGATATCCCAAACCATATGGAATTTGGTATCAAATAGAAGTACCCAATTTTTATCTGTTATAAAAGAAAAATGCTATTTTGCTACATTGCTATCACAAACCAGATGAAATATGCTATCACAAGCAAAATGTAACGCTAGTCTCGCATAGATGAAATATAACCTCTATCTATTATTAACGAAAAATTGTACTTTAGCAGTTTCCTAAACTTTCACGTGCATTCTGATAATCATGTTCCAAGGTTATCACAAACTAGATGTAATTTGCTATCACAGGCAAAGTGTAACGCTAACCTCGCATAGAGTGCATCTCTCTATTTGGAATAAGAAAAAGATGTACATTTGCGGTTTCCTAACCTGCCATGTTCAAACTTACAGTCCTCTTCCGTGGTTATCACAAACCATGTGAAATTTGCTCACAAACGCGTTCAGTGTTGTTATTTGTCGTAGGATCTTAGCCATCACAAGCTAAGTACAAGTTGGAATCACAAGCAACGGAGTTCAGTGTTGAGTCGTTATCCCACACCACTTCATTCGTCCTTGGTGTGGAACTGATTATCACAAGCCAGTTCCACGTTGCTATCCCAAGCAACCGAGTAAAATGCTTCCACGGTATCCCAAACGTCTTTGTTCATCCTTGGTGTGGAGCTGACTATTACAAGCCAAGTCCACGTTGCAATCCTAAGCAACCGAGTCCAATGTTTCAGCGTTATCCCAAACGTCTTTGGTCGTACTTGGTATGGAGTTTGCTATCTAAAGCTAGGTCCAGGTTGCTATCCCAGGCAACAGTGTCAGAACGTTATCCCCGACGGCACAATCTGTAACCCCTAACTTTCACCTAAAACAGATCGGTCAGTAGAAAATTACCTGATGGTGACAGTGTGACCAAAATGTATGGATACATCAAAATATCACGACAAATACGTTCAGAAAAGTATGTTGCAAAACAATGTTGCAAAGTTTAAGAAGAATCATCTAGTAGTGACCTTTTATGTGACCTCGACTATTACCTTTGAGGTCATTTGAAGGCCAAGGCAGTTTTTTAGGCACCCGATATGTAAAGAGTGGAACATTCTATGTTCAAGTATGCCTTTGCCCGTGACCTTAATCATGACCTTAATGGATACTTGGAGATGTCAAGGAAGTATGAAAAGGGCAAAATATCTCGAAAAATAAGTTTCATAAAGAAAAACGCAGAATTATTCCATTATTTCTTTTTTGTATAAGCTGATGAAGAAATGTTTCTCTTCCTACTTAAGTTTACAGATTTATCGTTCCTTTATTTGTAATACGATGAACAAACTATTTTGTTCAAAATGTATTGTTTTCTCTGTAACTTGTCACAGTTGCTGTGAATTTATGATCTACTCGTACTCATATAAAAAAATATATTTACTTGAATTTTCAAGTATTTGACGTAAAGACTACCTTACTTGATTTACTTTTAGCTCAACTTAAATCAAGTGAACTCAAGTCAAGTAGCTTGAAAATCAAATCAAGTAGTGAGTCCCTAATTAAAATCCTATAAAGTCATTTTTACATTTGAGATGTCTTTAGATTCGTCTTGATAGCACAATTAAAATTGCATTCTTTTTAGTTACTACAGTCGGGTTTTTTGTTTTTTAATGCACTTGCATTCAGGTTGTTAAAGGCCCTAAGTAAGCTATAATTTCAAATGATTTAATACGTTTCATATTGAATGAGAAACTAATCTAAACATATTTAATGTACAAATTGGCAGGTAGTAGTGAACGATCGCGTTAATGTTAGTGCTTTGTAAATATGCATAATTTTCTAGTTAAGTAAAAAATGATAAGATAAATGTAGCCTGTTATTAAAATGTATTGCATCCTGATTGGAAATTCCTAAATGTGTTTAAGAAGACTGGAGACAGGTAGTCACGCAACTGGTAAAATCTAAATGCTGAACCACTCTGGGTGCACCAAAGGATGTTAGTGGGGCGAGAATGGTGAATGTATCTATTGCCAGATTATTCCATATCTTCGATACTCTATGAAAAAAGCAAAAGATCCAAATAATCAGTCCTCTACTCATTCTATAATAGGAGAAAGGCAGTGTTCTTACGAGCTTATCTAGCAGCCTCAGATATGGGTTTTTCAAAATTATCCAAGAAATCACCATGTTTCCAAAAATAAGGCGCATGTTCAAGGTTTCAATGTTGCAAATATGTGTAGGATTTATCTAATGTTATGGTATATGTATATGACCTCCCAATAAACTATGGAGGCTTCGCTGTCCTTGTTAGTTTCAGATTTTTCATCAATAAAAAGATGCAAAATTTATATTTGCATTTGCAATTCAGTTTTCGGAGTGTTCACTGTTAAGACATCTATACATATTTGTAATTTTATGGTACCCATTTCAAGTATTTTTATGTTAACTATGAGTTTATTATGCTTGCTGCGAATTCGGAGTAACTAAGTAAAAAACTAGTCTATAGAATTTTTTTTAAAATTATGATTCGCTGAGCCTTTTTATTCTGTATGGCCTCACCATATTCTTTCGTATATAATCCTTACGATTTCTGTACGCTCAAAGTAAGTGGAGACAAAGACCATCGCAATTCTCAGAATCTCCTAATTTATATTTCCATAGACACATCTTTGCCATTTGCGGTGAAATGACTATAAACTACTACTATAAGCATGTAGGCCTGACTTTGTTGGCAATCGCAAGAAGGTTTTCCAGTGTAATAGTTCAGTGAATTATTTTATTGAAATGAGGACATAAAAAACAGAGAGGGTGAGTGTCTAATACTTTTGTTTTACTTATGACGCTCACTCTATCGTTATCTCCTCGGTCAGATAACTGTTCATATATCCAAGATATTGGCTAAGATATTGAGATCAGTTTCGATACAGGTATTATCAAAATTATCTTCTCAAGCACTTACATCAGTGACCTTCATACCGACAAGTCACCATCTTAAATGAGAAAGCAGTGTGTCTCATTAGTTCCTTCCACTACATCAGTCAGACCATCATGAGATAATTAACGCGCTGGCATTTTTTTTATCGAACACAACGAAGAACAAGAGACATTTTTTAAGCACTCGATATGGCTTAGAGAAAACGACATCGCTTATTTTTACAAAAACCGGTGCATGGGCGTCCACCGGAATTTTTCTTAGGAAGAGCAATCAGCGGCATAAATAACTTTCTGTGAAGCTTTTTAGGGAGCAGAAGTATATCTGCTTCAAAACTCTTTAAAAAGAGGGAGAAGCGTATTTTTTTGGGGTCCAAATGATTAGCTACTCGCCACTGTCTGCAACCACGCCAAAATATATGTATTACTAACAGTTCGTGTTCAACTTGGCATTGGAATGTCAAAGTTTTGTCAAGATTTCAATATCGAAATTTTCGCCAATACTGTTGTCACAAATACTTCGACGTCTCTACCTTCTCTTTTATAGCTATATCTCAAGCGCTTATTAAAAATTGCGCAATAACTCTTCCTATCTAGCCGAGTTTTTGTATGGTATGGAATTACAGTTATGATCGATATAATGACTAACCTAATCAATGAATTTTTCGATAAAATAACTCGGGTAAATGCCATCAAAGTCCTCTATTGGAAAAATAATGTAATGTTTTCCCTGAATACAGGTATTCTGAAAAGTTTAGCATGCAACCATAGCTGTACACTGCTGCAAAACTGATATTAATGAGCAAACATCAACTTCGCATAATAACAGGACTCCTAGCAGGACAGAATGACCTTAAACAGCACCTAAATCCTGTACAGTGCTTTCCAAAAAGCCCCCCTAATTATTTTTTGATTCGGTCAAATTAGCAAATTTAAATTCATGGCAAGCAAATAGATGCATGAATACTATATTTTAGCTTAAAAGTGTCGGCTGAACATTTTTAGATGATGGCTGGACGCCATTACAATACATGTCCCGGATAATGTGGATAATACAGATTGGAGGGCTTTGACTCAAAACATAGATAGTATGGACAACAAATAGCAGCCAAAATGTGACACAAGAACTGCTAGAGGTGACCGAATACATTAAAATATAGAAATCAAGAATTTGCGTCTTAGGGATATACTGTATGTGGACCCTCTTCCAGTGCCGCATGATCACAAGATCTTAAGTGAAAGGTATTTATGAAACAAATTTTAAATCTTCACATGGTCATCCAAGGGTGCGTTATTGTTGGTTCAGGACCCAAGGGATGATCGATACTAAACCGACACCCAGATCGGTCTATCAGTGTGTATCTAAAACGTTGCAATGCTGTCATAGACTTCTGTCAGACGGCTCCTACAGAAAACAAAATGACAGTTTTGGAAACCTTTCTATTCTACTGTGCTCACAAAATTTTCATTAATCGTTATGGGATCATTTTCTTTTATGGTACTTTCTCCATCATATGTGTTTGTCATTGGTTATAATATTCCCGGAAGGTGTTGGACAATAACTCATAAAATTAACGTACAAGTAAATTCTCCTTTTTCACCAACATCGCATGGCTAGAATAATAGATATATCCGTATTAATCTATTTTGTAAAAGATGTGGGTTAATAGATAATAGTATGCCAAATCGAGCCAAAAGCTCAAACACATATTTAAAAGCGGACACTTTTTCGCATGACGAAATAGGAACATCATACATATACGAATATGTAACCATTGTTACGTTGGTGTCAAAAAATATGCGGAATAAGTGTCGCAAAATATTTTTTTACTGAGATATTAGTGGGATCTACTCATCATAAGCAAGCGAAAAAGGATTATGTGTCTATCAGTAACAATACTGAATGAATCAAAGGACTCTGGGCATTAATATGGCACAAAAGGTTTTGTAAAACGTAAAAGGAAGTCGTAGATGTGATTATCCGTGAAATGTGATACAATATACATGTATCCATGGGGAGAGACTGAACTGCACACGGTACAGTACTTCCTACCTGCAATGTATTTATTGATGTGAAATAAATATAATGCTTTTCGGCTCGGCATTATAATCAATCTTTCAATGTTAATTCTATGCTTTAGGACACTTCTACATCCTTCTAGAGGTTACTCAGTATTTTGCCTGTAATATCTTTACGCAGCTAGGTTGTTGGAAGCCAGATCAAGCTAAGTGGGACAAAAATTAAATCAACAAAGTTTCCCTAAATTGTTGATGGTGTAGAACGGGTCATATTACCTCTACACAAACAACTGACAGTATAAAAATGTACGAAAACGTTTATAAAAAAATAAAATCAAACGTAAGCTTTGGTATCATGAAACCAGTGAAAGTTAGCTAATAATAAAGATTATGGTAAACACATATCGTAACTGAAAAGATCTGCGTGCGATGCATGTATATCAACGCATTATTCACCAATCAGTAATACTAAGTTTAACGAGCTCTACCCAAAACGACCATCACGTTCTTATAACGTACGAAGAAAAATAAAGCAATATTAGCAATGTTACATCTATTATGAAATGTTTCGTGCAATAGACCTCAACCATCCATCGAAGGGCTACCAAAACCGCAAACTAGAATAGTCTCATTCCCCTGCCTCTTGTAAGATGTAACTGTATGGATCATCGAAGTAGTACCTAGAGAGGCGCTATTAATTTCCTTTGTCTATACAAAATGATATCAGGGCCGAGCCAAGGATGACACAGTTGTATCATATTGACACAGGTCTGGTTTAAGTTTCACTCTCGGTATACATTATCAAGAAAACCAGTGGATCCCCTACAGCACATCATCAGAGATAATTCTTATTTAAAGATGGAAATAGTGTTCGATAAAATATATTTCCGGAAAAAGTTGTGCAAAACTTGACCATATGTCAATTTGACAATTTTGTACGGTAATAACCTTGGCATGACCCCGTAAGCAAAGACATTATGGCATATTCTCTAGAGACTCTATATCTATGGTATGTTGGTATAGGTCCTCTATTAGATGATTAACCAAGATCGGGTAATTTCGCTGCCAGAAAAAAATCTCTTGGGAGGTTTTTTACAGCGGAGCAGGCGGGTGTTAAGAGGTAGAGCGTATTTTCAAAGCCCATCTAGGGATGCTAACCCAAACAAGGTAGCAGAGAACCGATGATGACATGTCAATGAAGAGCACATATACAGGGTGACTTTGAAGTTGAGTCATTAATTTTCAGATAATGATTGTAGAAGGAAGATAAACCAAAATATGTGTGTAAAAATAAAAAAATGTATGTATACAACTGAATGAAATAATTGTAAAAACATCGTTCCAAATTCTTTCGCTTTTTTGTTTCCGATGCGATGAACCGATAAGGCGAATTATATCCGTTGTCGCCAAACACGAGCACATAATATTATTATTGAGACAGGGCGGTACTCAAACTTCCAAAGGGCTATAACTTTGTTACTTTAATTTTACCAGAAAAATGGTAAAGGAAAAAAACATTTCTTTTGATCAGATCTACTCACTGTTAAAATAAATGACTCAACTTCGAAGTCACCCTGTATATGCGTAAATACAGTTCTCTGCCCGTTATGTCCTAAGCGTGGCTATGCTCCATATAGACACTTTGCTACCCTTGATGTAAATATGGCCAGTAAGTATCAAAGTGTGCTCCTGTGGAGCTGCTGTGAGCCTGCCCCGCAGACATGCGGTTGTCCACGGACCAGTCTTTCGGGCTATGATCAGAAAGCATGCGAGAGTCGGAATCTTGCAATCCGGCAGTCCATCCGTGTATTTGGGGACCGATTAAGCAATGGCTAGGCTTATGAAACAGGTGTAGAATTGTTGAAATCATCTGAGACTGTACCCGTTCCTCGCTATGTATACCCAATGAATTGAGTAGTTGAGCATAATATGGAAATTCCTGCTATTATACAATTACCCAATAAAATGATTTGGAAGTATTATTATTAATTGGATATTAATAGTTTCTTTTGCATACTGAGATTCCTCCATAGAATCTCATGGCACTAAAATGAGCTCGTGGAATTACTACTTATATCGCGAGGGTTCCAAATAACCTTTATATTCAAAATTAAAGTGGATTAGGTTGAATTTCAGTTTAGATCAAATAGATTAAAGTTTCGCTTGGCCGTTTTCAGTATCCATCAAAAAATTTGGTATAACTTATGCACTTTGCATTTTTCAATGTTGTGTTTAGGTATAAAATTATATTAACAATCCTTGGGACTGAGTGCTCAATGAAACAAGAACTCAAAATTACCCCACAACAGTTCAGGTAAAAACCCTATATTCTTTTGCGCAACGCCGATGACAAAAACATATAACAATATAAAGCTTAAGCTGCTTTTTGCATTCCACAGAAATCTTCACCATTTTCGGAAATTGGAACACCAATTTTGTACGAAACCCACGCACTTGTATACCTTTTCGTAGAAAATTACGAAACTAATGTGAAATATCAACAACTGTCAAACTGGCAGCTTAAGGCTGACCAACTTGTAGTATAATTTTGCATCCTGACTACTGGCAACGTAATTTTGATCACCAACAAATCGTATCTAGTCGAAATTCGTGGGTAGATCCCATTCGTGTCAAATGAAGCTCTAATATTCTTGTATTAAATAATAATAAATTCTAAGAATGCTCAATCACTCAATGGAATAAATCTGCAATTAACAATTACTCACATAACATCAAATAGCGTGTAGCGATCATAAAGAAGCAATTTCGTAAGATTTCTGTAATGTCAAAGTCAGCTGCATTCTGTATTATACAAACACATAATTGAGGGAATCCTGTATGTACGGAGCAATAGATGAAAGATAATTCCAGTTATGGGCATTTGTTGTTAATGCAAATATTTCTGTCATTGTAGCATGACAGCATAAAATGCCCAAATTGCTCACGTGGTGGTGTAAAGTGTAGAATTTCGCTAAAAAAGCTATTATTCCTTCCTCTTCACCCCTAATACTATGCTCCTAATCTTCCTTGTTGTGAATGCTTTACCATGAGACATTTCTGTTATACCTATGGGATTACAATAACCTATTTTCGATTATAGAAATGTCCCTCAAGAGTTCTGTGGGCCCTTAAGATTTGCAAATTCAGCAGGGTTTTGTGTACAATAATAAATTATTGATTTTTAGGATTTGCCCCCTTAAGACATTTTGCTACCTGTACTTTTTCTTTTGTTTTGAGGGCTGGCAAACTTTCACAAGAAACAATTCCTGCGGGCGTCCATAAGAGTATTATTCTTATAATGGTTTTTGGTCGTTACGTCACAAAGACATACAAAATAATTGATACGAGTGAAACTACAAACTACACAAGTCGATCCTTAACGCATCTACTACTCACTCCTGCACATGTATTGGATAATATTGAATACAGACTGTCAACATTGTAGTAATATCTTCAGGCATAGCTACTTACTCTATCGACGATAAACAAAATGTAAGCTCACACGCTCATGCCAAGCAAGTTGTTATACTAACAATGTAAAGTAAATATGGAAGACTCATACAAACAAGCGTACGCAAATGAAGGCTCATTGCGTAACAATATGTGAGGGAGATGGATGTATGGAAATAATTCCTGTGTCTTTATTGTGTCCCACAAAAAAAAAACGTTAAAAGACTCATACTATAGCTCATTGTAATAATGTCATAATAAGTCGAAAAGGAGACTTAGACGTTAGATGATAACCACCAACCTTTTCTATATGTATTTTGCTCTGTTATTGGTACTGATCGATGACCAACTGACAAGATCCTTATTTTAAATATCATGCTCAAATTGAAAATAGAACATACATTACTTACCACTATTACATTTGCATAGAGTATGCTAAGACAATTACATTGGTTTGCCTTTTTTCATCAGGTTGTTTTTTTGGTTTAACTTTTTTTAACCAATTCTTTTTTCTCTTTCACAGTTTGTTTGCAAGATTCCACATCCTTCGCTGTCTATTGAGCTTTTTCACAGTATTTGGTAACAGTTATGATTCATATCAATTACTAAATCAGAGCTTGTAAAATACCTGCCACCATTACCTTGCATCCTCGAAATGTGTAACTACTCCTGGAAATCTGCGCTTGGGTCAAGAGCATGACTGGATACTCGGTATTTGGTAATTAGCAAAATCACTATTCGTAGTACCTCTAGTTAGAATATATTATATTTTTGTGTAAGTTACGCCACTGGAAATACATAGATTCGAAGAATGAAGACGCTGCATCAGCTTTATCCGTTCTTATCATACTCACACACTTGCTTTGTTATTCAGATTCACTTTGCTTTTGCTACAATCAACTCTGTAATTCTTCCAAACCCTTACATGAAAAAGTCTTTTCACTCAAATTTTTGTTAGGTGTTGCATTGCAATTCTTTCCAGTTCCTAAACGATATTTTAACACCACTGGTCTGAAACTGTTCAAGATTTTCAACATTCATACATACAATATTGCAGTTGCTGTTTTTGTTTTGATTTCAGTGTATAATCAATCGCACCATCGTTGATGGTACATGGTACACTCAACATAACCAAGTATTTGGGAGTTAGTGCAGATTTAACGTTCACACGTCAGTGCAATACGTAATTCTGCACACAAAAAAACTTGGAGGGAGCACTTTTTATATGGAAATTTGTTCTTGCAAAATTCCATTTTCCACAAATAACACAAGTGACCACAAAACATAGAGTACGGTGACATTAGGGAAGGAGAATAGACCAAAGAAGATCGGACTTGACGACTTGACATTATAAATTAGTGTCTGATGATGTTAGTGACGGGAGAATACTTTTGCGATCAGTGGGATGCATTGGAACAGTTAAAAAATATGAATTGAATCGTTTTTACGTTATCTCGACTGAAAGACTGAAATATCTGCTCTGTTTCTGTATATATATATTGTGGTATTGTCGTAAAAAGTAGTTTGTTCACGAACTAGTTCCTAGACCTGAACGCGACTCAATGAAACGAACTAGAAAGCACATCACTATTTCAAGTAATCCAAGAAGGGACAAATTGTCATTTCATCACACTAGTGATGGGAGAATCGAAAGCTTGAGATGCGCTTTGCTTCTGTCGGCTCAGAGATTAGTGTTTTCTTCTGATAAAACTAGTGCAGTTTTTGTGTTTAAAATACTCTACCTTAATTAATAACCTTTGATCCTAAATTTGCTCCCAAAACAACATTAAACAACTTTCATTTCGTGTCGCGTATAGTGATCTGTCAATGAAGCATATTTTTTATTCTTTGTCCTTTTCCGTGTTACTATGATGAATCATCGAAAAAAATAGTAAACCACGAGCAAACAGCACGGCTGCATTGAAAGATGGAATTCGAAGCAGAAGACAGTAGACAACACCAGCCCGAGTTGCTCCAAGTTCTGTATGTTTCTACGATGAGTGAAAAACTAGTTCAAAATGCGCACCAAAACTACATGAATATATAAATTGGTTTTGTTATAAGAAATTGAAATATGCACCAGTCCAACACTGGTTTTACTGAAAGAAAACGCGATTGAATAGCTTGGTAATATTTAACAGTTTAGACCACACAAGGTTGATTTCTGTAGCTTCCATTTTGGCCACTTTCTCAGTTATAATCTCATCTCACTTCAAGTTGCCTCACACGTCAGAGATTTTCCACTTTCCCCTATGCCTCTGGAGCGTGTGGTTCTCGATACTTGCATTCGAAAGATTTTTGACTCGCTTGACTGTTGGCTATGTTTATATATTTTCTCGGGATTTTCAAATCTTTTTAAGATTTTTCAGACCTTTGGATGTTCTAGAAATTCATCGATATAAGTAAAACATTTTCATACAACACTTAAACCTGATTTCGACACATGTTTCATGCGTGTCAGATGGAATTCTTATATGACTGTTCCTTCTTTTTGGTATCTGAGAAAAAGCACTTTCCCCACTTGCAGTGTGTTGAGACATTCAGTTATTTTCGTGCACCGATCGGTATGAATAGAATGTCCCACAACTTTACTAGTTGCGACTGAGTATGTGTCATCTGGACAAAACTACACTGTTGCCAGACTTAGCGATTTTTGTATGCCTTAGCGACTTTTTTCTCCACTTGTTCGCTGGCGATTTCCAGCAACATTTTTGGCTACATTGGTAATTCCATTAAACTTCGCCTGTTTTACAGTTAAAGTCTTTTCAAGTGCCGAACGCAACTAGTGATTATGCTGCGTTATCCCCCAAGCCAACATACAATGGAAGCAGGAAGCTTCCTATGTAGTCATCTTTTTTTGTACCGAAGCAGTCGGGTCTGTATGGCAGGCACATCGCGCGGCGGCATCATGGAAGAGAACAAAGGAGCAAAGGCCGTTCGTGCAGTGGTAGAAGAGTCCCGAGACTGTTTGTTAGAGAAGAGACATCGATCAGTTGAACAGCACTTCTCTGGACAACATCGAGCATAAATAATATAGTCGGGGCGGCGGCACCCCAAACGCGTGAGCAATTCTCAAGTCTAGGCCTTTTCTGGGCCTTGTATAGAGTGAGAAGGTCATGCGGAAGTACGTCTTAGCCCTAAACAAATAGCCTAGCTTTTTCCCAGCAGCTGCCGCTACTGACAAGATGTGTTCGTGCCAGATCAAGTCTTCGGTGATCTGGACTACGACCAGCCAAAATGAACAGCTCTTTCGCAGAACCCGGCCATCCATCGGAACCGTATGAGCGCTAGGACGCTTTTTGTTCGTCAAGGCATAGTACTGTGTTTTGGAAGCATTACACTGTACAAGATTGTTGCGTCTTCAAGCAGTGATAACCTCCAGGTCTCTCGTCAGAGAGGAAGTCGTCGCTAATCTTCTTCTTTCCATTCAAATTTAAACAATTCTATAGTAATACAAATGGTTATTAAGATATTGATAATTAATAATGTTTTAATATTAAGAAATATAGCGAAGTATAGTAAGTAGAGAAATGGAAACTTAGAGTGAGAAGAGAAAGCGAGGGGAAAGAGAAGAAGAGAAAAGGGGGAGCAGTAGATGTGTTTTATATGATATTTGAGACAGTAAATCACTTTTGAGGTTCCTCTTAAATGTAGCTACCGAGAGAGAAAAATCATTAATTTTGAATTTACTTACCGAAAAGGCAATTTGATATGAGAATGATTTCTTAAATGATTCTTTATTGTGTGATGGGTAATCAAATTCAATCTTCTAATGTTTGGATTATGTACATTAGTCCGGTAACTAATTTTTAAGTGAAGATAAGGGGGGCTTTTATATTTTATAATCTTGTAAGAAAAGGACGTAGAGTGCAAGGTACGCATCTGAGCCATATTCAACCATCCCAGTTCATGTAGTTTGTGGGATACTCTTTGTCTACCCCATCGACTTTAAAACGAGGATAGACCCCTTTGCTTACATTTCTGGTTGTTGACGACATATACAAAGCGAATCGACACGTTGCCTCACCGCAAGAAACGGCAGCAAAACAACGGATTTGTTCGTGGTCGTTCTACACATTTTCAAACCTCCAGTAACTAAAATTACTCCCTGTTTATGGTGATTTTTCAGCGCATGTGTGGGTACTAAACATCATGATTCTCGTACAATGGATTGATGTCAAAATAGTCAAACAAGTAAGAACCTTACATAAATTATACCATAATCGACTTGAAGATCTGGCAACGTTGCTTTTATCTGCTCATTCATTATTTATCCACATCGTAAGAAAATAGGGAGATATTGCAAACATCTGCCTTATTAGTGCAGACCTTATTTTGACATCTACGCATGCGCACATACAATTCTGTATCTATGAGGAATTAATAGGGATAAGGCACGTCCTTATTTAAGCTATAATAGGGGGAGCTTATTTAGGCGTTCTTATGTCACGACGATTCACGATCTAAGCAAATCGGGTGTCGTCGCAAGCCTATTTAACCTATAAATTTGTACTCTCAAAATTCAACGATTGCTGAAGCGTTTTGGTAACTATGAATATGGATAAAAAGAGAATAAGGTTCACGTATGACGACGAAATGATTTTGCTGCGTGAATTTATTGCACAAAACCCTATCCGTTCTCCTGAGAAGTGGGACTCAATCTTACAGAACTTGCGAGAGCTTACGGGAAAAGAATTTATTTTGAGAACAATAAAAAAGCATCTGAACCATCTTCTGGAGCTGTTCCTCAAAAAGGAGGTTAACAGCAAAGTCAAGTAAGTATAAGATAGCACACTGTACCTACATGTATTTTAATAACAAGAGAATGCTTAATGTAAGACTTGGTGAAACAACATTTGTGTTTGACAGGTCTGGCATAGAAGAAGTCTATAATGAAAGAGAACATATGCTCCAAGAAGCCAGCGAGTTAATGAAAGAGACCTGCTCAACTACACCAGCAAAAAAGAAAAAAGTGGAAAACAAAGCGAAAGATATGATTGAAAAGACACGCAATGAAAGAGAGGCTATGGCACTGCTGGCCTTTTCTGATGTGGATGACACTTTAATCGACCATGATTACGGTAAAATAACTATTCTAAACATTTTTTATACATATTACTATATTATCACAGTTTTAGGTGTTTGTGTTACAGTCGACGTTGACACAGAAAATAATAATAAGTCTGTACAAGATGTTGGAACTGCAAAACAGATATCTGTACAAGATGTTGGAACTGCAAAACAGATATCTGTACAAGATGTTGGAACTGCAAAACAGATATCTGTACAAGATGTTGGAACTGCAAAACAGATATCTGTACAAGATGTTGGAACTGCAAAACAGATATCAGGTAAAACAATGATTAGAATTACTGCTTGAATCTTCAGTAATAGAAACACTAAAACAGATCCACAGGTTATGGAGTATGACCAGTAAATAAAACCAGTGCTCGATATAAAATGTGTAGGTACTTATGTTATATACTTTGATAAAAGCCAGTGCAATGACTAACCTGTCAGTGAACTTCTTTTGTTTAGCACTGCGGTTTTATTTACAGGCCAGACTAACCAAATAGTGGATCCAGATGACTACAGCGTATATAGCATTGCCATGGCATCCCATTCAGAGGGCTACTACTAGATTAAGTAGTTTCTAGTATGTTATACATTACCTATAAAACAGAAAGCTCAAAACTACCTCTTACATTTCATGTTCAAGATTAAATACATTTGTTTATTGTTGCTGTTACTTACTTTTCGATCATTACAGCCCCCCGTACCAAAAGGATGAACAAAAGTAAAACATTGAGAAAAAATGGCCTTGATTACCTACGAGAAAAAGCGGAAATATCACGAGAAATAAGATCTGCAGAACTCAAGTTAGAAGAACAAAAAATGGATAATGAAAAAGAAAAAATTGCAAATGACAAAGCAAGACTTGCCTTGGAGTCTAAAAGGCTTGAGGCAGAAATTCAAGAAAAAAAACATAGGATAGAGTTAGAACAAAAGAAATCTGAGCAAGATGTCGCTGAAAGAAAAAACTTGAGTGACCTCATCAAAACACAACAAAAGCTTATTGAAGCATTACTGACAAAACTTGATAATAGATAATTTGCCATTAAAAAAATAATATACTGGCCTTATATTGAAATAATAATGTTGATGCTAAGGATGGTGAGCACAAACCAAGTTTGTTGCCGAAAATATATGAAATTGATTCTGCAACTGGTTCCATGTATGAACATAGTAAAACTGTGTAACTTCAGGATCAAACATATTTCATCCACAACTCCTGAAGAAGTTGATTTCATATATTTTCAGCAACATACTAATTTAGTTTTGAAATCTCTTATTGGGTGCTTGCTGCCCTTATGGTTGTAAAATAAATAAACATACATTCCAAACAAGCTTTATTGGTCTTACAAGTCTATAAAAAATTACAAATTATCATCAAGCGTTACAAGTTAGAAACAACCCAAAATTTAGATGTAAAAGATGGCTAGCGCCATCTAAATTTGCGCTAGAGATAGTTTCTTTGCAAGTTTCGTCAATGACGACGCAGGCAAAGCAGAAACCCCTTACGATTTCTGGTCGCTGACTCAGATGAATTGTACAGAGTACAGATACCCCGGTACCAACCAACAGTAGCCGGCCACCAGAGTCGTAACGCAAGGCGTTCACAGGACAAACTAACAATAGCATTTTCTGCAGAACATGCAATAATATAGTCTGATATACTCGTTTGCTTTCCATTGCAAAGAAACTAGTTCTAGCGAAATTTAGATGGCGCGAGCCATCTTTTACATTTACCGTCTTCCCGCTATTTGATAGACCACATTCGCTTGTTTACTTTCCATTTGTCCGCCTTCACGGCTGGACCTGATACAGACCTATACCATACTGATGAGGGCTAAAGAGCCCGAAACAGCGCTGTCTGCGGTTGGTCTTGGCTGCGGCGATGGAAAGCAAACGAGTATTTCAAACCCAAAATGTCCTCTATTTATCAGTGGCCTATGTAGGTCTCAAGTGAAGGTGGATTTGTATTGAAATACATAGCAGTCTGACTACTATACAGGCATGTATGGCAGTTAGTAAGTAGTACAGCCACCTTGTATAAAGCATCAACGTCTTGAAGTAGCATTTTTTGGTTTTTTGAAAAATCTACAAAGGCAAATTCTGATATGACTTTCTGAAAACCCCATTCTACTGCTATCCTTAGAACTTTCATAGCAGAATTGAAACTCTGCTGATGGGCAGGTAAATCTTCCATTCTGCCATGAAATGGGGTAAATAGCACATCACTCAGCCCATATCCTTGATCACCAAATAAAACAAATCGTCTTGTGTCAAAACATGTCTTTTGCACTAATTCTTCAGAGATACCTGACTCCCTAAATATTCTGGCATCATGCCTTCTTCCCGGATATGCGCCTTTCAAACTAACAATAATTCCATCAGGACAAATTATTGATTGGAATTTTATGCAGTGATACCTTTTGTGTCCTGAATAATACTCTTCTTGATTTTCAGAGGGTCGACAAATTTTCCTTGCTGTACCATCGATGAAACCCCAACAATTATTCATAGGTGCTCCTTTATTATGAATAGCCTACAAAAAGCACATTTCAGCATTTTATGAACCAACCATCACTTCAACTATATTACACAATACAATACCTGTGCATAATACTCCAACTTCTCCCTATTAAACCACTGCAATGAATTCAAATTGTTGAGAAGTACAGCATGCTCCTCCATAATCACACTTATCAATTTATTTATGATTTGTGACAAAGACTGAGTTGACAAGTGGAACATAGGGACCATATCACACAATCTGTTTGGATATGCCAGCCGTCTTAGTAGAATGCACAATGCTGTTAAACCTGAAAGAAGATAAATGGAACTTATACTGTGGTTTTCATGTTGATAGAATTCCAGCCTCTGGCAAGTGTTGTTTGAGTCAGAGGATGGAGTTCGATTGAAATGATGAACATATAGCAATAAATATTTAAACAAAATCATACCATCCACTTTATTACGTGTGATAGTGACAATTTCTGAAGGTATTCGTAAAACAGCCATCAGCCTATGAAGGTCAGACCTCTCAAATCGAAAATTTAGTCTTATTACTTCATCTGGCAAGTTTTCCAAGTTGAATTGTGCTGTATGAGTAATGCCTCTATCAATAAATATATTATGGAGGATGATATGTTCTATTTCCTCCTCATCTGCTCCTGCCAATATAACTGCTTCCAATTCAGCTTCCATTTTACAATCTCACTTCTCACACCTTTGGTAGAATTTCAACTACGAACCACCTATATTATGCAAGCAAAAACTGGAAGGAAAAGTGAGGTTAAGATAAACACCATCAAAGCGAACTGTCAAAATACGTTACATGTGCAATATCTCTAATTCCACTGTACTTATTTAGGTTCACCTAAATAATGCATACCCTTATTTAGGTCCATATGCAATATCTCTCTAATAGTATATTGGTAGCACTTATTTAAGTTACTAAACAACTGCCATTTTGTGTCAATTGTCAAAGTTTGTTTTGATAGTGAATTTCCTTGCTGCTTTTATTCATTTTAAAGAGACTATAAAGGTATATTCAATCGCAATAAAATGGTGCAGCAGTGCTATTTGTGTAAAATTTATAAACATCAGGCTGGAGCGGAATCTTTAAAATTTCATTCGTAAGTATACATCTTGTTTATGTTCAGAGGCGTATCATGGCGTCTCATTATCGAGAAACTTGTTGATAGCTTTCGATTTATAACTGTAATATTCGAAATTCTAGCCTTCCCAAGAACCCGGAAAGGAGAAAAAGGTGGTTGTCGGCCCTTGGATTCGAGGAAAACCATCAATTTCCTAAGAGGGTGGAGCTATGTTCCAAGCATTTTGGAGAAAATGCGTTTGTTTATGGAAGTGAGGGACAAAAGACACTCAAGCGGGATGCGATTCCTCTCATCTCTCATTCTTTGTTTGATCCTGCAGTAAGCACCAGGTAAACTCTTAATACATAATAGACTAGTTTTTCTAATACAGTAAACAAAAAAGAATAGTTGTATTTAATAATATTTAACAACCACTCATTTTGATTCTGATTCTATCTGCTGTTTAACTTTTCATATAAGATGTTTCTGATCTAGGTATTTCCTAACTTAACTGTTATGGATTTAGGTAAATTTAGCTATAATTAGTGTTATATTTTGGCAATTTCACAGATAATAGACAGATATAAGACATACTCTATAATCTATCAGCAATCAAGAAGAGCTAACATAATATCTGCATCTTATGAGCTGAAATGAAGATGATGCTTATATCTTACATTACATTGCTATGAAAACAGTGACAGTACATTTGATTGATTTGGTTTGTTTAAATCACAATGCATTAAACTGAGTTGCTCATATTTTGGTTAAAACTATAGTTCCTTTTGATTTTTTGTGTATTTTTTATATATGTGCATTGATTTTTATAACTCATACTATTATTTAGTGTTTAATTTCATGATGTATTTCTATGCATTAGTATCTCACTATGTAGAAGTCCCTAATTTGGTTTTGTATATATATATGCTTTATTCTAGTTCAGAATCATCTGTAAGTCCAGAGAAGCAAGAAGACTCAGATTGTATATATATATCTGCCATTTCAATCACTTGTGAGGGGACTCCTGCTAAAAAAAGGTAAGTTTAATTTATATTCTCTATCATGTTATTTTGTAGTATATTATTATATACATCCATATGGAAGCATTTTATATTTGCTGAATTGATATCGTAGATGGAAAAAATACCACCATTGTAGGTTCAAGTACAACAAGAAGGTATTCAGGAAATTATCTAGGGTTTTGTAATGATTTAAATAGAGCTTACCTCAATCTGTACCATAAAAAAGATGATGAAGTTGAAACTCATTCAGTTTGATATATGCCTTAATATAACCCTTACTAAATGTTTGATCAGTCCTAATCAGCAGTATTCTTTTCATAGCACTTATTTATTTGTTGTTTACAGGTTATTCATGGATGAAGAGATGTATAACTTTCCTGGCTCATCAAATGAAGAGTAAGGCTTATTAAACATTTGTGCTTTTATACTGTTACATAGGAATTAATTTTCTTCTTTGTAGGCAATATGTCCATACTTCCTCAACATTATCAGCATCAGAAAGTGATAGTGCTGCTAAAACCGCTGGAGTACAAGAACATATGCTTGTTAAGAAAAAAAGAAAGAGGTGAGAGAAGTTTATCACTTATTCTATATCCTGTAATACATAATACTGCAACATACAGAATGATTGGTTTACAGTTTAATAGGTGGTAAGAGGATTAATAACGTTTGTTTTAGTTTTTGGATAGCCTAGGTTTGTCTTATATTCAAAACTTTGTTCTTATATGACTGCTACTATTTTGGTTATAATTATTATATGTCTATTTAATATGTGTACCCAATATGTTTTCATAGTAACACATAAAAATTATATCAAAAGTGATAAACTGCTCGATATATACATTTCAGCTGATACTTAGTGTATTTTTATGAATGAAGATATGAAAATGAGCTATGTGATTATATTAAAACTTATTTGGGGTCTCGATAATCATTCCATGTTCCCTGATTTGTTACATTTTGCAATATATATATATATATATATGTATGAATATAAATAGAACATAATAACTTGGAGTTTCTATTTTAAAGGCTTTTGTATCCTGCCCACTCAATAGAGTTCACGTAAGTATTCCAATTGAACTAGATATTGCACAAATGTGAGTAATATATTTGTTAGTACACAACTTCGTACCGTTTTTTTTTTGTGATGCTCTTGATATAAATACGCTTATTTTGTCACCCTTATACGTATTGTATGCTACGCCTATGTGTAATTGTACCAATGATTATACATAGAGTCTTCAGTGACGTGAGGTTTCACAACCTGAATTCTCATGCGGCGGCCATTTTATTGTTCCCCTCTCATTCCCTCATAGCCCCTCGCCACAACTTTGTGCTTTGTTTATGTCGTCAACGAATCTAATGTAGTTTTATGAATGACTTGCTGGGTCTATCCTTGTTTCAAAGTCGATGGTCTACCCCTTATGCCAAATATCAGTCTCAGACAAGAATTCTGAGCTTTTTGAACCCCTTTTAGTTCCACACTATCAAGGAATGGGCCATATACCATATCAGCAAAGTTGAAGTGGAACAACACTAAAGCTTCGCAGAACGTGGGTTTAGTATTTTGTGATAGGTAATGTCTATGGGGGTAAACTATTTTTAACACTGAATATGCTTTTCTTAGGCACAGAGTAATATGCTCTCTAAACTTAAGTTTAGAGTCAACCACTAAGCCCAAATCCTTCACGGAATCCCTAAATAATGTTATATTGTCCCCTAGTTTGAGCTTAATATTATTTCCTAATACGTTTCTGTAGGAATCACTACAAAACAATATAGCCGTCGATTTACTAGGGTTTATCTTCGACAAGTGATCTTCAAAGGTTTTGAGAAGGCTATTCAAGTCGGTATTCAGTCGGTTTGTTATAAGTTCTGACAGATCAGGTTTAAAAGAGGCATATATTTGAGTGTCGTCAGCATAAAGATGATATTGACAATAACTTAGCGATTTCATGAAATTAAAAGTATATAGGCTATACAATAATGGACCCAAAATGTGTCACAGTTTCTGTGCACTGATTGGAACGGTTAGATGATACCAAAAATATTTTCGTACATAGGAGATCATTCCCATTCCGGATCGAACAATCTACTAAAGATGGTTATAATCATGAAAAATCCGCTATACGTAGGTATATCAGAGCTTCCTTATATTTGTTCATAAATTTGATGATACAACTCATCTGCCAAAGATGATCATAATCAGGATAATAAACTATGACGAAGGTTCACTGTATGTAAGAGTTTTCAGATACTTCAATTACAATTTGAAGATACAACAGACCATGATGGTGTTCACACTTTGCAAATATTCTTTAAGACAGTCTAGCTCCAACTATCATGTACTATGTTTGTGTTCCTACTTTAAATTCTAAAACATCAAATGTAAAAGATTCATTTCGCACCCTCCACCACGGGACGTGATCGTCGTTAGATTTGGCAACCCTGCAAATGACAGATAGATATCCCCGGCAGTCAAAAAGGCAATCAAACAAGAAACATCATTATTTTCTATGATTTGAGTTAAAAGACATTATTTGTGAGAATGTGCAATATTTTCTGTCTATGTCCATAGTAATTGCATTATGCATCACGGAGATGTAGGGATTGACACGTCTTACACATATTATCTGTGTTTTAGGATGGAGAGGACATAATGTTTTTACTGCTTTGAAGAAATTCATCAACCCATAAATTAATAAATTATTACTGTTATGATGTAAAGCAAAATGAGGAATTGGTTGTAAATGTATTTTATATTATATTTTCTTGCAAAATACAGAGAAATCCGCACAATTCAACAGGTATGTAGCTATAATGATAACATATAAACACTCAGTATATTGAACTTAACAAATGCGAGATTGCCATGCATTAACAAACGTCTAAACCTGCTATTAAATTTAGCAGCTAGATAATCGACCTGTTATTTGCCGCATTCCCATTGACTTTGGGGATAACGGATTGTTTAATGCAAATTTATAAGAGAAATCAAAATACATAGAAGTTGTCCTGTTTTCTCTATACAAAAGCATCATGTTGGAATCAAAAAGTGGTCTTGTTTATAATACAGTCGAATTTTCACGATTTTATTCAATATTTTAATAGAAATCATTGATATTCAGAGACCTTTGACAGCTTCTATCAAATGCATTTCGATATGGTATTTTCCCATTGGCCCAAGTGGCCGTCAAATATTAATGATGGCGAAATTGGCCCTTAAAGCATTTACTATGTCCTTTGTGATCATCGCGCATAATTGTAATTTGCGATTGATCACTACTTCCACGCTCTTTGCAATGCTTATCATGTGGTTGATAGCATCAAGGGTTGATTTACCCCGTCTGAAACCATATTTTCTTGCCGATATTGTCTCATTTACTTCTAGTAAGCGTTCGAGGATCATACATTCTTGTAGCTTTCCGGCTGCATCTAATAATGAAATCGGACGGAAATCCGCTGCAACCGTTAGACGTTTATGCCTCTTCTGTAACAGGATCAGTTCCGCACGTTTCCAAATTGCGGGGAAGCTTCCAGTCGTGATAGCATTATTCATCACCTTCAGCATAGTTGCTGGGAAATTGCCATCTCCGATGGTATCTTGTCAGGCCCTGGTATCTTGTTGGGCTTCGGTCTATCCGCAGCTGCCAAAAGCTCGTAAATGGTGAAAGGTGTTACTCCACAAGGTGTCGTCTCCTCCCACGGTACTGCAGCCATGACTGGAAACAGGATCTCGACAAATTCCAACTTCTTTGGTAAAGGGATCGCAATGTTGGAAGATGTAAGCTTCAGTCTGAAGACTGCTATCTGGTATCCTTTCCCCCATACATCGTCGTTGATGTCCTGCCAGCATCTTCTCTTCGACGATTTAATGGCTTGGCGTAGCACCTTTCTCGTTATTTTATAGGCTTCCTCTAGATACATTGATTCCCAAAGTGGTCTATATCGACCCCTAGGGGTCTATGACAACCTGCAAGGGGTCTACGTAAGCGAAAAAAAATTTGGGGGTCCATGAAATGAATATGGGGGTCCACGATAGTGGATCTCAACACATACACTGATAGTACCTATTTACTTACATGATACTATCTTATAATATCAAAACATATACATTATTTATAAAAGTACCTATGAAGTAAAACATTTATTATATATATTTATAAAATTGTGTAAGTTGTAGGACGTTGGTATTCGCTTTGTGGTCGCAATACATTTTGAACTTGTAAAAACCTGAGAGTCGCAGTCACAGAGCTTCGCTACCTTGCACTGACTTGTTCAATTCGTCACTCTATAAATACGAATGTGGGACAAATACGTTTATTCGTTTCCTGAATCTTGAAAAGGAAAGTGCTAAGAAAATATTTAAAAAATATAAACAGATAGTATATCACACAAATTATAGTGAGTCAGTGTTATTTTGTTTGAGAGTGCTGGAGAAAAGTACATTATTTTTTATTAAATTTTTGTTTTGTACTCGTAGTTAGCAAAGATAGATAAATTACGCCAATCATGACTTTAGTTATTAGTAGTTAAATATTCAATCATGCAAAATTACACAAGTACTCCTCAATAGTTTCTTTTTGAAAGTTTTAGCAATCGGTAATATAATTACAGTGCAATCTCCGTAATTCGAGCTAATTGTTGCAAGAAGATGTTCGAATTATGGAATGTTTTCGAAAAAATAAAAAAATATTTTTAATATACAGCTGCTGGATTATCTGTCTTATTTAAATAATTTAATTTTGCCCACAGATGACTGATGCCATGTCCGAATCTAAAAAGAAATGTAGACAGTACAGTGTTGATTATTTGAAATTTGGCTTCATTCCATCATTGCCGGACAAACAATCGTCTATGTGCCTTTTATGCAACAAAGTTTTGGGCAATGACGCTATGAAACCATCTAAACTGCAAGATCATCTGAGAAGATGCCACCCTGATGAAACAGAGAAAGATTTGAAATACTTTCAAACACTCAATGATAAATTTCAGAAGAGACCTACACTGGACAGAATGTTCGCTTCGACGTCACAAAGAAATGATGATGGTTTGCGGGCGTCTTACAATATCTCGTTACTTATAGCAAAATCCGGAAAACCGCATACTATCGGAGAGAAGTTAATTTTGCCAGCCGTTGAAGAGGTTTTAAAAACTGTTTTACACAAACCTGCATCTGATATCATTAAAAGGATTCCCTTAAGCAACAATACTGTTGAAAGACGTATTGATGAAATGAGTTCTGATATTGAAAGCTTCTTATGTAATTATTTGCAAACGACCCATTTATCTTTACAACTGGACGAGTCAACTTTACCTGATAATGCAGCATTATTATTGGTATATGTTCGTTTTATTATGAATCAAGGAATCTACGAAGAACTGCTCTTCGCAAGAACTTTGATAACCGACACTAAAGGTGAATCAGTATTTCATGTTTTGAAGGATTACTTCATTGAAAAAGCAATTCCTTTATCAAATATAATATCAGTAGCTACAGATGGAGCACCTGCCATGGTTGGACGTTATCGTGGATTTATAAGCTATTTAAAACAAAATGTGTCAGGGGTGTTAGCAATACATTGCGTCATCCATCGACAACATTTAGTTGCTAAAACTTTGAGTGTTAGATTGCATGAATCACTTCATTTAGTCATTGATACAGTAAACCGAATCCGAAGCAACGCGTTGAATACGCGGTTATTTGCGCAGTTGTGTGAAGAAAATGACGAACACTTTCATCAATTACTCCTTCACACTGAAGTACGCTGGCTGTCGAAAGGCTTATGTTTGACAAAATTTTTTGCACTTTTTGAGAATATTTTAGAATTTCTGGATACTAAAGATAAAATTTTAAAAGAAAATTTAATGAAGAGGAAAACAGACATCGCCTACTTAACAGATTTGTTTACAAAATTTAATATGGTTAATTTGTAATTACAAGGCGACAGTTTAAATTTGATTAAAACAAAGTCCATCTTATCAGCGTTTCTTGCCAGAGAGAGACTAATGAAGCAAAATATTGGACGGGGCGAATTTTCTCAGTTCCCCAATTTGTCACAGACAAGCTGCCAGGAAAACGACGTTTCAACTTACGTTCAACATTTAAATGCCCTCTATTCAGATTTTGAATCTGGGTGTGAGGATATTTTGACTATGGTAATACCACCGTGGATAATTAATCCATATGGTGACATAGAAGAAACGAATGTCATAATACAAGAGGAACTGACTGAACTAAGTACAAACGAAGAACTTAAGGTTCAGTTTAAAAACGGATATCAGCAATTCTGGCTGCAAAACAACATACCCGTTACTTATCCCGTATTATGGAATATAGCGAGGAACTTTTTAATTTCCTTTCCATCGTCGTACCTACTGGAAAGGGGATTCAGCGCTGTTACCAATCTCCTAACGAAAAAAAAAGAAACAGACTGGACATCATTAGCCGAGGAGATAAGATTAACCCTTACAAAATTGACGCCAAATGTTGATAATTTATTATTAAAGCATCAGGTTCATCCTTCTCACTAAAAATATTGACTTATTGCTTATTTTATTTTATTTATAGTTTATTTTATGTTTATTGGTGTCTGACCAATAAATGCCCGCATTGGGAATAAGTGCCCGCATTGATTTTTTTAAAGAACTCCCCTTTATAGAAAATATTTTTTTTTCTAATTTATTCTGAAAATTCAAGGATAGGTACACACTAAAATTCGTTAGTTTTTTGCATATTTTTAGATAACTTAAACGTATAAGAAGCGGAATTTAACTAACAGTGAAATTATTGTAGAACATACGTTTATGTTATAATTAATAAACGAAGTCGCTTATTGTACTATTTTAAGTAAAAAACTTTTTTTTAATTATTTTTCACTTTTTTTATTTTATCCCTCTTATTTTTTTTCAATGCGGGCACTTATTCCCAATGCGGGCGCTTATTGGTCAGACACCTGTTTATTTAATGTTACGTATATTTTACATAACAGATACAAAATTTTATTTTGAGTAGTTTTAATTTAAATTCAATTAATAAATGTATAAATTAACATGTGTTTTTACTTTAAGTTTTCAACACTTAACTTCACTACAGTTAGAAATTTACAGAAAATCAATATCAGGTAATTAGGGGGTCTACCCAACACGGAAAAACATGGCAAGGGGTCAACGACACAAAAAAGTTTTGGGAACTCTGCTCTAGAAGATCGCGCGTAGAGTCGGGGGCTCTGTGCCTGCTAGGCATGCGGTGCTCTGACACAGTCCCTGCGGAGAGCTGCTATATCTAGAGTATACCAGTAGACATTTCTTTTCGGATTGAGGCGCCTCTTAGACATAGAGGTATTGCAGGCCTCTGTTAGAGCTCTTGTCAGCTCCTCAGCATTGTTGATATCGTTGTTCAGTATTCTCTCACCCAAAACGGCATCGGTGTAGACTCAGACTCTCATTCTCAAGTACCTAGCAGTTGCGTATGTGTGGGCAACCGTCTTCTGAGGTTATAGTTAGGTCAAGTATGGACGTTGATACTCCTCGGACAAAAGTTGGAGCATTGCCTTCATTCATAACAACAAGTGATAATTTTGCAAGCCATTCTGTCAAAATTTTAATAACTTAAGCTTAGATAGTACTAGTAGTCGTAGTAGTAGTAATATTAGCACAATGATTACCGAATCACAGGTGAATGACCAGCTATTGAGACTATATATAGACTCAATTCCAAATTTTAATGGTGACAATAGTACTTTAGAAATTTTCCTTAAACACTGTGATCATCTGATTAACACTTACACAAACTTGAATAATCCAAGTGACCCTGTTAACGGATTTCTGATAAGAGCGATCGTAAGTAAATTAACATGCAATGCTTTAGCTTTAGTAGGAAGTAGACAAGAAACTAGAAACTGGCAAGACTTGAAGATTCTTTTACGGTTCAGTTTTGGTGATCAAAGGAACTTGGATTGCCTTGTTCAGGAATTAATTGTTATGAAACCTCATAAAAATGAATCTTTCTTTAATTTTGGGCAAAGACTTCAAAAGGCTAGGAGTGCAATAGCTTCAAAATTAATATCTATCGATTTATCACTTGCAGAAAGAACTTTTCAGATAAAAATTATGATGAATTATGCTTGAAAACATTTATTCGTGGTCTCACAGGTGAGTATAAAATATGGTTAGACATAGAAATCCAGATAGCTGCGAATTAGCTATTTCGTATGTGTTAGAGGAAGAACATTTCATGCTCTATCAGAGACAATTTGGGTCAAGGTCTGGCAATAATGCTTCTAGTCAGAACCTTCCCAATTCTCAGCTACCTACCCATATTCCACAAAATTTTAATCAAAACAGTTTTGCTTCTTTTCCACTACAACCAAATGTAATGCAATAGCCTCAAAGTTATTTTCCTTCTCAACCTATAAACATTCAATCAAAACAAAATATTCCAGCTCATAGATTTTTCACGAATCAGCAAGTATTTGTAAAACAGAATTTTCCTCCAAGAAATCATAGTGTCTTTAAGCCTACAGGTCAAACGCCTTAAATTAAACCCGAACCTATGTCAGCCACGTCTAGTTAAATTCTAACGTACAGAGATGGAATCAAAATAGAAATTATTTTCAAAGCTCAGGACCTAGAAATTTTAGTATTCAGTAACTGCATAATTTATAAAGTACCTCAGTAACCCTAATAGTGATTTGCAATATTATGAGCAACACAGAAAATTATGATCAGAGTAGATCATGAATTTCCTAGTAATCAATTTGAAAATTTACAAAATACTGATGTTTGCGAAGAAGAGCAATGACATTGAACAAAATCTTCCTCAGGACCAGCCTCCGAAAAATCAAACATAATAGAATTTAGCCTTTTACATAATAATTTACCATACATTTATATACCTGAACTAGATGCGAAATTCCTATTAGATACAGCAAGCACAAGAAGTTTAATTAGTTCAAATTTAGCCCATGCATATTTTCCAGAGTATATTCAGAACGAACATTTCAACATACAAACCTCTCATGATATAAGTTACCATAATGAAGTAGTAGTTATTCCAGTTTTTGACATTTTAGAAACTGATCAATGGCATACATTTTATATTTTCGATTCCAATTCGAAGTATGATGGTCTTATCGGTACGGATTTATTGCAACAATTACATGCTATAGTAGACATTCAGGATAAACTGTTAATTACACCAGATTGTCGAATACCTATTTTTATGAATGAGGAAAATAAATTACAGAAGAATTTTCAACTTTGTTGTGCAACTAGAATGTGAAAAAAAGAATAAAAATTCCTGTTTACTACTTGAATTCCCCTACAGCCCTAGCGAACATAAAAAATTATTTTGCTATCACAACCATCCATAACCCAAATCCTAAGCAATATGTGGCTACAATTACAGCACCATTCGATATCGAATTAATTAATCCTGTAGACACAAACTTTATGTCCAAAGTTAACGATAACATTAAATTCACGAAGAAATACGATAACGTTTTGAAACAGAATTTAAAAAATATTAATTTGGATCACTGCATTGCATATATTAAAAAATTGATTTTTGAATATAGGGATATCTTTTATTGCGAACAGATTCCTCTTAGTTCTACAAATGAAGTCAAACATAAGATTAGATTGATAGCCTATTGATACTTAATCGTACAGATTTTCAGAAATACATAAACCGGAAGTAAGTGAACAGATCAATAGGATGCTAAAACAAGGTCATCATTCGACATTCGACTTCACCTTATAGCAGCCCCATCTGGGGAGTGTCAAAAAAGAGGGATCAATCTCGTAAATTGAAGTGGAATAGACTATAGAAAATTGAATGAGCATACAATAGACGATAAATTTCCTATACCCAATATTACAGATATTTTAGACAAACTTGGTAGATCGAATTATTTTATAACTCTTGATCTTACATCTGGATATTATCAAATTGAAATTGACGAAAATGATATTTCTAAAACAGCTTTTTCTGCTATAAAAGGTCACTTTGAATTCTTAAGAATGCTTCAAGGCTTAAATAGGAGAATGTTGCTTCATGTATCTTGATGATATAATAATTTCTGGTTCGTCACTCCAGAATCATTTCGTAAAATTGAAAAAAGTATTTGAAAGATTGAGACAAGTTAACTTTAAAGCCAAATTGGATAAATCCCATTTCTTACAAGAATCTGTAGAATATTTAGGACATATTGTGAACCCAGAAGGCATTAAGACAAACCTTCTAAAGGAAATTTCAGATTCCGCGAACTCAAAAAGAAAGTCATTTTTAGGACTAGTAGGTTATTATCGGAGATTCGTACCAGACTTTGCGAAAATTACAAAACCTGACATGTTTGAAAAAAATGCTAAAGTCATACATAGACCGATTTTATAGAGTTATAAGAATGTTACTAACTACAGGTGCTAGCGAAGTAGCAATTAGTGCAATTTTAGTCAAGAACCAATTGGTCAGGATAAACCTATAGCTTACGCATCTCGTATTTTGAATGAAAGTGAACAAAAATATCATTCTGCAGCAAAAGGAAATGCTTGCTATTTTGTTTAGATTTCAATACTTTCGCCCTTACATTTTTGGTCGTAAATTTACTATAGTCACTGATGTCGCCCCCTCACGTGGCTTTTTAATGTCAAACATCCAAATTCAAAATTAGTTAGGTTGAGACTTCGATTACAGGAGTATTATTATAAAATTTTATATAAGAAAGGTAAACTAAATTATAATGCAGACTAGAAATAAATATGTACGAGACAGAATCAACAGTAGATAATCCAGGCGATGTGGACGCAGCTATTTTGAAGTTTTTAGAAGATATTGCTAATAACACACAAAATTATGATCAAAATCCGGAACCTAACGAAACAGCTCCTTCACTATCTGAAGAAGTAGAAAATAATGGCATACCAATACAAGAAACTATAATCAATAATAAGTTCAATCAAATTAATATTTATAAAAGTAGGCAGGATAAGGTTACTGTAATTAAGGAAAGTTATGGTAATCACAAAATTCTTAGGGTTAACATACCTCCAGAAAACAATAAAAACCTAGTATTTGACTTTGTGAGGGATTATTTAACTGACAAGACATACTATATTTATTTTGAAAATGAAGAGTCAATTGCTGATTTCACGGACGTTTATTCTGAATATTTCGGTAACAAATTGTTGAAACTCATCAGGCGCACAAGCCGTTTCAATACCGTCCCTGACGTTAGATGAACAGGTTATGTTAATAAAAAATTATCATGAAGGTAAAAATAATCACCGTAGCATAGAAGAAACACTTCAATCATTAAAGAAAAATTATTGTTAGCTAAATATGAAACAAAGTATTTCAAATTATATCAATGCGTGAGATATTTGTCAAAGAGCTAAATATTCAAGACAAAATCCTTATGTCCCTGTAGTACTCTCTGAAACGCCTTCAAAACCATTTGAAATATTACATCTTGATACATTTTTCTATAATAGGGATAAATATACTTCAGTAGTAAATTCGGGCAAGCATTCTTCATAGCTGATAAAACAGCCATTAGTGTTTGCAAAGCACTCACAAAGTATTTTAGTAGCTTCGGAATACCCGAAAAAATTGTAATAGATTCAGGAAAGGGATTCAATAATGAAACTATCAAAGAATTGTTGAAACTGCATACAATTAAAGTACATTTCACTACACCACGGTTTCATTCCACCCATAGTGAGCATTTGAGAATTTTGAAAGAAAATACCCAAATTAAGATGATCTCATTGATTATGCCATTATAGGTTATAACAGTTCAATTCATAGCGCTACCGGTTTTACCCCTTCTGAATTAGTATTTGGTCATACTCAATCCAGACATGCAGATGAAATTTTAATGCTAAAGAAACTTCTCTCAGAATACGTTCTAAATCACAAACAAAAAGTTAGTATGGTATACGATACAGTTCAAGTTAAATTAATAAAAGATAGGCAAAGGGTATATAAAAAGAATCATAAAATAAGAAATAAAAAAACATGATAAATTTGTAGGACCGTATACTATTGTAAATCTGTTAGAGCATAGTAAAGTTGAAATAAAAAATGACAAAGGCAAAATAGAAATAGTTCATATCAAAAAATTAAGAAAACCTCACTTGTTACAAGACGAACATGGAAGCAACGAAAATCTTCCTGATCCTCCTAGTAGTAGCCAAAATGATAACTAGTGAAGTTAACGTTACAAATGTATCCAACACACCAGACATCCTTCCTGTTAAATTAGGCAAGGCTCATTTAGTGGAGAGAAAACATATTTTCTTACAGGATGATCAATTGGAGGATTTGAATAAATATATTCATAATTTGGTAAATATATATACAAATCTAAATTCTTATTTAGGGAGTAGCCCCCTATATTATATGGTATTAAAGAATAAGTACGATCAGCTGTTTCCTATAATAACTGAAATAAAAAACAAATTCCAAAATATTTTGATTTTAGAATTTAGACAGAGACGAACATTAATTAATTTAGGCGGATCCATAAATAAGTAAATGAATTGGATGGTAATCGTTCCGACAATGCTGTTACAATTTTGAGCTGGAATCAAGAGAATATCATTGAGGAAATAAACCGACAAATTTCCATGGCCAAAAGTGTTGTTGAAAAATATTCAAGAACCATTGATACAATCAGTAAAAATTTCTGAATATGTTAACAAGCAGATATTAAGTTTAATCCTGGTGAAGACTGACTGTGTCTCAAGTCTCATCTTGCCAGTTAGTACCCGTGGAAAGAATATTGAACTGAGTCAATGACGAATATCTCAGTATAATCACTGAAAAAAATACTTTGAAATCAAGATGATGAGTATTTCACTGTCCAAGGCAGCACTTTAGTAGAAGTTCCTGTAAACTGCAATATAGAATATAAAGACTACTGTTTTGGAAATAGAAAGCAAAAGGCGATTGGGAAGCCCTTAATATTACCTTCATTAGTTAAAAATTCATCAGTGGAATTAGCCAACCTAAAACTAAGACCACTGAAATTAGGAAGAATTTCATTAGAATACATGCATGAAATTCAAAAACACATTCAGACTACAAACCAATTGGTGATCGAAGATGTGAAACCGATTGATCACCTCAATTGGTCACTATGGTCAGCGATCGTAGTAATATTAGCCGTTGTCGCCGTCCGTACTTCAATGGTTCTGGAGGAAGAAATTGAAGAAACACAGGAAGCCTCAACAAATTACCAAAATCCAAGATAGCTCGCCTTCAGTGCTGTACCAGTCCGAAGTCGTTGTTTAAGGAGGGGAGAGTTACGCCACTGGAAATGCATAGGTTCGAAGAATGAAGACGTTGCATCAGCTTTTTCCGTTCTTATCATACTCTCACACCTGCTTTGTTATTCAGATTCACTTTGCTTTTGCTACAATCAACTCTGTAATTCTTCTCAATAAAAAATTGGTTAGTTCGGTCTAAAAAAGTATTTTGAGTTTTTCTAAAAACTCAACCTCGCAAGCTCCCGTCCTAACTTGTATTTTCGCGGACAAAGGAGCAGTCTCAACGATCCATAAAAAGTCATATTAAGTTTTAGTTTTTTATGACGAGATCGTCTATGCTTAATGAGGGTCCACGTGAGACGAAAAGCATTATAGAATAGCATCAGTGTCGTGAGAAATTCCGAACATCTTCATTTATTTTCTTTATTCAGGACAAGGCCGCGCATGGCGATCGCTGACGTGACTGTCATGGCAAAAAATATGTTCGTGTGATTAAAATAAATGTCCATGCTTATTTTCAAATGATGCACTTCAGAAAAAGTAAATATACTGGTAGCACTAAAACCATCGTCAGACTAGAATATTAACAAGTCAACCTTTTTTATACAGCAGTAGCAACCACAAATACTCTGAATACGAAAAAACCTTACTTTCTGTGCTAAAAAGACAGAATAAATACAATAAATGTCATATTTACTCTGGTGTTTAGATAACTAGAACCAATTAGGGGGGTTCTTCAATTGGTAATTCAATGGGGAAAGCATTTTTCGCCATCTCCAATAGAAGAACATAAGTTCACCTACTGATTCAGTAAGTAGCAGTTTCGCAATGCAGTAACTGAACATCTTGCATCTTGTTATTCAGATAATGCTAATTTTAAATGGATAATGAACACAAAAGACCAATGCCTTTGCTATAGATCTTCAAGTTTCAATTCTAAATACCATTTTCCTTTTCCTGACGGATGTCGCAGATGATGAAATGCGTTTGTGACAAGTCATGTCATCGGTGAATATCGACAAGCCGAAACGCGGTTTCCTAACAAAGTTCTGGCATCCATATGACCCAGCTGTCAGTCAAGATACAGTACTCGTACTGATACTAGGCTCTTCTTTATTGCCAAATATTTAAGGATCTTGCCAGTCATGTGGCTTATGCCTATGTACATACAGGGTGTTTGAAAACTTCCCAACATGGATTTATCGAAAACCACTGATTAAAAGAAAAAACGCCAAGTCACGTCAAAGGATTTGTCAAGGGGGACAACTTTTTAACCAAAAAAAACTACTTCACCCCATTTCACCCTCGATCCCTCAGGGTGATTCTCTTAAAAATTTTAAATGACAAGGGGTATCGAGTAATAGCTTGTTTGAAAGGTTTTTCGAACCCTTTAATTTGATATTTGATATTTTAAAATCGGTCGATTGGTTTTCAAGAAAATTACAAAAATCTTTATTTATCTTAATTTGTTCAGATAGAAAGCAAAAACACACGAAAATATCACGTCTTATTTCAATAAGTGCTCAAAATGCTGCCCGGAATAGGATGGAAACCCTATTCTTGATGACGATGAAATATATTTCCAGCAAGGCGGCGCTCCTCCTCACTATATTCTTCTAGTTCGGCTTCGACTAGACGACGAGTTTCCAGATAAATGGATAAGGCGAAGAGGGCCTAAAGAATGGCCTGCTAGATCTCCTGATTTGACGCCATTAGACATTTTTCTATGGGGGAATTTGAAATCTATTGTGTTAACTCCCTAACCCGAAAGCTTGGATGAACTTCGTCAGCGCATCATCGAAAGCTGCCATGCTATCCCAAAACATGTTTTTGAAAATGTCCGTCAGGAATTTGAACAGCGCTTATACATTGTTTGGCCAATTACGGACAACATTTTGAACACTTATTGAAATAAAAAGTGCTATTTTCGTGTGTGAAGTGAAGTATTACGTGCATGTTACACCAACGTAATGCACTCCATTACATAAACCTACAGCAAACATTTAGAAATATTTATGCAAGTCGGCAACAATAAAATCTGAAATAATGCAACAGTTACCTTGTAGGGAATCTTGAACAATCAAGAATGCACCGAGAAGAGACATTGCGAATTCATTGGAAAAAACAAAAGAAGAACATTTGCTGTTAGATATGTCCTACGCTGTGAGTAAAAACAGTTTTCACAATTCTGTTGTTAGTAACAGGCAGAGTTACATAAGTAGTTTATTGTACCACATTTCGTTGTACTATATTATTCATAGTTCATAAGATTCACCCTCAGGATTGATGAAACAGTTTCAGGGTTGATGCGTGTTAGTTTTGTTGTTACTTGTAAAATTTTTACAAAAATGTCTAATGTAGGAGAGCCCAAGAGGCTAAATGGGTAGTTCTCGAGGGATAGGGACCTATTGAGATTTGAAGACCAGATTACAAAAAGAAAAAAAGTTATATGATGGAAGGGGGGGGGGGGGGCGTTTACAGGTTGTCAAAAATGTAAAAAAATAGTAAAATAGAAATGTCGAGTGCCTCAGACATTGATAATCTATATGCCCCACGTGTCTCGGATAATGGAAGTATGATAATCTGCAGGACCGGCTGAAGGCGCTGAGCAAGTGAGGCAACGGCGTCATGGCGCAGTGTCATGGAAGCACAAAATGTTCAATTAATACGGGGAGGGGCGCAGATTTTATCCTTTGCCTCAGTGCGCACGAAGCTGTGAAGCCGACCCTGATAATCTGACGGCTTCTTCCGGGTGGACCATTACCTAATAGAGGGCGCCGGCGGTATCTCGGCAACCAGTGTAAACTATAGTTATGCAATGGCATTATTATTTTTCATAATTCAAAAAGTGCATGGAGAATCCTACAAACCAGTAAGGGATGTAGGAGGTGAGGATGAGTATGTCTCGATTCTTACTTCCTACGTTACTGGACGAGAAAGTATGGTAATCGCCAAAAAATAGGAAAATGAGATATTATGTTTTTTGAATGTTATAAGACATGTATATCACGAAAAAGTACCTATTTCACACATCATAGGTTCCCGTATACATTTGTTGTTAAAACTGATAAGAGATATGTTTTCGGTATGCGTCACTTCTGACACCTGGGTTCAGCGCCCTTCGTAACTAACGATCTGCTTGATTATGCCGCTTGGACTGTGACAGTGCTTCGGTGGGCGCTGCCACGTCTGACGCTATGGGAAGGGACAACCTTGCCAAATGGACGGTAACTACCGGTAGGGCGGGGAAAGAATGTCCATGGAATAAATGCACGGGTCTGTTTGATCGGTTTAATTTTTTTATTGTACATGTTCGTATTTTTTCTCTCAGAGAGTTTTACTTTTACTGAACTTAATCCGTTATAACGGCGTTGCGTAAGAAGTGCATTTTTTGGCGTTAATATACCTTTCTAGCCCCAGAAATTATATGCACTACTTAAACAAATTTCACAGACATATTTTCATGTACACCTGGTGCTGTCCCTGGTAAGATTTCGATTCTGTAATACATGTATCGAACATAAGATATGTGTATCTGTCGTCCTGGATCTTCAACGCTGCAGACGTAGTTAGCCTACGGTCTTAACTAACATATTTCGGTTGAAAATCATAATGATATATATTTAATATAAACTCACATAACACATCCTTTCAAGGTTGTATCAATATCACACATCCTTGCATTCATATGAACCACACACTTTTTTCCAAAACAAGTTATTTCAGCATTTTAGTAATTTTGGGTGGAGATTTACTGAGCGTCCCTCGTATACTTCATACCCAAAGTTGGACAGGGAGGTGTACATTTCCACGGCCCGTCGCGTCATCTGTCGACGCTTTACCTTTCCGTGCCTTCCCCCTCTCCACGTGTAGCGGTAGTAGAAGGTTAGGGACTGCATTCCGATTGTTTCAACAAAATGTCTCCCCACGTGTAATATTTTTAACTTGTTCGGGTGTATTGATATAATTTTTATTTTTTCTTAACTTTTAACGAAGGTATCTGTCGTTTTTCAACAAGCCCAATGTCCCCGTCCTCTTGTTTTTATACTGATCACAAGTTCGATCTTCTCTACGTTCTTTCTGAAACACCTTGTGGCTGCAACCTCACCGACGATTAAGTTGTCTGAAATTTTAAATCTGTCCTGTTTTCTTTGCTAACATCACAATTGTGTTTTCAGAATCCTGGTGAAGGCTCAACTTAAGCCTAAAAGTTTTGCGAATTTCCCAATTAACAAGTAATTGTATTTTGTACCCAACTAGTCGTTGGTTTTGGCAATGACTACTGCTCATATATATATATATATATATATATATATATATATGTTAATGAACACTGGTTAGCCACCAATATTTGCGGCACTATGGATCGAGGTTTGATGGAACGATGATTCACAGCGCTGTAGCGATACTCGTATTCTATAATCGGAGCTTCATCTTTTTTATGATGAACATAATCTTTTCTGAACATATGAATGTGTTGCGTGGGACGTGTAGAGTCACTCTCCTTGACGGCATTTTTTATTGGTTGTTTCACATATCGAATGAAATTTTGATTGCGGTTGGCTAGTCTTTACGTCGTTACATCATATGAAAATAGTGTAGTAGGTAATGAAAGTCTGGACTCAAAATCATAGAGGATGAAATTTCTTTGACGTATCGGCCAGAGTCAGATCACTGGCCACCAGTGTCAATAAAACTCGCGACTATGTATTAAGGAATCGTCACTGATAAGGTCAGATTGCATTCTGCTAAGCTGAAAGTCTGGGCCGAGTCAAAAGAACAAATACCCTGTCAGGAGAGCTGTAATCAGCAGCCTCATCTAGGGTTTGCAAGTACAAAGACGAGAGTTTGTATGATGTATTTCAACCCAAGTCTGAATAGATGGAAGAAAAAACTAAATTTAAAAAAGCTTCAATTTATTTGTTAATAAGACGACCAAAACAGATTCAACAACAATTTATTCCGACTGGAAATACGTTGTTTTACGACTTTACTTCTCAACCTTTAAACATTATTGAGGCTTCTCTTTCCCAAGTTTTCAAATACAAGCGTATTGCATCCTTTTTCCATCCTGGGATAGGTGAGTACTTATTTTGAAAATAGTAGACTACCTTAATCATGAGACCCCAGACCAAAGTATTTTTCAAGAAAAATGGAACGAGTCCCAACTCAGTGGGTTTGCGTCGTTTCATTACAAGGTTCCCATGGCCACTTCCTGGCACCATCCCAGATCAGCTGTGCCATAAAATAGCCTTGCCTAAATTATTGTGCTTCGCTCATTAATTAGTTTCATTCGATTCCCGTCTCTTGTCGGTTACTCTGATAATGATAAATTGCCAGTTTGCGGTGACCGCCATATTGGATTTAGAATTTATTCACTTCATTTATTGCGTTTTTTACATCAAGCTCCTTCATTTGATACCCATATCAAAGGGGTTACCATAGAAATGATAAAACGCCATTTTGTAGCGTCCACCAGATTGGATTCAAAATGGCGGCATCCAACTAATTGTATGTTGTCACGCGAACCAAACGTGTTCATAAAATTCCCTCCTCGGCGGGTTAAAATCCAACCCAAAAATCTTATATAGGACTGGGGGTCATACGCTATCTCATTTTGAAGCCACATATGGGTATTCATAAACCTAAAACATAAAATCACTAAATTTCAAGATGGCGGACTGCAAGCTGTCAAGGTTCAGCGTTTTTGAACATTGAGTCACTTATAACTCAAAAACTAGTGCTCAAAATGTCATAGAATATTATATCAACTTGATTTGGAGAGTTATCTCAAAAATGATACAAAATATTGATCACTCGCAACAAAGAATTGAGAGACAATTTTTTTGTTGTCACAAATCAAGGATCCCCAGTTCTGAAAAGAATGTCATTAATGTGGAAGTAACGTTTGGATCAAATCCGATCTCTGTGCAACACCCGCAATAACCAACGAGCGCAATAGGTATCTTGCGACAAGAGACAAAATCCACTAGACCAAGATGATTCGTTGCAGGTTTTATTAAGTTACGCTTCCCTCTGAATGTGTTATAAATCAATATTATTGATGATTTTCTATTCTTGAACGATGTTTGACGCTAGAAATGAACTCAGCCTGAACAATTTGCAATGCGTTATACTTTTCTTGTTCTCGGTAGAAAGCACATGACATACATACATAAGTGAGCACCAAACATTCGGCACCGATCGAAATGGTAGAATGCAGACGAGTGGAAAGCCTGAGGAGATTTCGCCGAAAAATAATCCGAAACGTGCCGCATTCGCTCATCCTTAAACCATAACTTTCTAACGATATGGAGAAGCAATAAGGCCATTATTAAAAAATAAATAATAAAACCGGATTCACTTTCTTTCGAACGCGATGCGAAGTCTGAAAGGAGAAGTGTATTGACAGTGAAAATGGCCTGGTTTTTGCAACTCGGACGATGAGTGTTTACATCCAACGTTGCAATATTGCAAATAAAAGTTTAGGCCAAGAAATATGGCGATTTTGCATGAAGAAATCCTATAATGTGGGCGACAGTAAAATTGATGTCATGATTGGGCATTTGTCGCAACTTTGATAAAAGCTTTTAATAGAAAATCTCGACAACCATCGATCCTACTCAAAAACGCAATAGGAACAATTTTGTAGGTAATTAAATTCTTCATCGTCTTGGTGCGATAAAAAATGTAATGATATTAAGTAAAAATTGCCGCCAAGTAGACTGGCTTAATGCTGTAATTACAATAATTAGTATTATACAAGGGTTGCTCCCCGTGCTCTGCCCCTGACCCCTTGCAGATGTTTACTTGATTAATGTTGATGACAGTAAAACAAGTGACGCTAGTAGGTTATGTTGCCAAAATACTAAGCTTATAAGTTTCATTCAAAGAAAACTTAGAACTAGTTATCTACTCCGAACTGATTCCGAACCGGTTCTGAACTCATCCTAACAGGTCTGGTACTGTCAGAGAACTAGAAGTTCAAATTTGATAGCGCGTGTGACAGAATAAATGGTGTCGATATGATGTTTGTAGCTCGGAAGCAGCATTTTGTAGCTGACATTTTTTGCCTTTTCTAACTTTTCAATCTTCCCATTTATCGAACCTAAATTTTTACCGCTTATTGTGACGTTTATTATACATATTCAAAGAATGGGTTGAAATGATTACTTTGCAACAGACTCCACTGAGGAGTTCCAAGAACCAGGAATGAAAATTACATAGTCGTTGATATTCTAATGAACTTGTTTCGATCATCATCATTAGTAATATTAATCTTATATACTCCTGTCATTTCAACTCAGTAGCTTAGTGCTGTTAATTTTCCACTAAACTTCCTCCTCTGCTATCCAGCTCTAAAAAAGACAAGATCGTAAAATTTCCTTGTAGTATTTCACTAACATTTTTTGTTAAGACTTTGTTTTGAGATATACTGTAGTTCTGAACCGTACCTACTCAGGCATGCGCAGAAAACGAATTCGGAACTAGTTCTGAACTGGCTCGGAACTTCTTGTTGGAACAAACCTTATAGGTATATCAAACTGTATTGACGTTATAAGCTTTTCGGTTCATGTGCGTCAAGGATTCTAGCAGAAATGAATTTGGTTTATCAAACAACCGTAATAAAATGTCTGCCAAAAAGGTGTGGCGGCCAATAAAACTTATCAAAATATTGTGGCGACTGTTGGAGGATATAGTACGGACCATCTGTAATGGTATCGAATGACCAGAACATTATAAAAGTTCATGATGTGGTGTTACAAGATTAACGAGTAGCAATTCAGGAGCCCAATCCAGAATAATTATGCACGCTTAATCTCAAAATGTTGAGATACCCTTGAAAAGAAACCTCGAGGGAGGTTAACAGGTGCTTGATCAGGATAATGCCTCCAGCATTCCTATAGCTGCTCCCTAGCACGCAAGCCCAGAATTGGTGGATTATACAATGCAGCCGTCAGGACCTCTACTTATCTCAAAATATGGCCAAAACTAAACAACATTTACGAGACAAGTAATTTTCGAGTAAGCAACAGGTGATATCTGCCAAAGCAGCAGAAGAAGTGTTCGCAACAATTTTTGCCGAGAGGCTGTTAAAATGTTGGTTAAACAAACTACATACATATTGATAATATAAGGAATTAGAAAAATTAAACACATTATTTAAATGTAACGTTATTGGAAGGGGTCAGAGTTAGAACATAGGGATCAATCCTCGTATGCCAATAAAATTAGATGTACGGTTTTTGGCACGTCAAAGAAAAACTACAGAAATTGCTTTCATATATCCATCTCCCTCCCATATCTCGACTATTTTCTTCATTTTTTTTGTTCTTTCAACTGACGGAATTTTGAAAACTACTTATATTTAGTCACATATGGTTTGTAAGGTAGTAGACGAGCCGAGATACTGGTAATAAGTACTTCCGTTAAAACTCATTCTGCATTGATCAAACCTTACTACTGTGAAACATTATAATTTCTCTTCATGTTAACATGAGTTATGGTGATATAACTTCGGACGATTTTCTGAAGCGCTATAATAAAATCCGTCTGTATTGTGAGTAATGCTCATAAAAATTCCAACAGAAAATTTGCATAAAAAAGATTTTGTGTCACATTTTATAATTATTCGAGAAATGATTAAAATAACATCGTGCTCATCCTATAAAGATCCAGATAAAAAACATCCTGGAACAAGGAAAAGTGTGAAGTATTGCAACAAACTGAATGCTGTACGGTGTTAAGACTTAAACAAGAAAAAAACAGATGAAGAAGAACTTTGAACGCTGAAGTTCGCAACAGAATGGATGAAACTCCCGGCCCCCTATTCTTGAAATGACTAACAGAAAATGGGCGCGATTGTCTGACCTTTTAGCGAACTGTATTTCTTAATGCTAATAGAAAATAGAGTCATTATCTGGAGGAAAAGTGCAGAAGTCTCGCCATCGTCCATCCATGTCGCCTCTAAAGATGAAGTTGCCTTTGTGATGAAACGTTTAATGATATGAGGGACCTTGAAACAAATCTCGCCGAAAACAGATGCATTCACAAGTAGATTTGATAAACGTCAAAACATTTGTCAAATGATATCAGAAAAGATAATAGAACACTTTCACTAGGTTCTTTATCTATTTTATTCCCTAAATTTCAAGAATTAGCTTTCTCCAAACCATTACATACCTAGGACATATCATGAGAGATGCAAATAATTTTTTAAAACAAAAATTCATAAAACCGGATCCTGGAAGAAGGCCTAGCTCTCAAAGATTAGACGTTTTTTGAATAAAACAAACCTTGTTAATCAGCTATTTGAACCGCCTCCTCAGGTAGATTGTTTGACAACTTAACGCCAGAAGATATGCCAGACTTGATCCATAATTTGTAGAAAGATGCTCTTATGTCTACGAAGTTGGTACCCCGGCGATTCCTAGTGCGGTTTACAGACACGCAGCCTTAAGCCTTTTTCGCCTCGACCAATGATCGATGATCTGGCCGTCTTTTACCTTTATGCTAAGGTCATTTGTTTCGCTTAGGTACCTTTACCACCACCACATTATGAACGGACATGTTAGACTCTTGCTCCCATTCCCAACGCTACCCATCATGGCGAAATAGTGGAGCCAGTGCTGTGGTGGGATGTGTATCAAACGACTGCGAAGTTTTAGTGAGTATGCCGCATTTCTGGCGAATTTTACACTTCGGGCAGAAAAGGACGTCAGGGCAATACTGCCTGAGAGTGGCCTAAAAGCTTTCCCCTGCTCAAAAAAGTATCTATAATATGGAGCAATTTACCAGAAGAAACTATCCCCAATAGAACATGTTGAAAACTCATATTTTACAAACCCTATCTATTTGCAGATATCCCAGAAAAAATTTAAACATTAACTTCGTGGTTGCGTGAATATGAAAAATACGTATGCTCAATATGCAGAATTAATCTAGAATGTTACATACGCTAATATCACTCTATGCGCTTTCGCTTTCTACGAATACTTACCCAAATATAAAAACTCGCATCTTTCTCTCTGTGATTCCTGTTATTTCTCCAAACACATTAATTCTCACGAAACCTAAATACTCTCAGTCTGTACTTCTGGTATCCACTCTGATTTGACCGCGCTCGCAGACCTCTACGAAGACGCTCCCCAGGTCCTGGTACACACCGCGACACTGTTGACACTGGCGGTTTGGATCGCGGTGCACCGATAACTGACTCGAACTCGTGGCCACGGCGGCTCGCCGAAGGTAGAGAAAGTTATCGGGAACGAGCAAGCATTTGATTCTCTTTGGTGATGGTAACTGGACGACACCAGAAGCCCCCACCGACGTAGATATTTGTGATTAACACTGTCATGAGGTTGTTGTACATAATACGTACCCGTAGAAATGTACCGATTCTTTTTCTTGCAACAAAAAGGATATACAATGTATTCTTTCTGGTTCATCATCTTTTGTTACAATCAAAAACAATTTATTACCAATTTATGATCTATAAATTCACACCAAATAGCGCATCCTGCATTTCTGGGTCCTAAAACATCGATATTTGTAAACGTATCGGCATCCACCTAGTATTCATCGTCAGAATAAAAATACTTAGGAAGGTATTTGCAACACTCTTTGTTGTATCACATTTTTATTTGATGTGGTGGAACACGTTTAGAGAGTTCTGCAGTGTTGCCGGATCGAAAAAAAGACGGAATTGGTAAATAGTGTTGAAAACAAAAAAAGTTTATTATTCTATTGAGCGCGCACACACATATTTTTTTTGCGGGCATAGCTCTTATATTACAACTTGTACAATGTGCAGCTTGGTCGTTCTTTCAAACTACTTTGCACTCTTTGCAGCTATCCTAGAAACTTCTTATTCCATTTTTGTTTATATGATTGTGAATATTTTTGTAATTTACCTCTGAACTCATGAAGTATCATCACCTCACATTTTAATTTTATATTTATTTTGAAAACAAACAGATTTCGGTTTCCTTATTACTTGTCCGGTGATGCGGTAATGACGGTGATCTACCAGTCTGTACCTTTTGTATGCACAAAATTCAATTCTGGGCAAGCGATGAGGATGTTGTACGTAATCACAGGCAACCCAAATCTACGTCACTTGTTTGCCCGACTGCCTGAGTGTGTATGCATATGTACGATTGATATGGGGCGTAAAACTACAGAGACTACATAAAATTCACTTTTATATTCATTTTTGGTTTCAGCTATTTTTCGGCAAAAAATCTGAAAATATTTGAATTATTTTGCAAAATCGTGGAAAATGACGTTTTCGGTACATATTCCCATTTCGACAAAAATACGGGAAAACCAGGCTAAAGTTTTAACATGCATAGAAAATTTGAAACTTGCAATATGAATTTTTATTCTGTTTTGCGTTTATGTACAAATTGTGGACATAAGATATAAGTGATATAAAAAGTGATAACAATTTACAGAAATACAAATTTGCTTAAAATAACAACACGACTACCCCAGTTCTTTTGTTTCTATTTGCACTTACAATCAGAATAATTATTGATATGAACCTTAACTATCGTTACGCCTCAAATTCTATGTATATCCATTCAGATTCCTCAATATTATATTTGAAGCTTCTATTTTTCATAAGATTTTAGCAAAACGTAAAATAATATCTAAAGTTAGCGAAAATATACAGTGGGCTATCAACACCGCAGCCTAGTTAACAAGAACGACAGATGTCAAGATTTAAGTATAGCCCGGGGTACCGACGAAACCATTTCGGACGTCATGGCGTGAACTTTTTTATTTTTTTTTTCATTTGCATGTTTGCAAGTGTTGTGTAACAATTTCGGGAAACATTCCACTACGGAATGTCTTATACAGCATAGAAGAGTATATTTCAATAGTTGGCGGGGTTTTCTCCACTGGGACTAAGCCCATTAATCAAATTTAAAAAATCAGATTATTTAATTAACCGGTAATTTTTGCACATCCCCAGTTTATTGTTTCAATTCAAATATGTTAATAATATAACACAGAATGTGTACTCCCTGAAAAAAGAAAATTATTGGAAATTCTAGTTTTTTGCGGGCTTAAGGTCTGCGGGCAGGTTTACGACATATAAATATTTGGGTCTTACTCAATCGCTGTAAATATAGTGTGTCTGAACAACGAAAAATATTCAGCCCGAGTAAAGATAGCATGGCCATGCAAGACAAATGTTAAAATAAACTCTACTAGGCTCTAAAGGACTATCCGTAGCAAACTTTTTCCCGAAATCGTTGCTCAACACTTAAAAAAAATGCAAACGATAATCGGAAAACTGACGCCTTGATGTTCGAAATGGCTCCATCGGTACTCCAGGCTATACATACGTTTTGCAGCTGACCTGGTGATACTTGCCAAGATCTTGATTGCGATGTTGCCAGCTCAGCGGACGTTCATGCTACCTTGTTGATCAGAACTGAAACCCTATGTTGTGCACAAGATGTATAATACTGGTCTTTGAATTCCATGAGCTTGACCGATTGACCCTAGCTAGTAAATGCCAACAAATAATAATCTTTCGGCGTAGCTTATCTTCTACAATTCTCCAGTTTCTGATTTGTTACCTAGCCACACACAAAAGGCGTATTCTTTAATTCACCGGTTGAGCCACCGGTGCAAGCAATTAACCGACTTTTCTTCTTTTAATTCCATCTGGGCGATCGGTTGTACACCAAACTTGTCTATAAACTTGTCTATATAGTTGATAGACAAGTTTGGTGTATAACCGGTCGCTCAGACGGAAATGTTGGTTGCACCGGTGGCTCAACCGGTGAATTAAAAAATACGCCTTATTTATACCTATGGAAATGTACAATATAAATAATTGTTTTATGTTTATGTGCAAATTGTGGACACGAGATATAAATCATTAAAAATTTAATAACAATTCGTAAAAATACAAATTTTCATAAAACATAAACCACCAGTCTTGTTTTGTTTGTTCTTGCACGTACAATGGGAATATTCATCGGAATCACCTTTAGCTATTTGGCAAACATTATTACGCCTTAAATATTATGTTTCTCCATTGGTATTCCTCAATATTTTATTCAAAGCTTCTTTTTATATAACATTCTAACGAAATAGTAAATGTGGCAAAAACATCTGATGAGCTGGCAACACCGCAATCCAAGTGACAACGATTTCGGGAAAAATTTCGCTACAATAAGTCTTGTAGATCCTAGTAAAATGTTATTCAACTTTATGGGTAGGTATATGGATATTAAAAATCCTGCATGGTTTTCTACGAATATCAATCTAACGTGCTATAATTGTAAACGGCAAGTAAATGAATGAATGTTTGGAAACGAGCAATATCTAGTAAATTTTTGATGGATAGTCTTTGTCATCAAGTAGGTATTTAATGGCTATCTACAAGAGGTTTATAAGAAGAAACACACAATGAACAATCAACAATAGTAGAAAAAACATGAATGTTATTCAAAAATCAAACATTTTTTTTAATTCTGACTGAATCATATGTAATATCTTAATATTCAGTAAGCTGGCGATGTTTCATTGACATCTCATACTTTGACAAAATTTTGTTTTCAACATTCATAACTATTGGTTGCTGAAATTTGTCGAATAGATCTTAAAGCTTATTCGCTATATTTGAAGGAATGTTACCCCACACTAGAGTCTTGGTGGAATCCACCCTTAGAATGTTTCTGCTAATTTGCAGATTGTTGTACATTCGCTTTTTCTCTTTCACCCATTCAGATTGGCTAAATATTAAATTCCCACTACTGATTTTGCGGTACCTCCGAGGAGGTCTAAAGGAATATTCAAGTAGAAGATCTTTTAATACAAAAATTTGTCCAAAACAGGAAGAACAGAGGGTGCAGCATACTTATTCCCAGAGAATTGCTGACATAGTAGAAGCTTTGCATTTGAGTAGGACAGATCTTATGATATTGGTTAAATGTTTGAGTTTCCATTGGCTATTCCGAGCATGCCTACAGTTTTATAATAATATGTTTGATGCGTATACATTTCAGAGTGTCAACCATTGTAAACAGGTCCTACACTACCGAAGACTTCAATGATGCGTTCAGCGTGAAGTCCACCTTAAGGCGATTAGAAAGAATTGCGTTTTCTGACTCCGATAATGAGATAGTGCATGCACTGATAACTTTGATGTACCGAAAAAGGTTATCTATCTACTGAGAGCTACCCACATTTCATCAATTTTGCGTGATAAAACGTCGACCATGGTTTTAGGTAGCAGTTGATTTTCTTGACGAGTCGTATGATATTTCATTTTCTACTGCAATATCTTATATATCTTAAAACATTAATAATTATATTTTAGTGGTTACGGATAAGTGCCGTTCCACATGGAACGTATGGTCAGAGCAGATCATCAGGACAGACGAACAAGTACTATTGGCTTTGTACGAGCATTTCACATGAAGCGCGTATGATCTGTGTGTATGATATAGTACGACGGCCATACACCGAGCCCGTGCCTTAACGTAGCATCAGCGCGCGCACGAGCAATAGTTTTAATGAGCGATTTCACAAGGGACTGACGGTCACTTGCGTACCGGCAAGCGAGGTTGCCGTTGCTTGTCTGTACACCTTTTGTAGGGTTACTTGTATGTTATTAAATTTACTGGTGTAACTAGTGTTATAAGAGCATATTATCCATTCTGACCGACGCCACTGTTCGTTCGGGTATCTTCGGGAAATTGTCTGCTAACTTCACACCGGTTTTCTGGGGAACAATCTCCCACAAACCATTCGAATCAACATGTGTGTTTTTGAAGTGGAACCATATATATATACTCTGTTGTCCAGTGTTTCAACTGCTTCAGATTTGGACATATAGCAAAGATTTGTAATGGTAAACGTCGTTGTCAAAAATGCAGTGGAGATCACAATGATGACCAATGCACTTTTAAAAACTTTTGCACCCATTATCGTAGTACAGAGCACGCTACGATCTCGAGAAACTGCCCCGCTTATAAAAAAAAACAAAGCATTAAAAAGATGATGGCGAATAATAATATTTTTTTTTCAAAGACGCCGAGTCATTAGTAGATAACCCATCATATGCCAAAATAGTAACAAACAACAGATTTGCTGTTTTGGATAACTTCGACAATTTTCCTGAATTATCTCCAAATACCGCATTAAATGTTAGTTTCGTATCAAAACCTAACATACAAATTTTGTCACAACAAAACCCCCCTGGGAAACGAAAAGCATTGTCTTCTCCTGCAACCCCTCCTACCTCTTCTATACCACTAACGCTACTCCGCTCCACAACATCCAAAAGAAAAAAGCTATAGCTCCATTTATCCCAAATCCTCAACACTATACGTTCTTTGAATTTAAAGATAACTTAATACACCATTTGACTAGTTTTGCGAACTCAATAAAAGAGAATTCACAATTAAAGTTGATACTTTGATTGAAAACATTTTCCCAGAACTAAAAGTAAGGGATTATATAGATATTAGTGATCATGCAGAATCAACATGTAGTAATGGTCTTAATCCCCCAATGATATGCTAGGTCGGTCGCACCCAAGAAAGGGGCTCTCTAACAATTTCTGGAAAACTCTAATCCTGATATAATAGCGCTTTCAGAAACATCGCAGATTTTCAACATTAAAGGATATATAATTGTCAAACTCTGTAAAAGTCAAGGATATGGTGGAGTTGCAATTTTAATAAAACATCACTTGAGCTTCAAAGATATTAGAATGGATTCGAATAAATACAATACAGACATTAATATGTGCGGCGTACTGATCAATGAAATTTATCTCAATCTCATTTCGATATATAAACCTCATGAGAAAAAAATATCTAGCAACGATTGGGAAACATTTTTCAGTAACTTCCCAATTTCGAATACAATTCTGTCTGGCGACTTTAACGAACATCACTCGTCATGAGGGTGTATAAGTGATAACGCCCAAGGTCGTATCCTGACGGAGGCACTAGATAGCTTTAATTACTTTGTAATAAACGTCGAAGTCCCACTAGGGTCGGTTTTCCAATGTTTGCTCCATCAGCCGTGGATTTAACCATAGTTTCCACGGATCTAGTACATAAAGTCAGTTGGACAGTGGAACTGACTCGATGGGTTCGGATATTTTCCCATCCTTATAGTTGTTCAAACAAATAAAGGTGTCTCTCTAATCAGTCCATCTTCTAGATGGAGTGATGGGAAGGCAAACTGGTAGATTTTCCAGGAAATTACACAAAAAAATTAACAACAGAGGGATGCAAAATCAACACTGACAAATTCATGGCACTTTTTCATGCTGTCAATACGGGAGCAGATGCACCTATGGCCATAAAAAAACCATTCCAACGAAAAACTATGAAACTCATTTGGTGGGATGATGAATGCTCTCGAGCCGTTGACTCGCACAAACAAGCCCTTAGTGAATATAAATTAATATCAAATTTTGAGAACTATTTAAAATACAAGAACATAGAAGCAAAATCTAAATTACTAATCGACAAAAAGAAACGCAATAGTTGGAAAGAGCTTGTTAATACTCTCAATAAGAGCACCCCGATGTCTGAAATTTGGAAACACATAAAAGCATTAAGAAACTCTTCAATAGAATAATTAAAAAAACTGTTCTTACGAACTAAACAATTGACAAACTGCTCGTTTTCTTTGCTCCGGCATCAGCATCTTCAAGTCTTTTTTTTATGGAACCAGAACTACCTTCACCAATAAAAATAGTAGTTTTGAGCAACCTTTTTCTATGGAAGAGTTGTAAAATGCACTTAAAAATACAAATAGCTCTGCTCCTGGATTGGACAGTTTTACTTGTAAGATGATTAATGCTTGGCTACAATCTACGAAAATTCTTCTTTTAGAAATATATAACAATTGGTGGATAAAAAAGGATATTGTGGAGAACAGGAGAGAGATAGTCCCATGTCTCATCCTAAAATCCAATAAAAATCCGGATATGGTTGATTCATGGCCGATCTCTCGTATGTCTTGTCTCACAAAAACATTTGAAAGGATGATTAAGACCCGCCTATAATGGTTCCTTGAATACCTACTATTCGTTGATACCTAGAACACAATATGGCTTCAGAAAAGGCCATGATACCATGGATGCCTTAGTTCACCTCACATTTGATATCTATGTCAGCTTTTCCCAGAAAAAGGTGCACCTCCTGTCTATTCCTGCATATAAAAGGCGCCTACAATGACGTCAAGTTGGATATGCTTTTCAATAAAGTTAAACTTCTAGGTATCAGTGAGGGAGCTGCTGCATCTATTATACCTCTCTATGCGAGTAGAAAAATGTTTATACATAATCACAGAAATAAACTGTGTGGGCCACGTATTGTCACTAATGTTATTCCTCAAGGATCAATTCTTTCACCTATATTATTCAACATATACACTGCTGGATTGCACGATTTAATAGACGATGCCAATGTTATTCAATAAGCGAATGACATTTGCATACACACAAGCCATAATTCAGTAGAGCAATATATCAGAAAACTGAAGTATGTAGTATATTGAGTTCAAAATTGGCTTAGAGAATTGGGACTGGACTACCGCGGTGATTCTAGCAACAACGGCCAGCCAGCAACAAACGATAGTCCCTCTTCTCACCAGCGGCCGCGTCGCGCTGGACACCATCGCGCGACGCTACAGCAGCGAAGCCGGCGCAACGTAAGCAGGCGGTGCGGCACCGTCTTCCCATCTAAAAGGGTGTTATAGTATCTACACAAAGTTATATACATTGTGTGTTGTCAGTGTTATCACACTATCTATCACATTCCGTGGCCGGGGCATATTAAGCCTACCAGAGGGAGCGAAAGTTACCTATACGAAACGCACATGGAAATTTGAAAATTAAAATTCTCAATTTTTCTTCTAATCAACACTACTTTTTTTTAACGAAAATCAATTTTACAATGTATCCTTCATATCCGGGATCGATTACATCTCGTGGCCGGGGCATATTAAGCCTACCAGAGGGAGCGAAAGTTACCTATACGAAACGCACATGGAAATTTGAAAATTAAATTACTCAATTTTTCTTCAAATCAATACCACTTTTTTTTCACGATCAATTCTACAATGCTTCCTTCATATCCGGGATCGATTACATCTCGTGGCCGGGGCATATTAAGCCTACCAGAGGGAGCGAAAGTTACCTATACGAAACTCACATGGAAATTTGAAAATGAAAATTCTCAATTTTTCTTCAAATCAACACCACTTTTTTTTCACGAAAATCAATTTTACAATGTATCCTTCATATCCGGGATCGATTACATCTCGTGGCCGGGGCAGATTAAGCCCACCAGAGGGAGCGAAAGTTACCTATACGAAACTCACATGGAAATTTGAAAATTAAAATTCTCAATTTTTCTTCAAATCAACACCACTTTTTTTTGCGAAAATCAATTTTACAATGTATCCTTCATATTCGGGATCGATTACATCTCGTGGCCGGGGCATATTAAGCCTACCAGAGGGAGCGAAAGTTACCTATACGAAACGCACATGGAAATTTGAAAATTAAAATTCTCAATTTTTCTTCAAATCAACACCACTTTTTCTTCACGAAAATCAATGCTACAATGTATCCTTCATATCCGGGATCGATTACATCTCGTGGCCGGGGCATATTAAGCCTACCAGAGGGAGCGAAAGTTACCTATACGAAACGCACATGGAAATTTGAAAATTAAAATACTCAATTTTTCTTCAAATCAACACCACTTTTTTTTCACGAAAATCAATTCTACAATGCATCCTTCATACCCGGGATCGATTACATCTCGTGGCCGGGGCATATTAAGCCTACCAGAGGGAGCGAAAGTTACCTATACGAAACGCACATGGAAACTTGAAAATTAAAATACTCAATTTTTCTTCAAACCAACACCACTTTTTCTTCACGAAAATCAATGCTACAATGTATCCTTCATATCCGGGATCGATTACATCTCGTGGCCGGGGCATATTAAGCCTACCAGAGGGAGCGAAAGTTACCTATACGAAACGCACATGAAAATTTGAAAATTAAATTACTCAATTTTTCTTCAAATCAATACCACTTTTTTTTCACGAAAATCAATTCTACAATGCTTCCTTCATATCCGGGATCGATTACATCTCGTGGCCGGGACATATTAAGCCTACCAGAGGGAACGAAAGTTACCTATACGAAAAGCACATGGAAATTTGAAAATTAAATTACTCAATTTTTCTTCAAATCAACACCACTTTTTCTTCACGAAAATCAATGCTACAATGTATCCTTCATATCAGGGATCGACTACATCTCGTGGCCGGGGCATATTAAGCTTACCAGAGGGAGCGAAAGTTACCTATACGAAAGTCACATGGAAATTTGAAAATTAAAATTCTCAATTTTTCTTCAAATCAACACCACTTTTTTTTCACGAAAATCAATTCTACAATGCATCCTTCATATCCGGGATCGATTACATCTCGTGGCCGGGGCATATTAAGCCTACCAGAGGGAGCGAAAGTTACCTATACGAAACGCACATGGAAATTTGAAAATTAAATTACTCAATTTTTCTTCAAATCAATACCACTTTTTTTTCACGAAAATCAATTCTACAATGCTTCCTTCATATCCGGGATCGATTACATCTCGTGGCCGGGGCATATTAAGCCTACCAGAGGGAGCGAAAGTTACCTATACGAAACTCACATGGAAATTTGAAAATGAAAATTCTCAATTTTTCTTCAAATCAACACCACTTTTTTTTCACGAAAATCAATTTTACAATGTATCCTTCATATCCGGGATCGATTACATCTCGTGGCCGGGGCAGATTAAGCCTACCAGAGGGAGCGAAAGTTACCTATACGAAACTCACATGGAAATTTGAAAATTAAAATTCTCAATTTTTCTTCAAATCAACACCACTTTTTTTTCACGAAAATCAATTTTACAATGTATCCTTCATATTCGTGATCGATTACATCTCGTGGCCGGGGCATATTAAGCCTACCAGAGGGAGCGAAAGTTACCTATACGAAACGCACATGGAAATTTGAAAATTAAAATTCTCAATTTTTCTTCAAATCAACACCACTTTTTCTTCACGAAAATCAATTCTACAATGTATCCTTCATATCCGGGATCGATTACATCTCGTGGCCGGGGCATATTAAGCCTACCAGAGGGAGCGAAAGTTACCTATACGAAACGCACATGGAAATTTGAAAATTAAAATACTCAATTTTTCTTCAAATCAACACCACTTTTTTTTCACGAAAATCAATTCTACAATGCATCCTTCATATCCGGGATCGATTACATCTCGTGGCCGGGGCATATTAAGCCTACCAGAGGGAGCGAAAGTTACCTATACGAAACGCACATGGAAATTTGAAAATTAAAATACTCAATTTTTCTTCAAATCAACACCACTTTTTCTTCACGAAAATCAATTCTACAATGTATCCTTCATATCCGGGATCGATTACATCTCGTGGCCGGGGCATATTAAGCCTACCAGAGGGAGCGAAAGTTACCTATACGAAACGCACATGGAAATTTGAAAATTAAAATTACTCAATTTTTCTTCAAATCAATACCACTTTTTTTTCACGAAAATCAATTCTACAATGCTATCCTTCATATCCGGGATCGATTACATCTCGTGGCCGGGACATATTAAGCCTACCAGAGGGAGCGAAAGTTACCTATACGAAACGCACATGGAAATTTGAAAATTAAATTACTCAATTTTTCTTCAAATCAACACCACTTTTTTTTCACGAAAATCAATTCTACAATGTATCCTTCATATCCGGGATCGATTACATCTCGTGGCCGGGGCATATTAAGCCTACCAGAGGGAGCGAAAGTTACCTATACGAAAGTCACATGGAAATTTGAAAATTAAAATTCTCAATTTTTCTTCAAATCAACACCACTTTTTTTTCACGAAAATCAATTCTACAATGCATCCTTCATATCCGGGATCGATTACATCTCGTGGCCGGGGCATATTAAGCCTACCAGAGGGAGCGAAAGTTACCTATACGAAACGCACATGGAAATTTGAAAATTAAAATTACTCAATTTTTCTTCAAATCAATACCACTTTTTTTTCACGAAAATCAATTCTACAATGCTATCCTTCATATCCGGGATCGATTACATCTCGTGGCCGGGGCATATTAAGCCTACCAGAGGGAGCGAAAGTTACCTATACGAAACGCACATGGAAATTTGAAAATTAAATTACTCAATTTTTCTTCAAATCAACACCACTTTTTTTTCACGAAAATCAATTCTACAATGCTATCCTTCATATCCGGGATCGATTACATCTCGTGGCCGGGGCATATTAAGCCTACCAGAGGGAGCGAAAGTTACCTATACGAAACGCACATGGAAATTTGAAAATTAAATTCTCAATTTTTCTTCAAATCAACACCACTTTTTTTTCACGAAAATCAATTCTACAATGCTATCCTTCATATCCGGGATCGATTACATCTCGTGGCCGGGGCATATTAAGCCTACCAGAGGGAGCGAAAGTTACCTATACGAAACGCACATGGAAATTTGAAAATTAAAATTCTCAATTTTTCTTCAAATCAACACCACTTTTTTTTCACGAAAATCAATTCTACAATGCATCCTTCATATCCGGGATCGATTACATCTCGTGGCCGGGGCATATTAAGCCTACCAGAGGGAGCGAAAGTTACCTATACGAAACTCACATGGAAATTTGAAAATTAAAATTCTCAATTTTTCTTCAAATCAACACCACTTTTTTTTCACGAAAATCAATTCTACAATGCATCCTTCATATCCGGGATCGATTACATCTCGTGGCCGGGGCATATTAAGCCTACCAGAGGGAGCGAAAGTTACCTATACGAAACGCACATGGAAATTTGAAAATTAAAATTCTCAATTTTTCTTCAAATCAACACCACTTTTTTTTCACGAAAATCAATTTTACAATGTATCCTTCATATCCGGGATCGATTACATCTCGTGGCCGGGGCATATTAAGCCTACCAGAGGGAGCGAAAGTTACCTATACGAAACTCACATGGAAATTTGAAAATTAAAATTCTCAATTTTTCTTCAAATCAACACCACTTTTTTTTCACGAAAATCAATTCTACAATGTATCCTTCATATCCGGGATCGATTACATCTCGTGGCCGGGGCATATTAAGCCTACCAGAGGGAGCGAAAGTTACCTATACGAAACTCACATGGAAATTTGAAAATTAAAATTCTCAATTTTTCTTCAAATCAACACCACTTTTTTTTCACGAAAATCAATTCTACAATGCATCCTTCATATCCGGGATCGATTACATCTCGTGGCCGGGGCATATTAAGCCTACCAGAGGGAGCGAAAGTTACCTATACGAAACTCACATGGAAATTTGAAAATTAAAATTCTCAATTTTTTTTCAAATCAACACCACTTTTTTTTCACGAAAATCAATTCTACAATGTATCCTTCATATCCGGGATCGATTACATCTCGTGGCCGGGGCATATTAAGCCTACCAGAGGGAGCGAAAGTTACCTATACGAAACTCACATGGAAATTTGAAAATTAAAATTCTCAATTTTTCTTCAAATCAACACCACTTTTTTTTCACGAAAATCAATTTTACAATGTATCCTTCATATCCGGGATCGATTACATCTCGTGGCCGGGGCATATTAAGCCTACCAGAGGGAGCGAAAGTTACCTATACGAAACTCACATGGAAATTTGAAAATTAAAATTCTCAATTTTTCTTCAAATCAACACCACTTTTTTTTCACGAAAATCAATTCTACAATGTATCCTTCATATCCGGGATCGATTACATCTCGTGGCCGGGGCATATTAAGCCTACCAGAGGGAGCGAAAGTTACCTATACGAAACGCACATGGAAATTTGAAAATTAAAATTCTCAATTTTTTTTCAAATCAACACCACTTTTTTTTCACGAAAATCAATTTTACAATGTATCCTTCATATCCGGGATCGATTACATCTCGTGGCCGGGGCATATTAAGCCTACCAGAGGGAGCGAAAGTTACCTATACGAAACTCACATGGAAATTTGAAAATTAAAATTCTCAATTTTTTTTCAAATCAACACCACTTTTTCTTCACGAAAATCAATTCTACAATGTATCCTTCATATCCGGGATCGATTACATCTCGTGGCCGGGGCATATTAAGCCTACCAGAGGGAGCGAAAGTTACCTATACGAAACGCACATGGAAATTTGAAAATTAAAATTCTCAATTTTTTTTCAAATCAACACCACTTTTTCTTCACGAAAATCAATGCTACAATGTATCCTTCATATCCGGGATCGATTACATCTCGTGGCCGGGGCATATTAAGCCTACCAGAGGGAGCGAAAGTTACCTATACGAAACTCACATGGAAATTTGAAAATTAAAATTCTCAATTTTTCTTCAAATCAACACCACTTTTTTTTCACGAAAATCAATTCTACAATGTATCCTTCATATCCGGGATCGATTACATCTCGTGGCCGGGGCATATTAAGCCTACCAGAGGGAGCGAAAGTTACCTATACGAAACTCACATGGAAATTTGAAAATTAAAATTCTCAATTTTTTTTCAAATCAACACCACTTTTTTTTCACGAAAATCAATTCTACAATGTATCCTTCATATCCGGGATCGATTACATCTCGTGGCCGGGGCATATTAAGCCTACCAGAGGGAGCGAAAGTTACCTATACGAAACTCACATGGAAATTTGAAAATTAAAATTCTCAATTTTTCTTCAAATCAACACCACTTTTTTTTCACGAAAATCAATTCTACAATGCATCCTTCATATCCGGATCGATTACATCTCGTGGCCGGGGCATATTAAGCCTACCAGAGGGAGCGAAAGTTACCTATACGAAACTCACATGGAAATTTGAAAATTAAAATTCTCAATTTTTTTTCAAATCAACACCACTTTTTCTTCACGAAAATCAATTCTACAATGTATCCTTCATATCCGGATCGATTACATCTCGTGGCCGGGGCATATTAAGCCTACCAGAGGGAGCGAAAGTTACCTATACGAAACTCACATGGAAATTTGAAAATTAAAATTCTCAATTTTTCTTCAAATCAACACCACTTTTTTTTCACGAAAATCAATTCTACAATGTATCCTTCATATCCGGGATCGATTACATCTCGTGGCCGGGGCATATTAAGCCTACCAGAGGGAGCGAAAGTTACCTATACGAAACTCACATGGAAATTTGAAAATTAAAATTCTCAATTTTTCTTCAAATCAACACCACTTTTTTTTCACGAAAATCAATTCTACAATGCATCCTTCATATCCGGGATCGATTACATCTCGTGGCCGGGGCATATTAAGCCTACCAGAGGGAGCGAAAGTTACCTATACGAAACTCACATGGAAATTTGAAAATTAAAATTCTCAATTTTTCTTCAAATCAACACCACTTTTTTTTCACGAAAATCAATTCTACAATGCATCCTTCATATCCGGGATCGATTACATCTCGTGGCCGGGGCATATTAAGCCTACCAGAGGGAGCGAAAGTTACCTATACGAAACTCACATGGAAATTTGAAAATTAAAATTCTCAATTTTTCTTCAAATCAACACCACTTTTTTTTCACGAAAATCAATTTTACAATGTATCCTTCATATCCGGGATCGATTACATCTCGTGGCCGGGGCATATTAAGCCTACCAGAGGGAGCGAAAGTTACCTATACGAAACTCACATGGAAATTTGAAAATTAAAATTCTCAATTTTTTTTCAAATCAACACCACTTTTTTTTCACGAAAATCAATTCTACAATGTATCCTTCATATCCGGGATCGATTACATCTCGTGGCCGGGGCATATTAAGCCTACCAGAGGGAGCGAAAGTTACCTATACGAAACTCACATGGAAATTTGAAAATTAAAATTCTCAATTTTTTTTCAAATCAACACCACTTTTTCTTCACGAAAATCAATGCTACAATGTATCCTTCATATCCGGGATCGATTACATCTCGTGGCCGGGGCATATTAAGCCTACCAGAGGGAGCGAAAGTTACCTATACGAAACTCACATGGAAATTTGAAAATTAAAATTCTCAATTTTTCTTCAAATCAACACCACTTTTTTTTCACGAAAATCAATTCTACAATGCATCCTTCATATCCGGGATCGATTACATCTCGTGGCCGGGGCATATTAAGCCTACCAGAGGGAGCGAAAGTTACCTATACGAAACTCACATGGAAATTTGAAAATTAAAATTCTCAATTTTTCTTCAAATCAACACCACTTTTTTTTCACGAAAATCAATTCTACAATGCATCCTTCATATCCGGGATCGATTACATCTCGTGGCCGGGGCATATTAAGCCTACCAGAGGGAGCGAAAGTTACCTATACGAAACGCACATGGAAATTTGAAAATTAAAATTCTCAATTTTTTTTCAAATCAACACCACTTTTTTTTCACGAAAATCAATTCTACAATGTATCCTTCATATCCGGGATCGATTACATCTCGTGGCCGGGGCATATTAAGCCTACCAGAGGGAGCGAAAGTTACCTATACGAAACGCACATGGAAATTTGAAAATTAAAATTCTCAATTTTTTTTCAAATCAACACCACTTTTTCTTCACGAAAATCAATGCTACAATGTATCCTTCATATCCGGGATCGATTACATCTCGTGGCCGGGGCATATTAAGCCTACCAGAGGGAGCGAAAGTTACCTATACGAAACTCACATGGAAATTTGAAAATTAAAATTCTCAATTTTTTTTCAAATCAACACCACTTTTTCTTCACGAAAATCAATGCTACAATGTATCCTTCATATCCGGGATCGATTACATCTCGTGGCCGGGGCATATTAAGCCTACCAGAGGGAGCGAAAGTTACCTATACGAAACTCACATGGAAATTTGAAAATTAAAATTCTCAATTTTTATTCAAATCAACACCACTTTTTTTTCACGAAAATCAATTTTACAATGTATCCTTCATATCCGGGATCGATTACATCTCGTGGCCGGGGCATATTAAGCCTACCAGAGGGAGCGAAAGTTACCTATACGAAACGCACATGGAAATTTGAAAATTAAAATTCTCAATTTTTTTTCAAATCAACACCACTTTTTTTTCACGAAAATCAATTTTACAATGTATCCTTCATATCCGGGATCGATTACATCTCGTGGCCGGGGCATATTAAGCCTACCAGAGGGAGCGAAAGTTACCTATACGAAACGCACATGGAAATTTGAAAATTAAAATTCTCAATTTTTTTTCAAATCAACACCACTTTTTCTTCACGAAAATCAATGCTACAATGTATCCTTCATATCCGGGATCGATTACATCTCGTAGCTAGGCATATTAAGCCTACCAGAGGGAGCGAAAGTTACCTATACGAAACTCACATGGAAATTTGAAAATTAAAATTCTCAATTTTTCTTCAAATCAACACCACTTTTTTTTCACGAAAATCAATTCTACAATGCATCCTTCATATCCGGGATCGATTACATCTCGTGGCCGGGGCATTTTAAGACTACCAGAGGGAGCGAAAGTTACCTATACGAAACTCACATGGAAATTTGAAAATTAAAATTCTCAATTTTTCTTCAAATCAACACCACTTTTTTTTCACGAAAATCAATTCTACAATGCATCCTTCATATACGGGATCGATTACATCTCAGTGGCCGGGGCATATTAAGCCTACCAGAGGGAGCGAAAGTTACCTATACGAAACGCACATGGAAATTTGAAAATTAAAATTCTCAATTTTTTTTCAAATCAACACCACTTTTTTTTCACGAAAATCAATTTTACAATGTATCCTTCATATCCGGGATCGATTACATCTCGTGGCCGGGGCATATTAAGCCTACCAGAGGGAGCGAAAGTTACCTATACGAAACGCACATGGAAATTTGAAAATTAAAATTCTCAATTTTTTTTCAAATCAACACCACTTTTTCTTCACGAAAATCAATGCTACAATGTATCCTTCATATCCGGGATCGATTACATCTCGTATATAGCATATTAAGCCTACCAGAGGGAGCGAAAGTTACCTATACGAAACTCTCATGGAAATTTGAAAATTAAAATTCTCCATTTTTCTTCAAATCAACACCACTTTTTTTTCACGAAAATCAATTCTACAATGCATCCTTCATATCCGGGATCGATTACATCTCGTGGCCGGGGCATTTTAAGACTACCAGAGGGAGCGAAAGTTACCTATAAGAAACTCACATGGAAATTTGAAAATTAAAATTCTCAATTTTTCTTCAAATCAACACCACTTTTTTTTCACGAAAATCAATTCTACAATGCATCCTTCATATACGGGATCGATTACATCTCATGGCCGGGGCATTTTAAGACTACCAGAGGGAGCGAAAGTTACCTATACGAAACGCACATGGAAATTTGAACATTAAAATTCTCAATTTTTTTTCAAATCAACACCACTTTTTTTTCACGAAAATCAATTTTACAATGTATCCTTCATATCCGGGATCAATTACATCTCGTGGCCGGGGCATATTAAGCCTACCAGAGGGAGCGAAAGTTACCTATACGAAACGCACATGGAAATTTGAAAATTAAAATTCTCAATTTTTTTTCAAATCAACACCACTTTTTTTTCACGAAAATCAATTTTACAATGTATCCTTCATATCCGGGATCGATTACATCTCGTGGCCGGGGCATATTAAGCCTACCAGAGGGAGCGAAAGTTACCTATACGAAACGCACATGGAAATTTGAAAATTAAAATTCTCAATTTTTTTTCAAATCAACACCACTTTTTTTTCACGAAAATCAATTTTACAATGTATCCTTCATATCCGGGATCGATTACATCTCGTGGCCGGGGCATATTAAGCCTACCAGAGGGAGCGAAAGTTACCTATACGAAACGCACATGGAAATTTGAAAATTAAAATTCTCAATTTTTTTTCAAATCAACACCACTTTTTCTTCACGAAAATCAATGCTACAATGTATCCTTCATATCCGGGATCGATTACATCTCGTATATAGCATATTAAGCCTACCAGAGGGAGCGAAAGTTACCTATACGAAACTCTCATGGAAATTTGAAAATTAAAATTCTCCATTTTTCTTCAAATCAACACCACTTTTTTTTCACGAAAATCAATTCTACAATGCATCCTTCATATCCGGGATCGATTACATCTCATGGCCGGGGCATTTTAAGACTACCAGAGGGAGCGAAAGTTACCTATAAGAAACTCACATGGAAATTTGAAAATTAAAATTCTCAATTTTTCTTCAAATCAACACCACTTTTTTTTCACGAAAATCAATTCTACAATGCATCCTTCATATACGGGATCGATTACATCTCATGGCCGGGGCATTTTAAGACTACCAGAGGGAGCGAAAGTTACCTATACGAAACGCACATGGAAATTTGAAAATTAAAATTCTCAATTTTTTTTCAAATCAACACCACTTTTTTTTCACGAAAATCAAATTTACAATGTACCCTTCATATCCGGGATCGATTACATCTCGTGGCCGGGGCATATTAAGCCTACCAGAGGGAGCGAAAGTTACCTATACGAAACGCACATGGAAATTTGAAAATTAAAATTCTCAATTTTTTTTCAAATCAACACCACTTTTTCTTCACGAAAATCAATGCTACAATGTATCCTTCATATCCGGGATCGATTACATCTCGTGGCCGGGGCATATTAAGCCTACCAGAGGGAGCGAAAGTTACCTATACGAAACGCACATGGAAATTTGAAAATTAAAATTCTCAATTTTTTTTCAAATCAACAAGACTTTTTCTTCACGAAAATCAATGCTACAATGTATCCTTCATATCCGGGATCGATTACATCTCGTGGCCGGGGCATATTAAGCCTACCAGAGGGAGCGAAAGTTACCTATACGAAACTCACATGGAAATTTGAAAATTAAAATTCTCAATTTTTCTTCAAATCAACACCACTTTTTTTTCACGAAAATCAATTCTACAATGCATCCTTCATATCCGAGATCGATTACATCTCGTGGCCGGGGCATATTAAGCCTACCAGAGGGAGCGAAAGTTACCTATACGAAACTCACATGGAAATTTGAAACTTAAAATTCTCAATTTTTCTTCAAATCAACACCACTTTTTTTTCACGAAAATCAATTCTACAATGCATCCTTCATATCCGGGATCGATTACATCTCGTGGCCGGGGCATATTAAGCCTACCAGAGGGAGCGAAAGTTACCTATACGAAACTCACATGGAAATTTGAAACTTAAAATTCTCAATTTTTTTTTCAAATCAACACCACTTTTTCTTCACGAAAATCAATGCTACAATGTATCCTTCATATCCGGGATCGATTACATCTCGTGGCCGGGGCATATTAAGCCTACCAGAGGGAGCGAAAATTACCTATACGAAACTCACATGGAAATTTGAAACTTAAAATTCTCAATTTTTTTTCAAATCAACACCACTTTTTCTTCACGAAAATCAATGCTACAATGTATCCTTCATATCCGGGATCGATTACATCTCGTGGCCGGGGCATATTAAGCCTACCAGAGGGAGCGAAAATTACCTATACGAAACTCACATGGAAATTTGAAAATTAAAATTCTCAATTTTTTTTCAAATCAACACCACTTTTTTTTCACGAAAATCAATTTTACAATGTATCCTTCATATCCGGGATCGATTACATCTCGTGGCCGGGGCATATTAAGCCTACCAGAGGGAGTGAAAGTTGCCTATACGAAACTCACATGGAAATTTGAAAATTAAAATACTCAATTTTTCTTCAAATCAACACCACTTTTTTTTTCACGAAAATCAATTTTACAATGTATCCTTCATATCCGGGATCGATTACATCTCGTGGCTGGGGCATATTAAGCCTACCAGAGGGAGTGAAAGTTACCTATACGAAACTCACATGGAAATTTGAAAATTAAAATTCTCAATTTTTTTTCAAATCAACACCACTTTTTCTTCACGAAAATCAATGCTACAATGTATCCTTCATATCCGGGATCGATTACATCTCGTGGCCGGGGCATATTAAGCCTACCAGAGGGAGTGAAAGTGACCTTATACGAAACTCACATGGAAATTTGAAAATTAAAATTCTCAATTTTTTTCAAATCAACACCACTTTTTCTTCACGAAAATCAATGCTACAATGTATCCTTCATATCCGGGATCGATTACATCTCGTGGCCGGGGCATATTAAGCCTACCAGAGGGAGCGAAAGTTACCTATACGAAACGCACATGGAAATTTGAAAATTAAAATTCTCAATTTTTTTTCAAATCAACAAGACTTTTTCTTCACGAAAATCAATGCTACAATGTATCCTTCATATCCGGGATCGATTACATCTCGTGGCCGGGGCATATTAAGCCTACCAGAGGGAGCGAAAGTTACCTATACGAAACTCACATGGAAATTTGAAAATTAAAATTCTCAATTTTTCTTCAAATCAACACCACTTTTTTTTCACGAAAATCAATTCTACAATGCATCCTTCATATCCGAGATCGATTACATCTCGTGGCCGGGGCAGAGGGAGCGAAAGTTACCTATACGAAACTCACATGGAAATTTGAAACTTAAAATTCTCAATTTTTCTTCAAATCAACACCACTTTTTTTTCACGAAAATCAATTCTACAATGCATCCTTCATATCCGGGATCGATTACATCTCGTGGCCGGGGCATATTAAGCCTACCAGAGAGAGCGAAAGTTACCTATACGAAACTCACATGGAAATTTGAAAATTAAAATACCCAATTTTTCTTCAAATCAACACCACTTTTTTTTCACGAAAATCAATTTTACAATGTATCCTTCATATCCGGGATCGATTACATCTCGTGGCCGGGGCATATTAAGCCTACCAGAGGGAGCGAAAGTTACCTATACGAAACTCACATGGAAATTTGAAAATTAAAATTCTCAATTTTTCTTCAAATCAACACCACTTTTTTTTCACGAAAATCAATTCTACAATGCATCCTTCATATCCGGGATCGATTACATCTCGTGGCCGGGGCATATTAAGCCTACCAGAGGGAGCGAAAGTTACCTATATGAAACGCACATGGAAATTTGAAAATTAAAATACTCAATTTTTCTTCAAATCAACACCACTTTTTTTTCACGAAAATCAATTTTACAATGTATCCTTCATATCCGGGATCGATTACATCTCGTGGCCGGGGCATATTAAGCCTACCAGAGGGAGTGAAAGTTACCTATACGAAACTCACATGGAAATTTGAAAATTAAAATACTCAATTTGTCATCAAATCAACACCACTTTTTTTTCACGAAAATCAATTTTACGATGTATCCTTCATATCCGGGATCGATTACATCTCGTGGCCGGGGCATATTAAGCCTACCAGGGGGAGCGAAAGTTACCTATACGAAACGCACATGGAAATTTGAAAATTAAAATACTCAATTTTTCTTCAAATCAACACCACTTTTTTTTCACGAAAATCAATTCTACAATGCATCCTTCATATCCGGGATCGATTACATCTCGTGGCCGGGGCATATTAAGGTGGCGAAGAAAAGAAATTATCAAATACAAAATGAAACCTAAGATTTGCCCATTTGCTTTTTAGCCTATCAGCATAGCTCAATACAACTGATGCGCCAACACCTAAAGATTTGTAAGCCGCGTTCACATACGACGAAGCACCCTGATAAGGTTCAAACCATAAGATGTAACCAAGAGTAGTAGCGCCAAACCAAAATTTGAACCCATAGCCTATTGGTTTCCCGTGGATATGCTGTTTACAACCATGTCGCCCGTTGTATGGAACCATTGCCTCATCAATACTATGATTCTCTTCTGGTACTGCGTATTCCAAAATTTTTTTATTTAGGTGATTGAAAAGACGCCTTAGTTTAGCAAATTTATCATTTAGCATCCAGAGCTTCATTGTTTAGGAAGTGAATGTGAGGCATTATAAATTCAAATTTATCGCGAGAAATAGCTTCAGAAGCAAGTGAATTGTGTGAATCACTGGATTTTTCCCAATACATCCTTCTGCGAGATACACTACTGTAGCCACTCAACAATAATATGCCTAGAAAACATTTGATTTCATATTTGGTAACCATAATATTCCTGTTTTTCTGTTGAGCAAACGCTTACTCATTTCTTGGCAAATCTTCTTTTACGTAATTATATGTTTTCTTCTTTTTCACTTCCTTCCGATTATTACCCCTGTTTTCACTGAGTGGTATTTCATCTTCTGAACTCCACATATCCTCGTTTTGATTCTTATTTACTTCGACCTCAGCTTGCATTAAGCTTCCTGGCAAGTTGTTGATATCCAGTCTTTCTTCGTCTCCAGAATCCTCGTCGGTTATGTTACCGCATGCATTAGTGGGAGGTAACAAAGTGATAGACTCAGCTTCAATGTCGTCATCTTCTATCATGGCTAGTGCCTCATGCAAAGAAAAACCCCTGAAACAAATGTTCCTTCTCAAAATAATCACTTATTCAAAAATAATTTACCTAAAACCATTTTATTTTTGTTTTGACTATGAACATATTTTTTTCCTGATGTACTAAATATAGTACACCTAACTTTATCATACCCTCGCAAACAAAGCATAAATAAAACACATAATAAAATCATAAAATCTAGAAGCCGCAACTAAGGAAATAATATTTTCATAAAAATAAACTAGTTTTTTTTTTATTTTATGTCATAAAAAACCTACTTACTTTTTAAAGCGCACGCCATATTCATTCATCTTCTATTTTCCAATATACAAAAACTGATTTCACATACAAAATATTCCACAATACGCAAAATTCTCCGTACTGTACGAGATCCACCCGCAAACTGTCGCCGCGAGCTATTCAATTTAACCAAATCGTACAGATATCTACAGGAAAAAACAAGCTTAGGCTGTACTATTCATAGTACATTAGGCCTAAATGGGTTAAAATTGCATGTCTGGATTCAGCCTCTTTATAATCTTTGGAGTTAGCACCGTTATATAAAGTACAAATGTTTTTTTTGTATTAAATAAGATATGGTAATATAGGCAGAGTAGTCATAAAGCCCTAACCCTTATACAGCAAAATTCTGCCCATCTAGGCCAACAAACTAAAGGCATGGAACTCATTAAACTAATTAAAAGTTGCTAGCTTATTTACAAAGAATTATGAATTACATTAGTGTTTTCTGTATTGTTTCAGAATTATCAAGAAGCAATTAAGTGAAGTGAGACGCCTGTGTTTTGCAACATATAATATGAATTTGGAAATTATCTATCTCTATTTTCATATAATTCAATTTTTATACCATTGACAAGAGAGCATGATTATTTTGTCACACTAAATATATTTTGTGCTTCATAATTTGTTGCGGATTTTATTATTCTGAACCTTGTTCTCATCAAAACTGCTAAAACAGAAATAAGGTAATAACCCTTATTGGGTATATTTTATGAATAAAGGTGTTCAAGAAATATACCTTCAATATCGGAAACCATTTTCAGCAGATTTCAAATTATGAAAAAATGACATCCCGGCGTATTCTCGGCATTTCTTCAATGGTTCCTCCAGCACGGCACGGGTATTACGTATCTTGAAAACTGACGTTATATCGATTTTTTGACATACTGGTTTTTTGATATTATATAGGTTTTTCTACAAGATGTTAACTCAGCACTTAGTTTTACGTGTTGCCTTAAGGTCATGAATGTTTGGCTGATGTGATGTAAAATCTGGTTCAGAGATGGCATTACTGGAGGTCTAAGCTGTAAGTTGTATGTGCTGTTGATAATTCCATTGAATTCTTGTCTCAAATACACTTACTTGAGACTCAAAGATAGAAATTAGTTGTTCTTCTTATTCTCAGAGATGAAAACTATGGACCACTAGGCTTCACCAAAAATATGCAACCAACAATGCGTGTACGTGTAGTTGTGCTATTCCTCCATAGATGGACGCTCACAACGATCTTAGTGAGCAAACGTGGAATGACTGTTTGTACCCTAACAATTACCTAGTCTGCAAGTTGACATCTTATAGGTTTTTTTACGTTTTATAGTTTTTTCACATAATACCCGTGCAGATCTCCATGCAAGTAGGCGGTGCAAACATCTGACAAACGACAACGGTGTTGTCGACGCTTAACGTGCAGCTCTCACTTTTTCAGTCTTATCCGTTTTGTGTTTTGTGGTTTGATGTTTGACATTTGTTAAATGTTGATGGCCGCCCGCTATATTTTTCCCTCTTTCAACTCAATGCGCAAGGAAAACATTCCCAATAATAACTAAATATTCAAGCTGATGAACCAACGATCTTTTTGCAAAGTATTATAGAAACAAGGCGCTCCAAATAATGGCAGATAGCATAGAAGAGTTATACGAAACGTATAAGATTCTCACGGAAGCAAAAGAAACTGTTGTATCGAAGGTGAGTTTGGTTTATCAAATGAACATTTGAGTTTTACTATAAATATTTTCAAATTTTAGCACTCCCAAGAGTATTTGAAGTGTGTGGAGCGTACCAAAGGTAATGAGAAGGAGAAGAAGCTCGCAGCACAAATAGTCTCGAAGTTTTTCAAACATTTTCCTGACCTTCAAGAAAAAGCTTTAAATGCCATATTCGATCTTTGTGAAGATGATGACAGTATGGTAAGCTAAACACCATCTATAATTACGTTTACTAGTTTAACCAGAGCAAGCTAAAGATCTTTCAAGTAAAGATCAATTATAGCTTTGTCCGACCCGTCGGAAATCGTAGGGGTGTTATGTAAAACGGACAAAATGTCAATTAAATATATCTATTAGCTGTTTCCAACAGGTTATTTATATGTTGTCCGTTATGAAGACGGTTTATGTAAAAAAAAAACCTAAAAAATGTCACTTTTTAAGATATGGGTGAATATCAGGTATTTGGGTTTTTAGTGGTACCTAAGAAAAATTACTTATTTCAGTTTCATATTCATTACCTCTTAAGATTATACTATTTGTGATGCATCTTTGACAGGACCAGATAGTTTTTTGATTTTTAGAGATTTTACAGCTACCAGGGGAAAATGTGTAGTCAGGGGAGTGACACTATACACAGGGTGACAAACTGAGACAGAAGAGTGACAACTTCTCATGTGAATGATCTTAAAGGATACTTTATAAAAGAATATAAATACCAATAGGTAAATAAGTTATTGAAAATAACAAAATCCTACATGTTCTATTAGTCTCTTAAAAAATAACATTTGGATCAACTGAGTGAACCCTGCTCACACAAGAACTAATATTAAATAAAAACCACTATAGCTGTTTATATCTTGCAACTTAATATAGATAGCAATGTAGGTACCTGAGTAATAATAATAATAATAATAGAAATAAAATTATAAAAACTTAAAACAAAAAATTGACGTAATACTTATGGTCAGTCTTTGAATCGCAATCAGTGCTTGTAAATAAAAAATGGTAGCTAGCATAAAAATAAAGTTAACATATAACGTATAACCCGATTTTTTATGAATTCGAGTATATACTCATTTTTCGAATACAGGTATAGGAGTTCTGAATTTATAAAATAATCTATTTCCTCTCATTACTATATTTAGCACCGGCAGTCTTTCTAATACTTTTCCAAATTTATGTTGGAAATGTCATGCGATAGAAACATAAGTAATTTAGCATTGCTTGAAAACTCATAAAGCCTATAATTTTCGTTCTTCTTAAAGAGAGCAAAATCAACTCCATATTTGCATGAATTACACACAAGCATGTTTCTCTTCTATGAACGTTTGGATATACAATCCAAAAAGGTCTCAAACGTCAAAATGAAGTATAACTTATCGGCACTCCTTTGTTTTTAACGAACTGTTCGTGTAAATGCTTCATTGAGTCTAGTAAAACCCTCTTTTGTTTTTTACTTTATTTTTCGTAATGTAGTCATTTTTTCCTGCGCATAAGCGACTGTTGCAGTCTCCTTCAAAAAAATTTTTAATTACGTTCTTTATCTTCTCTCTAGTTTCATTCATTCTTGTTCTCCTTGTCACGTCTATCAAACCTCTCCCACAGTGGGTTATCGTTTCACAGGCTTCATATCAATTTGACTTAAAACATTGTACTTTCTAACAAACCTACCACTCAATACTTCACGTGTCTTCTCATTTTTCTTTTTGGTATGCTTTATATTTTCTTTTAGTTGATTTTGAACTACCTTACTGAATGTCAGATGCTTCTTCCACGTTCTCCTGATTACTTGGTTTCTTGGTTTGGTTTTTTTTTTAGTAATCGGTCCACTTTCGACTTTGGTGACATTTTTAGACTTCTTACGTGATCTAGTTTCCTTTGAAATCTCTTCACCTTGTTTTTTAATCGATCAGTTTCGTTTTTTTGTTTTTTGATAAGCTCATTTATCCGTTTCCTCTGTTTTTCTGAGGGTCTATTGGCACCTGAAGCTCTATTGTCCAATATTTGAGGATCGCAGTATGGATCTTCATGATCCGAAGGCGGCGGTGACTCTGGATAATTAACAATAGTTTTTTGCCACACACGATCCCTATATCTTTCAGTTTGCTCTCTCCATATCTTGATACTTCTCTTTTTCTTTTTCTTTTAACTCAGCATTCTTGATTGGATCACTTTTAATTCGCTGGTCGCGTGGCCTTTCTGCTTGGCGTTTTTTCTCTTTCCTCTGGGGTTTGCTTTTTTATAATTTTGCCATTGTAGCGAGTTATTGTTTTTTGGTACCTGAAATTAATGAAATAGTGTCTATACCATATTCAACTTCAAGAGCAGGAAGCAGGCCGCTCAGAGCGCTAAACTGGGCCAGGCAACTTCTTAGGTGCAGCCCGCTGATTGATGTAACAGATTGGTATGAACACTGACAATGAGCGTTTGAGCACTGAATACGGCCCTAGGCGTCTGGCCCGGCCCCTCATGCCTGACCTATTTCATATCTACTGCCTCTTGAAGTTGAATTTGGTATAGTAGCTACACATCTTATACAAAAAGGTGCCTTTGTATTTCCCCTGGGCAGTGTGTATTTCCCCTGACATAAAAAATGCCAGGGTAGTGACGCCAGGGAAGTGACAAAAACGTGCGTAAGCCCCAAAAAAGCAAGATATGTTGATTATTATATTATTATAATGTGATTCATGGCTTTTGTATTCAAAAATCTTAATTTTTTATAAAGTCGCAAAAATGTAACTTTTAAATTCACAAAGATATGCTTACCAGGGGAAATGCTTCACTCACTGGCAAAAGGGTATCGGACGACTGTTAGTGGGCTACTGACGCGTCCCTGGTCTTCGTTTTCCAAATTACGATAGTTTCGCACTATCCCTTCTTCATTTGCTACTTGCTGCTCAAGGTAAAGTCGCATAGTTGCCATATTTTGATGAATATATGCAATTTGAATTGCGCCAGGTGAGGGTGACACTGTTCTCAGGAACCACTAATAAACGGGATTTTTTACGCATTTATGTATATTTTTAGTGTGCCTTTTTGCGAAAATATGTTATCAGATGTATTAGGTAATACAAAGAGTATCCGCTTATTGTTATACCAGTACATAATACAGGGATTTGTTGATGTTTGTAGTGAAATTTGGGAATGGAACATGCCAGGGGAGTATACATTTTGTTAACTTTCAATCAGATTTTTCCTAAATCTTAATGGTTACCTCAATTGCGCCATATGTTCCAAATAAAGATTGACATCTTCCACTATTTGAATGGTCTATTTCAACAATTTGTCCATTGGATTAAGATTTTTTTCTAGGAACATTGAATTCCCCAATAACTGATATTCACCCATATACCCTATTTCACAAGTATCCTTCATGGCAGAATGACAGCTGATTATCTAGTAATATCATTAAATTCTCTATATTGGCACAGCAAGGCCATAGCCAGACCTGCCTTGATACTAGGGCATTACTAGTTATAGTACCTATCAAGTATTTGTATTTCTGGGTAAAAAACAGCGTATATTTATCCTGTCTACTTGTGAAACATCACTTTGTTGCACGTTATATGACCACCAGTATTTGTCATAAAATGCGCATTACTAATGTCTACAATATCAGTTTTTATTATTATTAAATTTTTTAAAAAAACTACCAATACAGTGAACCCCAAAAAAATATAACAGCTAAACACAAACTTTTAAATATGCAATCATGTCGAGGTACAAGATGCACAGTCCAGCCAACATTTCTACCATACTGGTGTTCCACAGGGTTCCATACTTGGTCCTCTCTTATACATAATGTACCTCAATAACTTCCACTCCGATTGCTCAGTAATGTATGCTGATGACACTTCTTTACTTGTTAATGGTAAAAACCTAGAATCGGTTATAGGACTTGCCAATTCAAGCTTGACTGATACACGTAAGTGGTTCAGAAATAATGGGCTCAGCTTAAATAATCAGAAATCTGTTTTCCTTAGATTTAACCTTTCCACCTCACACTTTATTAATAAAATCGTTTGGCAAATCAATAAAACAAGTGGATGTGACTAAATTTTTATGGATATATATATATATATATAGGTATATATATCTCAAAATTGTAGATGGGATATGCTTTGTTGTGGAGAAGTGGATATGACTGATATTTTACCACGCACATATCCATTCCATTTATGGAAATAGAAGCATGGGGAGCATTGTCCCAGCTGCAATGACTTTTTGACCATCTGTATATATTCTCAATCTTTGCTAAAACACAATTGAGCAAGTTCTGGTGCTTACTTTACAAGGAACAGTCAAGTATTGGAGGTGCTGTCGCATAGATTGGCGAGAACGGAGGGGAACCCTAGATACATGGCTATTAAGTTTTTCAACAGACTCCCCAACAATTTGAAATCACAACCACTGAACACTTTTAAAAGAACAGTTAAACAGTTTTTAATGTCTTGTTTGATTTTGATCATTGTTGTTTGAATGACAATGATTTGTCCTTTATTTTGCTTTTTTATATATACATATATGTTTTATATTTATAAATTTTATCTATACGCTAATTTGATTTATCTGTATCCATATTTGGAATATGCCATATGTGGTACGAAAACGTATGTGTACGTGATTTGTTATTAGCTTTTGTAGTGCTCTGACTGACTTATCCTATATCACATCTGTGATCATACAGGACTAATAAATTATTATTATTATTATACCGATTTGAATGTTTAAAATAGGGGGAGCTTTCTATTAGCACAACTATGGAATTTTCGAAGAAACAAATCTGGGTCTAGTACAGCGACTCTTCTTTCTCTCTCTCTTCTTTGAGGTCGATTAATTGCTGTCAATGAAGAAAAAGAAGACTCACAAAGTGCCGTACTGCTAATACGTTGCCCTAAAAGCTTCCCTTTGTAAAGTTTAGAGAATATACTTTCTTTTTGTTCCATGGCGACGAACTCTTTAACAACCGACAACTCTTCAATAGATGGTAGCTCGATACCTATAACAATAATAATAGTTATAGTTATATAATTTTGGCTGATTTAAAATGACTCTAACCAAGTTTTTTTAGAGGTTGAAGTTTTATCAAATCAAATTCTTCAATGCTACTAATTGAATTTTATTTTTGACACAAGTTATTATTTCGATAGCATCTTTGAGACTTGTCGATCGTCCTTGCAATGCGGCATCTGCCGGTTCTAATAATCCCGGAATTTCTTTCATTAATATTAAAGTGAATCTGAAATCTATCTTTAACATGACCGTCTTTATTCCAATACCCTTGGCAATGTCTTTTCCAGCGAACAATTTGCTTTGGATTATTTTGTCTAATGTTCTAATAATTTCTGCATAGTTAGCTAATACGAGCCCCTTCCCACTTCAGTTGGCCCAACTATTGAAATTTTAGTTTTTTTCTTATCAAACACAAATAATAAAAATGTAGCAGGGTGTTATAGGTTTAAAATATTAACAATGAATATTTTGATAATATATAGTAGACCAACTTTATCACTCCCTGATCAAATTTGCAGCATAAAAATAACACATACGTTTGATACGCCACTGGTGTGATATGTGTCGTGTTTGGGGTTCTGCTGAAAATTCATAGTTTTGAGTGGTAAAAAGTGGCCAAAAAATTTGGAATTTTCGTGCAAATATCAGTAATAAGTGCAGTTAACAATCCTGTGAAGTGAGACCTGCTTGCAATGTGCTTAAGTGAAGTTACTTGAAATCTTTATTTTACATCGAACCAACTTTTTTGCTGCATTCCTTCGAGCAGTAACAAATGCGTTTATTTGTGGTCAGACCAGAGGCGTAACAAGGATGTCTTCAACAGTCGCCTGAGGCAAACAATGAATGCCGACAATCCTGAGGCTGGAGCCGACGTTGCCACAATTACCAAAAATTCGCGGAAAATGGTGGGGAACGAAGAGAACGAAGATAGTTGTATAAAATGTAAAGAGGATATAAAGGAAGATTACAACACGTGTGACGTATATAATGGGAAGATTTACCATGTTTGTGCGCAGCTAAGTAGCCCAAAAGTGAGATGTATGCCTCTACAAAAAAGAACACTGCTATATGCTTGTGTAAACTGCAAAGATGTTTTAAAGAAGATTTCAAATTTAGTTATTCATATGGAAGATATAAAAAAACAGCTGGCTGATAAATCAACCACTACTCCAGTACCCATACCATTCCAACAATCTCAATATCGTGATGTTTTGAAGAAAATGTGTGAGGAATAGTGATGAGCGATACCGTTATTTCCCAAACACATTGTTAATTGCGATTGTGACTGTTAGATATCAGTGATTTTAAAGCGTGACGTGATCACAACATTTGCAAAAAGTGCACGTTGGGTATGTAAAAAGAATATAAGTGGCTGTGATCGAGATTCATGTTAAATATTGATATAATATGACCCAAATTATTGTCCCTATTGATTTTAAAGAATGTGATAATAATATTAAAATGGTTTATATTAAAAAAAGCAAGAATGAGGATGTATAATAAAATTATGAAACATAGCTAATAATAAATAAATATTTATTTTTAAAAATGAACAAAATATATAAAATATGCGATTTTTGGTGATAAATAGGAAACGAAAATAAGAGCCATTCTTATACAAACAATAAAAATAAATTAAAATAGTATTTCTGTTACTGCTTAATAATAATAACTAAAGATGAAAACAACAATATGTGAAAAAAAGTAAAAAAATAATATAATAAAAGTAAACATATTAGGAACAGAAATACAACAGTCTTAGTCTCAGTCTTTGCAATATTTTAAATTTGAATTAAGGAATAAAACAATTTGAACTTTTTTATTGCTCAACCTATTCCGACGTTCAGAAAGAACCTGGCCTGCTGTGGAGAACAAACGTTCGCATGGAACGGAGGTAGCTAAAACGTCCACTTTTTCCTGTGCAACTGTAGCTAAACAAGGGAACATTTGCTTATGGCTCCGCTACCACAGAAGAGGATCGCTCTTTCGTGGTAATATTTCTTCCTCAAGGTATCTCTGAAGTTCAATTATTGCCCGTGACATAGATGTTCCTTTAGGTTGAGTTTGAGCCACAATTTTATCGAAGTCACCAAAAATATGTTCTTCTGCATCATCTACTGAAGTTTCTTTGGTAAGTTGTTCTTCCGGTTTTTTCTGATTTTCGCGTGTCACTTCATTTATTTTTTCTACTATTATTTCGGTTACCGTCTTTTTTATGTCCTCGGCTGTATAATGATTTCTAAGTGCTAAATTTTTGTATCTGGATCAAGATACGTGCTAACGGACAATGTTTGACTCTTCTCGATGCTACCAAGACGTATTTGTAACTCTGTAAAAAACTTTTGTACAATATCAGTTAATGGTTGAGAATATTTTTTTTTAGTTAATCTTTCAAAAATATTTACTAGTCCGTTTCAGATTGGTATGACAAGAGCACCAGTACAATATTTTTCCCCACTCAACGTTTCAGTCACTCTTTCAAAGTGTTTTAGTATTTGACATAATTCTTTTATAACTTGCCATTCCGCAGACGTAAGAATAGGTAGCTGTTTATCAATAACGGCCAACGTACACTTAATAGCCTCTTCCAACTCAACAAATCTTTGTAACATGTGAAACAAAGAATTCCATCTTTTGGTACTTCTAGAATTAGCTTCAATAGATTTTTTCAGGAGCTTGTTATTTGAAATGGTACTTTTTTTAAAGTGATTGACTATTTCTCTGTTTTTTCTAAAACACCCAATATTTCATCATTCTTTATACTGTCTTTGACAATTAGGTTAATAGTATGTGCAACACATCCCATATGTCACCAGCCGATTTGCTGCAATGCCTTCTGTATATTTGGAGAATTATCTGCTACAGCAAAGATAACCCGATTTTCGATTTTCCAATCTCTTGTAACCCTTTTCAGATCTTCAGCGAGGTTCTCAGCTGTGTGACGCATGTCAGTTGCGGTACATTCCAGAAGTATCGACTTAAAATTGAATTCGCTGTCCAAAAAATGTGCTGTTACACCAACATAACTAACGTTGTTAATTGATGTCTAGGCATCTGTTGTAATACAAAACGTTCTGCCAGTATTTATTATTGTTTTGGTATTAGTGAGACATTCTTCATATAAAGCAGGGATCAGAGTTTTAGAAATGATATGTCTACTTGGCAGCTCATATGAGGGATTCAATGCTAATACGAATTCTCTGAATCCAATATCATCTACTACTGAAAAAGGTTGAAGGCCTTTAATAAATAAGCCAAGCAACTTTTTATCTAAATTGTCTTTACTTCTAACAGATATTTTTGGAGGCACACGGAACTAATCGTCGACCCTGGTTTGATCTTGATGTGACTTATTTGTTGAACTTTTGACTAAAGCCCTTCGACCTTCCACGGAATTAAGTGATGAAACATCTGAAGTAGATGGACGATCGTTATCAATACTTTCGTTATTCTAAAATAAAGCATTTAGGTAATATGTATTTTTTATTATTGAATAATGACAGTGTTGCAATACCTGGCCATTTTCTTTATGTTGGGCTACCACTGTTGACCTCTTGCTTTCCAAAAAAGTGATTGTGACCGTAGGATGTTTCTTTTGTCTGTGCTTTTTTAAATTTGATGAGCTCGTCTTATATGAAAGTTTTGATTTACACATAGTGCATATTGCATGACTTTCGTCTATCGGATCAAAAAATTTCCATATTTCACACGTTTTCTTTTTAACCGAGACGGAGGCCATTATTTCTTTTACATATGCGTAGATGACGAAACTCCTAAAATTATACTTGAACTTAAAACTTTTAGTAATTAAAGATGTATCAGATGATGCATTTTAATACAAAAATAAATACAGATCAACATAAGCTCTCCAAAAAAAAAAAAAAAAACATTTACTTACCCGTATCGCTTATCGGCCGAAATCATGCAAATCACATTTTTAAGGTTCACGATATTCTATAAAATGTTACTGTTAATCACATAACGATCTATTAAACTTTCCAGTTCCAGTATTTTAAATCGCCGACTAGCAAATAGCAACCAACCAACCAAAGAGAACGAAGACCACAGTGTCAACAAGGTTGAATTTCGTTTATCGCCATAAGAATAACAAGGGAAATTAAGCGTCCCGCGCCTTAAGGAATCTCCGTCTCACTCTCACCGTCTCCCAGCCAGCTGCGCGGCGCGGCGCCGCGCCGGCAGAGTGAGGGATTGTGGGTTGTGAGCTGTGACTGTGATCGAGTGACACTTTAGAACGAGTTTTGGTAACAGTTGTGACTTGTGAATTCTCGATAATTGTGATTAAATCACAGTTAGTGAAATATCGCTCATCACTAGTGAGGAAGTGATAGTTATCAAACCAAAGGACAAAACACAAGACAGTTCAAAAACAAAAAAAGCAGTTGAAGAGAAGATAAATCCAGCAGAGATAGTTGTAGGAGTATCTAGAGTGAAATGTGTAAAAGAAGGAGGTATTGCTATAAGTTGTACAAAAAAAGAAGACATTACCAACATATCTGAGAATATAAAAGAGAAATTGGATAAGGAGTACGAAATAAATATCCCAAAAAGAAAAATCCTAAGATAAAAGTTATAAATATTCAGCAGAAATATATTGAGACTCCAGACACACTTATTGAAACTATTATCAAGCAGAATGGTATTTCTACAGCAGAGGATGAAAGAGTGCTCAAAATAATAAGCGCCTATGAACATAAAAGCAAGAAATATGGAATAATAATATTAGAGGTGGACCAGACAACATTTGATCTAATAAATAAAAAAGAAGTATTATACATAGGCTAGAAAAAATGTAAATATTTTGAACATGTTAATGTCATTCAATGCTATAAATGCTGGAAATTTGGTCACATGGCTCAACAATGCACTAATGCAAATGTTGTTTGTCCAAAATGTAGTGGAAACCATAAACAAGAGGAGTTTACAAGTGACGTCAATGTATGCGTTAATTGTAAATATGCTTTGGATGTTCTAAAACTACAAGTGCGTTATGACCACACAGCATACAATAGAAATTGTGAAGGTTACAAAAGAATATTTGACCAGCTTCAAATGAGAGTAGCCTATCCCCAATTACATGTGAATAAACAAAGCAAATAGCAATTATGTAATACTATAATGTACCTTAACATTAACAGTTACACAGCACATTCAACGGAGCTCAAGTGGGTGATAAATAAATGGAAACCAATAGTAATTTGCTTTGTAGAAACGCATATAACACCAGAAATTAGTGCAAACGAAATTGATATCGAAGGGTATAAAGGTATCCATACATTCTCTTCAAGCCGTAACACTGGAGGGGCATCGATATATGTAAAAGAAGTTCAGAAAAACAGTTGATCTGGTGGTAGAAAAAAATATGTGGCTCAGTGGAATTTATATAAAGTTGAATAACACACATTTTATTTATTGAAAAGTAGTGTCAAGCGTGAATTAGTTAAACTGAGACACTTTGAAATAAACAAAAAGCGAAGATCTGCGGGGTAAGTGTCAATTGCACTTGAAATAAGAAATCTCGAATCGCCAACAGCTGCTCGGTACCATCTTTCCTCCGAGGGGTCGACCCGGGAAATCGGTACCTGCGGCGCCTTGCGTGGATCAGCGTAGACAGCCATACATACACAATAGAAGACTAAAAGCATAGGCGGAGATAATAGAGTGTAGATGTCGGCATTCCGTATCAGCTCTAGACAGAGTGAAGATAGCGCAACTGAAGATTCAACAGACGAGGGAAGCAAAAGAAAGAGGATTGAAGAGCAAGAGACAGAAGCCTTTAAAAAAAGTAAAAAGATAATAAGAACCCCGACAAAAGATAGAAATAAAAGAGTTACTAACAAGGAGATGGAAGAAATTAGGACATGATGAAAAGTATTATGGAGGAGTTTAGAGGGTTTCGGGAGGAAAATCGTGAGGAAATGAGGTTACTTAAAGAACAAAATACAATTCTTAAACAAAGAAACGAAGACATGATGCAGGAAACCAGTATGCTTAAACAGACGGTTGAGCAATTGGAAGAAGTAGAACAAAGGATAGAGCTCCTAGAGATAGGAGGTAACGAGGATTTAAAGCAATCAGTAGAAAACTTTCTGAAAACCAGACTGTCTCCAGAGGCAGATATTCAGTCCGCCCAAAAAATAATGTGGCGGAGTTGAAGAGTTTTGATGCTAAAATGAAGATCATGAAAGCCAAAGGTAAGGTGCAATATTTGAAAACGCAAAAAATCTACATAAACAGTGATTTGACAAAAAATGAGATGATGATTCAAAAGCATATAAGAGACAGAGCTAAAACGGAGAGAGCAAAAGGAAATACAGTCAAGATAGGTTATATGAACTTGCTGATCAGTGGAGAAAAATGGAGATGGGATAAAAAAGACCAGGTGTTGAAACCAGACACATTGATTCAAAAAAACTAATTATGTTTAGAGAAAAGGATATCTTGGAGACGACAGAAAATGTGGCTATGACAATGGAACAGGTAGGGAACAGGAATAAAAATAACGAAAGAAATAAGACGTTAAGTACGTATAAATTTAAAGAAGAGCAAATAAGAATTGCAACTTGGAATGTCAGAAGTATCTACGAAGCAGGTGCACTGAAAAACTTAGTCAACATAGTGAACGTATATAAAGTACACGTTCTAGCTCTTCAAGAAACGAAACTTAAAGAAACAGGAATATCCCAGTGCGAAAATTTCGTATTTTGTAATAGCGGTGGTGCAAATAGACTTTTTGGGACAGGATTTCTAATAAATGCAAAGCTAAAAGACACGATAGTAGAATTTAAACCTATATCGGAAAGATTGTGTTATCTACGCCTGAGAGGAAAGTACAGGAAAGTAACAATGATCAATGTACATGCCCCAAGTGAAGACAAGGATATGGATATCAAAGCAGACTTTTATCAACAGTTAGATGACGTGATAAATAGTCTACCAAAATACGATATCAAAATAATATTAGGAGACTGCAATGCAAAAGTTGGGCGTGAAGACACTTATCGAAACGTTACAGGAGGGAAAAGCAAACATGAACTCTCAAATGAAAATGGCAAACTCCTGATTAACTTTGCAATTGAACAAAATTTCAAGATAATGAGCACTTATTTTGACAGGAAAGATATCCACAAGACAACATAGATCTTACCAGGTGGTAATACTGCGAATCAAATTGACCACGTACTGATCGAAAACAAGCATGCCTGCAATATACACAATGTTAGAAGTTACCGTGGTGCAGATAGTGATACAGGTCACTTTATGGTAGTAGCTGTTATAAAACAAGAAATCCCGAAGAAACAGTTAGAGAGACAGAAGACAATCAAAAGGTACGAAACAAAAGCGCTAGAAGATACGTCAGTTAGACAGCAACTTGAACAAGCAATAGCGACAGGACTGCAAAATACACCAGTTGTGCAGGATATTAATCAGGAATGGAATCATATCCAAGCAATAATCACTAATGTAGCAGAACAGATGATGAGAAAAACGAGTACTAGAAAAAACAAAGAGTGGTTCGATGATGACTGTAAACGGGAATTGGAACAAAGACAGAAAGCAAAAATACAAATGGATGTATCTAGAACAACAGAGTCAAGGAAAAGATATGAGCAAGCCAAACGAAAAGTGAAAGAGATGTGTAGAAAGAAAAAGCGTGAATACTGGGAAATGGGCTTGAAAATGATAGAAAATCACATGATCAACAAAAACATTAAGAACTTTTATCAGGATGTAAGAAGAAGCAAATTGGGTAGTCAAAGGTCTTCTTGCTTCTATGAAGACAAAGATGGGTCGTTAATTGGTGACATTCCAGGAAAATTAGAAAGGTGGGCCAAACATTTTGAGGAACTGTTAAAGCTATCAGACGAAGAGGAAAGGAACACGGAAGCAGCACCACTAATCGAAGATGACAATCAGAGACAAATACACGAACCAACGGATCTGGAAATAGAGGAAACAATAGGAAGATTAAAATACAATAAGAGTCCAGGAGAAAATGGAATCACAGCAGAAATAATAAAAGCGGGTGGACAAGATTTACACAAGCGACTTGGAAGTCTGATCAGATATATATGGAATCAAGAGGAACTACCAGATGAATGGAAAAACGCCGTAATCTGCCCAATACACAAAAAAGGTGATAAAAGTTCATGTGAAAACTATAGAGGCATTGCCCTGTTAGACACTGCATATAAGATACTAGCATTTCAACTAAGGGACAGATTGAGCATATATGAAAATGAGGTTATAGGTGAATATCAAGGAGGTTTTAGAAGGGGCAGGTCCACAATAGATCAAATATTTACAATGAAACAGCTGTTCTATAATAGCTATGAACAAAATCTTGGTTTACATGCATTATTTATTGATTTCAAGCAAGCATATGATTCCATTGACAGAGAAAAATTATATGAAGCTATGAGACTGCTGGGACTACCAAGTAAACTGATAAGGTTAGTCAAAATGACAATGAACGGGACAATGAACAAAGTCACATTGGAAGGGAAAACATCTAGAGCTTTTGGCGTAACGAGAGGCCTGAGACAAGGGGACCCACTATCTACAACATTGTTTAACTTTACGCTGGAAGCTATTTTACGTAATTGTGGTATACAAACCGACGGAGTTGTTTACTATAGAAAACATCAGTTGATTGCTTATGCCGATGATATAGCAATAATAACCAGATCCAAAGCAGAACTTGAGAAGACGTTTAGAAGGTTAGAAGAAACTGCTAAACGTTTTGGGCTTCATATAAATGAAGACAAAACAAAATACCTTGAAATGAGAGGAAGCAATGAAGGAAAGTTAACAATAAAAGGTAGTTGCAGAGAATACTGTTTCGAGAAGGTGAATCAATTTGAATATCTAGGGGTCACAATAACAGATAAAGCAGAAGAAGATTTAGAAATTGAAAAAAGAATAGCAAAAGGGAGTAAAGCAATGGGGGCTTTAAGCAAGATGATAAACTCGAGGTGGATATCAAGGAAAACAAAGGAAAGGATATATAAATCAGTTATCCAACCATCAGTACTTTACGGCGATGAAGCTTGTGTGTTAAGCCAGAAAAACGTACAGAAATTGGAACGCTGGGAAAGAAAAATGTTACGTAAAATATATGGGGGCACAAAAAACAACGATGGTACATGGAGAAAGCGAACTAATAAAGAACTGATGGAGATGTATAACCAACCCAGTATAATACAAAAAGCCCGAGCTCAAAGAGTGCGCTGGTTAGGACACGTTTATAGAATGCCGTCTCATAGAAATGCCAAAAAAGTTTTGTTTGGAGGAGAAGGTAGTAGAAGAAGAAGAGGAAGACCGAAAAAGCAGTGGCTGGAAAGTGTCAAAGAGGATATACAAAGACTAGGCATACCAGACTGGGAGGAAAAGACCAAAAATAGAAAAGCGTGGAAAGAAGTTGTCAAAAAGATAGAAGCCATGGGCCTTCAGGCCTGAAGCGCTGAATTATATATAACACACATTACAACATACTCAGCATGTACCTCTCGCCAAATTCAAGTCACAGTGAATTTTTATCTCAATTAGAAGATATGTTAGTAGAATATGCCATAAAGCCAGAAACTCTGTTGATGATAGGTGACTATAATATAGATCTTTCCAATGATACATGTTATTCACGAAAATTGAGAGATGTTATTGATCGAAATGGACTTTACCAACTAGTGCAACAATCTACAAGAATTACATCACAAAGTGCAACAAAAATAGATCTTATAATTACTAATGACAATCAAATTGTACATAATGTGCACTACACACCAAAAATAGTTGACCATTCCATTATAACAATCAACATCACAGAAGTTTCAACATATGAAAAGAGGATTTCTTTTCGTGGTACCAAAAACTTTAATGAATTGCAGTTCCAGCTAGACTTACTTGATTGCAATTGGCCCAAAGATTTATACATCCTAGACGACAAGGCAAATTTCTTGGTGAAAACCCTTACTGAAATAGTTGATGCTCCTATAGTGGTGAAAGAAATAAATTGTAAATGGGGAAATAAAATGTGGTGGACAGTTGAACTGGACAATATCATAACAGAAAGAGACAGGAGGTACAAAAGAGCAATAATTACACAAGCAGAGGATGACTGGGAATTATACAAAGAGCAAAGAAATTTAGCAGTTAAAAAAATAAGACAACAAAAGAGATACTTTTACCAAGAAAAAATTGATGAATCGAGAGGAGACTCTAGAGAAATGTGAAGAGTATAATTGGTTCTAGGAGCAAGTTTAAGGCAATAAATGGTATCATGTTTGATGGCAAACTGATTACAGACAGTCTCGAAATCGCCAATACTTTCAATCACTTCTATATAGAGAGCATAAATGAGCTAAGTACTATACCTGATCCAACAGAATGTGACAGAATGCTTGACAGTATAGTAACACCACCTAAAAAATTCACAGAGTTCAAGATATTACAGATATCAGAACTTAGGAAAATTGTGAATGATATGAAAAACAAAAAAAGTAGCACTGATGGAATAAACACAAAGATATTGAAGCTCTCATTTGAAGCCATTGGCAATCGTTTCTTGGATGTAATAAACCAAAGCTTAGAAACTGGGTCATTTCCAAGTGAATGGAAAATGTCAACTATTATTCCCATAGAAAAAGTTAGTGGAACTATTCAGTGTGAAGAACATAGACCAATTAATATGGTACCAGCATATGAAAAACTTCTAGAAACGGCAGTTAATATCCAGGTTCGAGATTATGTGAATGCAAGCAATATTATTACAAACTGTCAAGCAGGTTTCCAAAGTGGTCACTCATGTGAAAGTGTTCTACATTCAGTGATATCTAGCTGGAAATCTTCATTAGACAACAAAGAAATGGTGGGCGTGGTTTTCTTGGACTTTCGCAGAGCATTTGAAACTGTTAACAGAGAATTACTAATTAGGAAGTTACAAAGGTATGGCTTTCAAGATAAAGTCCTAGGTTGGTTTTCACAATACTTGGAAATGAGATCTCAAAAAACCAAATATTTAGAATCATTATCTGAATCTACGATCAATGTACATGGTGTTCCACAGGGTACTGTGCTGGGCCCAGAAGTGTTTTTGTTGTACATAAATGACATTGTTAATATAATTAAGAAGTGTGAAATTCAACTCTTTGCAGATGACACTATGCTTTTTGTTAAGGGTGATTCAGTGGATGATATAATAAACTTTTTAAATGAAGATTTAAATAATATATATAAATGGTTAAACAATAATAGTTTAAGTGTGAATGAAAATAAAACTAAATGTATGATATTGAAATCTAAGCATAATGTAACTAACACATACAATAACAAAGGTATAGTAATTAATGGTAGTAGACTAGATCAAGTTGATGAATGTAAATATTTAGGAATAATTATAGATGAAAATTTAACGTTTTCAAACCATATAACCAAAAAGCTGTCAAAGAAAGTGAATTTATTATGTAGAATGGGGAAAGACCTGAGTGTCTGGGCTAATTTAATTATATATAAGACGATAATCCTACCACATTTCAGTTACTGTGCAACAATCTTGTATATGTTTAAGAAAAGTGATATTCATATTATTAAAAAAAAACAAAACCAGGCATTGAGAAGTATTTTGGGATGGGGAAGATACGGTAGAATTAAAGACATGCTGACATCTACAAATTTATTAAGTGTAAGCCAGGAGATCTTTTATAACACTATGGTGGTAGTATACAAAATAAGGAATAGAATGTACCCAGAGCATATTATTAATAAATTAAAAATGGTCAGCGATATACATAGTTAAAATGTTAGATCTAATTCCAACTTTTATGTGTCTCGGGTACAATCTTCCTTTGCCCAAAACAGCTTATTTTATAAGGGACTTGTAGATTTTAATAGGATTCCAGAAGAAATTAAAACTACAAATTTTGTTAACTTCAAAAGGCATTTAAAAAAATATGTAATAGAAAATTTTAGTTTATAAGTTTATATCCAAATGTTTTCTCTGTTAGCACATTGCTATGAAATAAAGATCATCATCAAAATAAGTCTATAACGCATAGGTGGCTGTGAAAAATAAAAGCCATGACAATTGTTTTTATTAATCGCAGCTGTCAGAATAGGTTTAAAATAGTTGTGGGTAGTTAAGGTTTTCAAAATGGGTACAGGAAATGTTATTAGTGAGAAAATTCGGTTACTAATAATTAAACTTTTTCATTCTGGGAAATCAAACTCTGCAGAAATTGCAACTTTGATAGACTTATCGCGGTACAGTGTGAGAAATATTGTTAGAAAATATAACGTAACTGATTCAGTTAATATTAAGCCACGATATGTGAAAAAAAGTAATATCACAAATGCCGACCGAAGAGCAAAATGAAAAACAAGCGTGCCAATTATTTACAATTAAGTGCTCTGTGGAGTGACGCGGTTGCAAGGAGAATTTCGAGGTCCACAACTCATAGAGAGGCCCACAAACTGGGATTTAGCACTTGCAAGGTAAGTTTTCTTATAAAAAAAAGTAAAGTAAAAACCCTAAAGTTGCACAACTTGTTTATAGGCCAAAGAAAAGCCACTATTAACTCCACTGCAAAAGAAAAATCGGCTTAGATGGGCTAAAGAACATAGACAATGGACACCTCAACAATGGTGCGCAATACAGTGGAGTGATGAGGTCCGATTCGAAGTTTGTGTTGGAGACAGTCGCAGTAGAGTTATTCGAAAAAAAATGAAGCATTCCATGTTGACTGTCTGAAGAGAAAAGTGAAATTTCCAGCATCAGCATCCATTATGGTCTGGGTCATCAAAAGGAGTAGGAAAACTTCATTTTATTGATGGAAATGTGGATACAAACAAATATTTGGCAATTTTAGAAGAATCGCTTTTACCAGTGATGGAAGAATGTTTGACATCCGGCCAAGATTTTGTGTTTCAGCAAGATGGTGCAGCATGCCATACCTCAAAACAGGCTATAAAATGGATGGAAGAAAATAATGTATCACTTTTGAAATGGGGTTCTAGCAGTCCAGATCTGTTACCTATTGAAACTTTGTGGCACGAGATGAAAAAGGTTCTGCGACAACATCCTGCTCGTACAATCACCGAACTGAGACAAAAGCTTCAAGAAATATGGGATTGTTTTACACAAATTTTTTGCCAAAACTTGGTTAACACTATGCCCCAAATAATTTTAGCCGTAATAAAAAATAAAGGTGATGTTACCCAATGGTAATCTTTCAATTGTTGCTTTGTTAACTTCGCGCATTTATTCGCACATTGTTTATTTGTTCAGATGTTCTATTAGTTATAGGTCTAAGTGATTTCAAATATGAATTTTTTACTAGAGTGTATCTAAAATGTTTTTGAGAAAATAAATTGTTTTAGAAGTAAATAGTATCATTTTAATTTATAAAGGCATATTTTGGTACAAATCTTGAAGTGGGCCAACTGAAGTGAGAAGGGGCTCGTATTACATTAATAATGGCCAAATGACCGGACCATCTTTGTGCGAGAAGGCGAACAATAGTCTTTCCTTTATAAATAGCTAAATCTTTGCCATGCTGGAAAAATTCGTGTACACTGGTCAAAAAAAACATTTATCATGTTAATTTCAGAAACAATTTTGACTACAACTAAATGGAGCCTGTGGTTATAGCAATGAATATAAGGGATACTTCTTTGAATCTCTTTTTGCATGAGGGCAGAAACTCCACCTTTTTTACCACTCATGATGCTTGCTTCGTCATGGCACTGACTCAATAAACGTGAACGCTCAATTTCATATAAGTCCAAAATTTGAAGTGTCATATCTGTAAACGTCTTTTCATCCATTTTGTCACTCACGTAAATACCTATTAAGGATTCATGAGCGATCCCATCTTTTACGTAACGAATACCTATGGACACATTCTCCCTGTTATTTTTATCTCTAGTTCCATTTTCTAACAATGTGAACCATGGAACATCAGATTTTTTAATATCGTCCACTACGCTTTGACGTACTAATTCTCCTAATATGCCAATAATTTCATTTTGTATCTCAGGTAGTGATGAGCGATATTTCACTAACTGTGATTTAATCACAATTATCGAGAATTCACAAGTCACAACTGTTACCAAAACTCGTTCTAAAGTGTCACTCGATCACAGTCACAGCTCACAACCCACAATCCCTCACTCTGCCGGCGCGGCGCCGCGCCGCGCAGCTGGCTGGGAGACGGTGAGAGTGAGACGGGGATTCCTTAAGGCGCGGGACGCTTAATTTCCCTTGTTATTCTTATGGCGATAAACGAAATTCAACCTTGTTGACACTGTGGTCTTCGTTCTCTTTGGTTGGTTGGTTGCTAGTTGCTACTCGGCGATTTAAAATACTGGAACTGGAAAGTTTAATAGATCGTTATGTGATTAACAGTAACATTTTATAGAATATCGTGAACCTTAAAAATGTGATTTGCATGATTTCGGCCGATAAGCGATACGGTTGTATTAAAATGCATCGTCTGATACATCTTTAATTACTAAGTTCAAGTATAATTTTAGGAGTTTCGTCATCTACGCATATGTAAAAGAAATAATGGCCTCCGTCTCGGTTAAAAAGAAAACGTGTGAAATATGGAAATTTTTTGATCCGATAGACGAAAGTCATGCAATATGCACTATGTGTAAATCAAAACTTTCATATAAGACGAGCTCATCAAATTTAAAAAAGCACATACAAAAGAAACATCCTACGGTCACAATCACTTTTTTGGAAAGCAAGAGGTCAACAGTGGTAGCCCAACATAAAGAAAATGGCCAGGTATTGCAACACTGTCATTATTCAATAATAAAAAATACATATTACCTAAATGCTTTATTTTAGAATAACGAAAGTATTGATAACGATCGTCCATCTACTTCAGATGTTTCATCACTTAATTCCGTGGAAGGTCGAAGGGCTTTAGTCAAAAGTTCAACAAATAAGTCACATCAAGATCAAACCAGGGTCGACGATTAGTTCCGTGTGCCTCCAAAAATATCTGTTAGAAGTAAAGACAATTTAGATAAAAAGTTGCTTGGCTTATTTATTAAAGGCCTTCAACCTTTTTCAGTAGTAGATGATATTGGATTCAGAGAATTCGTATTAGCATTGAATCCCTCATATGAGCTGCCAAGTAGACATATCATTTCTAAAACTCTGATCCCTGCTTTATATGAAGAATGTCTCACTAATACCAAAACAATAATAAATACTGGCAGAACGTTTTGTATTACAACAGATGCCTAGACATCAATTAACAACGTTAGTTATGTTGGTGTAACAGCACATTTTTTGGACAGCGAATTCAATTTTAAGTCGATACTTCTGGAATGTACCGCAACTGACATGCGTCACACAGCTGAGAACCTCGCTGAAGATCTGAAAAGGGTTACAAGAGATTGGAAAATCGAAAATCGGGTTATCTTTGCTGTAGCAGATAATTCTCCAAATATACAGAAGGCATTGCAGCAAATCGGCTGGAGACATATGGGATGTGTTGCACATACTATTAACCTAATTGTCAAAGACAGTATAAAGAATGATGAAATATTGGGTGTTTTAGAAAAAACAGAGAAATAGTCAATCACTTTAAAAAAGTACCATTTCAAATAACAAGCTCCTGAAAAAATCTATTGAAGCTGATTCTAGAAGTACCAAAAGATGGAATTCTTTGTTTCACATGTTACAAAGATTTGTTGAGTTGGAAGAGGTTATTAAGTGTACGTTGGCCGTTATTGATAAACAGCTACCTACTCTTACGTCTGCGGAATGGCAAGTTATAAAAGAATTATGTCAAATACTAAAACACTTTGAAAGAGTGACTGAAACGTTGAGTGGGGAAAAATATTGTACTGGTGCTCTTGTCATACCAATCTGTAACGGACTAGTAAATATTTTTGAAAGATTAACTAAAAAAAAATATTCTCAACCATTAACTGATATTGTACAAAAGTTTTTTACAGAGTTACAAAAACGTCTTGGTAGCATCGAGAAGAGTCAAACATTGTCCGTTAGCACGTATCTTGATCCAGATTCAAAAATTTAGCACTTAGAAATCATTATACAGCCGAGGACATAAAAAAGACGGTAACCGAAATAATAGTAGAAAAAATAAATGAAGTGACACGCGAAAATCAGAAAAAACCGGTAGAACAACTTACCAAAGAAACTTCAGTAGATGATGCAGAAGAACATATTTTTGGTGACTTCGATAAAATTGTGGCTCAAACTCAACCTAAAGGAACATCTATGTCACGGGCAATAATTGAACTTCAGAGATACCTTGAGGAAGAAATATTACCACGAAAGAGCGATCCTCTTCTGTGGTGGCGGAGCCATAAGCAAATGTTCCCTTGTTTAGCTACAGTTGCACAGGAAAAAGTGGACGTTTTAGCTACCTCCGTTCCATGCGAACGTTTGTTCTCCACAGCAGGCCAGGTTCTTTCTGAACGTCGGAATAGGTTGAGCAATAAAAAAGTTCAAATTGTTTTATTCCTTAATTCAAATTTAAAATATTGCAAAGACTGAGACTAAAACTGTTGTATTTCTGTTCCTAATATGTTTACTTTTATTATATTATTTTTTTACTTTTTTTCACATATTGTTGTTTTCATCTTTAGTTATTATTATTAAGCAGTAACAGAAATACTATTTTAATTTATTTTTATTGTTTGTATAAGAATGGCTCTTATTTTCGTTTCCTATTTATCACCAAAAATCGCATATTTTATATATTTTGTTCATTTTTAAAAATAAATATTTATTTATTATTAGCTATGTTTCATAATTTTATTATACATCCTCATTCTTGCTTTTTTTAATATAAACCATTTTAATATTATTATCACATTCTTTAAAATCAATAGGGACAATAATTTGGGTCATATTATATCAATATTTAACATGAATCTCGATCACAGCCACTTATATTCTTTTTACATACCCAACGTGCACTTTTTGCAAATGTTGTGATCACGTCACGCTTTAAAATCACTGATATCTAACAGTCACAATCGCAATTAACAATGTGATTGGGAAATAACGGTATCGCTCATCACTAATCTCAGGAAAAGTATACAGTGGACCTCCGGTTATCCGACAAACATTATGCAGGGCAGTGTCGGACTATCGAATTTGTCGGATTATAGAGCACTGCCTAAGACCCCTATAGTCCGGAATTTTTTACAAAAGAGTACCATGTAATCCGACAAATTACATATCCAATGGTAAGATTATGTTATGTATATGTATGTATGTACAAATCATACATGGTTTATGTATGTCGAATTTAGTAAATTAAATAACAATAGAGAGCTTACGTTTTATTATAAAATTAAGCATAAATGCACATACATATGTACAAAAATAATCAAGAATTATTATTCAAAATCATTAATGAATTTATCAAATCATATCAAAATCAGGGCTTTGTCCCTCAATCTTCTTAAAAGTAAAAGTTCGTTGTAGGATGTTCTATTCTCTTCAGCCCATTGTAAACCTAGCTCAAAGGCATTAATTGCGTCTTGTGCTGTGACTTGTGGAGTAGTTGCAATCACGTCGTCGTTATTTTCCTGATTGTTTGTTGTATGATTAGAAACCTCTTTTATAATCTCTTTGTCAGACATTTCATGAAAAACATTTTCCACTTTATCCATTCCACGGCACCAAATTTCCAAATCTTCCGGACTTATATGTGTTTCAGTAGCGACTTGTTCTATAACTTCCGAAGTAACACTGATTTGTGGAACGTTGCTAGAAGTGGTGACTATATCTGGCCATAACTTTTTCCAAGACGATTTAACAGTTGATGACGGTAACGCATTCCACGACTGACAAAGAGCAAAAACCAAGTCTTTCATATTAAATTCTTTTAAAGTTTTTTCTATTGGTTGGTCTTTTGATACGACTCTCAGAAGTAGCTTTTTCTTATAGTCTTGCTTGACAAATTGAATGATATTCTGGTCCATTGGTTGAATCAGTGCAGTGCAACTGGGCGGAAGAAACTTCGCAGTGATGCATTTATCCTCAGTTGTTATCAAGAAGCAACAACGCTTTTTGAGGAAAATTATGATCTTTTAACCATTTTCTAACTTCAGGTACGAAGCATTCATCAAACCACTTTTTGAAAAGGTCTTTTGTCATCCATGCACTTTTTTGTCCGTAATAGTGTAACAGGTAAATCAATGTTTTTGAATGCCCGTGGTCTATTAGACTTCCCAATGACCATCATCTTAAGCGCGTGTGTGCCCGCAGCGTTAGCACATGGTAGTATGGTTACACGCTCTTTACTTACTTTTCGTCCAGATACGGATTTTTCGTTACAAGAAACGAAAGTTTTGTTAGGCATCACACGCCAAAAAAAGCCCTGGTTCGTCTGCATTGTACACCTGTGACGGGTCAAGATTTAAATCGTTCACCTTTTGCAAAAATCTTAATTTAAAGGGCTCTATGCAGGTGGCATCGTTAGAAAGTTTTTCTCCTGTAATAGTCATTAAACGTATGCCATGACGTCTTTTAAAACGTTCTAGCTATCCTTTGCTGGCCATAAAATCATCGTTTTTTGTTATTTCCCTATAAAAAACTTAGCCTTCATGGCCAACATGGGTCCTGAAATTGGTGCATGCCTATTTATTTCTTGAAGAAACCACATGTACAAAGCTTCTTCCACTTCTGGATATTCAGCTTTCTTGAGTGTGTGTCCGCAGTCACTAGTTGACACGAACTTCTTTATCTTCTCGTGGTTTCTTTTAATGTCATAAATTGTAGATCGGCCTACGCCGTATTCACTTGCTAAACTACTGAAAGTTTCATTGCGATTATGCGGTCTAAAATATCACATTTTTCTTTAATTGTCAATGTTTTGTGCTTTCGCTTCTGAGTTTGTGATGACATTACTAGGTACTATACTTAATACACAATGAATAAATAGTAAACAATGAACGCACGCTAGGCCGTACCGCTATCACCAGTAGTCAAATTCAAACTAAGTAAAACAATGATTACGCGTCGAGCACGATAGCGGTGGCGCGTACAAGTTGTAACATGTTCAAACCTGCGTGATCTACATCAGCGAAGATTGTCAAACACATATGTATGTAATACATATTCAAAGACATGTCGGATTACAGGGGGCGCCGGATTAGACAGGGGCCGGATTATCGGGGGTCCACTGTACTTGACATTTTTAGGAATGTGTTTTATAGCCTCTTCAAGAACTTTGTCCTTTTTACGGGTATAATTAATAAGACTTATGAATAAACCTCGTTCTTTTTCTTCTTCCATAACATAGCTTCCTCCCAGCGCAAGTTCGTTGATTACCTCAGCTATTGATTTTACATAGTATATATATATATTTTTCAAGCAACTCGCTATTGATATGTGTTGAGACTGCAGTGACACTGGAGTCGCGAGAGGATCGTTCCTTCCACATAACCATTGCTTTCAAATAAATTTCCGTTTTTTCATGTCGCGGGAATCCATTTTTAGAATCCATTGCGTTTTTCCAAATTGTGAATCCCTCATGAGTATATATAATATCTTTATTACTAAACGGTTGAAATTGCCGACAAGCAAAACAAAAAGCTGCATCTTTTTGTACAGAATACTCAAGCCATTTAAATAATTTAAACCAACATGCTCGAAACACACGCCCGTTTTGTTTTGGATATTCCCTTAAGGCGGCTCCGACGCAGTGAGTTTCAAGCCATTTACAAGGGTTCAGCTGCTTCAAAACTGACACTCCATTTTTCAATATTTTTCAATGAAATTCATGCAGTATGTTAAGAAGATAATTGCCCAGGGTGCTATAGGAGCACTTTTTGAAATCTTGTTTTTGCACAACATGATGGGTTGAAGTGCGCCCTTTTTCTGTTCAACTTCGCGATTCTTTTAAAAAGAACCTAGTGAAAAAAATGAAAAAGAGGCTCTATAGCACCCTGTGGGGTTTTGTTTTCAGCACACTGTGAAAATTCCATCCAAAAATATCAAACAATAAAGCGTCAATTCCGAAGCGCGCAAACCTCTACAAATCGTATTTTGGACGAATTTTGTCTGTTTCGTGCTGCCAACACAAGCGTTGCGGCGCAATGTACGGACTAAGAAAGGATGTATTCAGATAATTTGGTGGCCCTATTTCATATAATATTTCGTAGATAACTCGTTCTGCAAATAGGTACTCATAATCGCGATCGCTGATACTCCTGGATTTTAAAGCCGTTTTACTTCCCACGCCATTGGCGAGGAAGTATTGTAATCGCCAAAATTTCTAAAATGAGATATAATGTTTTTTAAGTCATATGGCATCTATATCACGAAAAACTGTATCACTCATCATCAACTTGGAAATTACCGCTCGGATTTTCATGAAATTTCCACACTGCCAAAGCTTTGTAGTTCTACTCCACTGGCAACGGTGCTATAGGCAAAAAAGAAAAAGTAACAATTGCTGAAACTCCGTTTTTGACGTTTCAGGGGTTCCTAATCATTGACATAAAAAAAATTGTACTGCTTAAAAAGGGGGGGGGGGGTGAAATCAGTGAAACACGTTCTATTATTAAGAAGCTTTTGATCCCAGTGATTACAGGAAATTTAAGTAACGAAAATCCGACGAATAATGTGCTCACGATTTGAAAAAAAATCGGTATCTGCTGTATAGGTTTGACACCAAGAGCCAACAGATCTGCAACTACAGACAGTAGGGAAGAATAAATTCGGATATCTCTCCAGTTAAGTATAGGGGAATTTAGCGTGGAACTTTAAAATTATCGATATGTCAAGGAAATATGTTCTTGAGAATGATAATTTGGTAGATTTTATACCTGCATTTTCATTTGAATTTCATGACCCGTGAACTGTACGCATTTCGCCGTTACCTTCAATTTGTGTTCTGCAGTTTGTGATGTTTTTCTGGATATAAGCAGGATGCTATCAGAGCTTTTTACAAAATTTTGTATTTGCGCAAGAATTATGGTGGGTTGAAATGTTTACTATTTGTGCGAAATTCATCTACTGTTTCAACCTGCCAGTCCGAGCGTCGTGACGGTGCGTTGCGACTAAGAAAAAAGATCATCAAATAATTTTATATCTTTCCTAAAATAAATTCAAGCACTCAAATTTAAATTCATTTATTCATGTCAATAAACAAAATTATGTTTACAAGGGTCAGGTGGTAGATGGTAACAATTGAACGAGGGTCATAAAAATATCTTATGCAGTCAAAATAAGAGGAAACAGTTAGGTAGTTTTTGCAAAGCAATAAATAGGTTGGCTTATACCTGGATTAAGTACATGTCTTGTCTACTGTAATAGGTAGATGGAGGTGATGCTGCCAGAAATAGATGTGTGCGATCAATAAACAAACCCCAAGATGGAACTGCCGTGTCCAATGATTTTTGTATTGCCTTACTAGAAAACTCTGATGGGTATATGATGGAATTTACTAGAACTTTACAGCTTGTTGTCCGCCTTCTTATATAAACTTCATCACATAGAGACGCTGTCAAGCTTATCCTCCGTTGAAGACGCCACAAAGTACAGCCCCCCCCCCCCAGCAGATGGTACTCGTGATTTTAGGAGCCCCGTTAAAATAATTTGCTTTATGGGCTCACCTATTTTCGGTAGATCAAGATCAGTTACTTGGATATTTACGTCCGGTGCCTTTGAAAGGGTTGGCAATCTTTTTGCCTCGGCAAAGCAGCTAAGATTGTTACCAGTAGGGTAGTCTTCATCGTCTAATGGCCGTTTTTTAGTCAAAAAACTTCTTATATCCATGGCAAGAAGATTACCGCCAATAAAAAGCCTGATCTACATCCAATCAGACGATACACAATGCAATAAATCAGTACGCTAGTTATTCCCACAGTTTGGGTTTCGGGGAATCACCGGAACCGGCTTATTCTCGATTCGCGCCGCGCAATTGAGGCTTGAATCGCCGGCGTCGGCCCCGTTGCAATGTTGCCGACTTGTAGGATAATTCCCTAAATTTTCTGTCAGGGCAAAATATTTGTCTGTCAGGGCGGCGCCCTGATCCGCCCTATTGTAGCTACAACCCTGTGGCACAGGACACAATTCTGACGGATCCGTCAACGCCGGGTAGACATAGCCAAATTTTGTTTTTTTGTATGCTACAGATCCCTTTTTTTACTTGCTAACAAACAGCTGTTTTATTTAGAAAGGTTCATTTCCATACAAAAAACACCATGCCACAAACAAGTTTTACTAGATTTATAGCCGATCCTTTATTGGCATTGTTGCAGACTAACACAAAAATGTCACTTGCTGATAAACTGGTCACTTCTGCATACATTAATGCATGATGGATACTTGTGAAATAGGGTATAATAATACCCGTGCTGTTCTATAATGATGACGCGCATGCGTATTTAGGAAAAACTGTTCCAACATATTCTGTATCATAATAGGACAGTTCTGCATTTCATTAAAACCAATATTGGGATCATTTGGGAACAGTTTTGTTACAGTGAACTCGGTACCTGTATTGAAAGGGGAATCAAAGGAACTGACTTGCGCTGTACAACTGCCTCTTACCTCAAAACCCAAATGTAACCGTGCTCTGATAGCCTATGTATTTTCTATTTAAAGATAATTTATTGATATCCTCATGCTTTCCTTACGATAAGTAGTGACGAATTGGCTATCTGTCACTTCCTGGTTACAAAAACGATTCTAAAATCCTTTCAACCGGTATCCATCCCAGAAACAATTCTGGAATCATGACCAGTCAGAGTATGGGTAGAAAAACATACCAAATGATAACTGGATGGTTTTGGTACACTACCAAGATTCAAGGTTACAACAAATCTAGTATCACCTCAATAATTGAATTCTGAAGACAGGTCAGCAAAAGTCAAGTTATCTTTGAAACTATTTCCTCAAAAACTTTCAGGCAAATGCTTTTCAAAGAACAGAAGTGGTATTTCCCAGGCCAAGCTTCTCTGATGTGTACATGCTAATTGATGGTGTAAATAAAGTAGCTCCTTCTTTAGGGTGGCTTTACTTTTCATAAAAACAATTTGAGATCACATTACATTCAAACATTGATGCCAGATGCAACCTTTTTTGTTAAAATTGTGCAAAATTTAGTAGGCTGTGAAGTGTTCAGTGGATAGAATACCAAAAAGCAAAAAGGGCATTTAACTGAATTGAATGAAAATGTATCGAAATACAAAATCCATGACACATGATTGAACCAGTCTTCTTATTGATTACATACAAATGTTAAAAAAAATTGATATTACATGAAAATAAACCTGGAGCAATGCGATTTTCACGCTAATGGATTAGAAAAAACATATTTTTCCCTAAATACAAAGTCATGCTATATCTTCCACAAGACACCCTAAATTGACCACCCTTTGAAACAAAATCTTTTAGAATGTATGTCATCATTAGTTTTTCGCATGAATAGAACCTAGTCTATCACACTACTATATCAGTGGTTTTACCCCTGTTCATATACCGAATTTCAAAAATAACCTATTTTTTAGACTATATGACCTAACCATATTACCCCCAACATCTCACCATGAGAATAGTTATTCGTTCACGATCATTCAGACAATCCTTCGGATAATCCATTTTCCATGAAAAAAACTGAATGCTTTAAACAACAGAGTATCGAGGATGTTTTTAATGTGCATCGCCTGTATTTGTAAGACCCATCGTGTCGCCACCCAGTTTTCTTTATTAAAAATGGATCGTCCGAGTGTTCGTATGACGGACCATGAACGAATAACTATTCTTATGATGAAAGGATGGGGGTAATATGGTTTTTTTCGGATAGTTTAATTCACATTTTACCTATGTTAATTAAATCTTTGAACATGATATTTTTCTCCATTTTGTTACACACAATTCCATGGAAGAGTAACTGTTGATCTTGAAATAAGCTCTAGCTGCAATTCTATGATATTTACACTGTTGGAAAGGAATTTATTTCCTAAAACTTTTATATTCAAAGTTTTTTCTAGCACCCTTAGTTTCCGATTTAGATGTCTCCATGCTTTTGGGACACCCGGTGGAGCAAATTTGAAAAAGCATAAAAATGGCTGAAGACCAAAAAGTTTTTTTGTACATTATCACATCATACTCTACCAGCAGTTTTCCCAAACCAAGACTTGTACCCTCCGTTTTTCACCCTCCTTTGTTTATATATCTGTACCTCAGAGCCAGTCTAGGTTAAGTCCATATTTGAAATAAATATTTTTCTTGCATTATATTGTATGCGACTTGACATTAATTAAAAGGTCATAGCTTTCTTATTATTACAGATAGTTGGACGATGCATGTAACAAATGAAAATTCACAATATTACCATAAGTTTAATATACTAAAACTCATGTTTGACAAAAATGAACTGAACCTAGTCTGGCTCTGGGGTACAGATATGGAATTTCAATAACACCTTTTATTGAACTCTGGATATTATGTTTAGTCGTAAGCATAGCTTTGAGTCTAGAATGTTGGTAGATGCTGGAGTTAGATTAGATGTCACCATCTAATTAAAACAATCTGGACTTGAGTAAAGCAAAATGAGGAATATCAAATTTAACAGTACGGATTTATGTTTCTCACGGATATCTGGTCAACTTAATGTGTTCTGATAGCCCATGATAGTCGTTTGCTCGAGCGGGGTCCTCTTTTAGGGTTAGGGTGGGTTTGCATGGCGTTCTCACTAAAAATAAAATAGATTATTTAAACTTGCTATAGTCTAAGGGAGGTCAAAAATAGATAGTTCTGGACTTGATTTTAGAAAACGGCGGAAGGGTGTAATCGAATATGTTATGTGGATGCCAGGAGAACAAAAAATGTTGATGAATAATATATTTTCTAATTTGCTATGTATAAACAAAAGGGGTCAAATGTCCGTAAATAATGCGGTTTTCACGTAATATTGTTTATTTTATTTGTTTTCATGTGTTATTGAAAAAAACATTCCTAAAGTTGTGAGTAACGTAAAGTTATTATTTCGTGAAAATTATAATGGAAATATGCTGTTTTTGCGTTAATAATTGCGTAAGACAAACATACCTCAAGTGCCCTTGAGTGGACATGGCATTATCTCGTGGTTTGCCTCCAAAAAATATATACATAGATATAAAAAATTACTATGTTAAATCAGATCCGAAACCCGTAATTGTTGAAAATCACTTTACGCCAAAACTTTTTTCACTGATATCTAAGCAACTTAATGTGTTCCAATAGCCCCTGATAGTCGTTTTCTCGAGCGGGGTCCGGAACATACTTTTTAAGGGCTAGTGATGGTTTTCATGGCGTTTTCGCTAAAAAAAACTATATTTCAAAAAATGGGCTTACAAATGATGTTTATTTAACATATTCTAACATCCGTATTTCGATCAGATACATCTGGGGCTTGATTCTAAATGAGTTTCGCCCGTTCAAATTGATTTCGATGGCGCCTTGTGACGATATAGGTACTTGAATAGCCATGATAATTTTGGCATTTGATTATATTGATCATATATATTCAAATTATCATGGCTGTGTCAAAATTATCATAGCTAATCAAGTACCTATATCGTCACAAGGCGCCATCGAAATCAATTTGAACGGTCGAAACTCATTTAGAATCAAGCCCCATATTGCAAAATGACAACACGTGCGGCGATGTCTAGTAGATATGGATTACCTTAGTGTGATGTGAATGTTATTGAATAAACTATACAATACTGGTTTTGTATATGTGTAATACAGAATTAACAATATAGTAAAATAAAAGCAATTCTATTAGGTGTATCCGTGTAACTCGCATAACACTTACTGTAAAATTAAATGTAATGTGGTATTTATTGCCCATGTAGCCAAGACGTAAAAGTAATTATTAATGTATAAGGTTACTCATATTTTTGGAAAGATTAGTCAAAAATTGATGGTACAGTAAAAATACTGATCGTGTGACATTGCCCTATGTAAAATATCGACGGCTGATGTTAAACAGCATTAGGCACTTAATCAATATTGAACAGGTATTGATTACGGTGATATGGAATTATCAGTCTCTTTACATGGCCTTATCATTAGAGCTGAGTTACCCTGCTTAATATGACTATTTTGTTAAATCCGTGTATACATTTTTATTGACAACCGGCACGGGTATCATGTAAAAAAACTACAAAACGTCAAAAAACCTATAAAATGTCAACTTGCATACTAGTTAGTTTTTAAGGTGCAAACAGTCATTCCACGATTGCTCACTTGGGTCATTGTAAGCGCGACCCATCTATGAAGAAATATCTGAACGATAGGAGATACTTTTCTCTTCCCAAATATGCATTATTGGTTGCAGAGAGTCACTTAGTTTAAATACCTCAAATTGTGGAGAGGGAAAGTTTGGTTGCGTAGCAAGATCGCATCTGGATGATTGTATTTGTCTGCATGTGTATAGAATTGATATATTTGCTATGTGAGAAAATTATTACTGACTATGCGGCCGATGAAGTATATCTATTAGCTGTGCCAGACGGGTTATTTGTGTTGTTCTTTCCGCATTATGTGTACTTTACTGTTAGCATGTATATGACTCGTAATTCGACAGTGTACAGTGAATATAATTGTAATATGTAAGTATAGAATATAATATTCCACTATGTATATATTCCACACATGCACGGCGGCTACTATGAGGATCACAAAGACATTTTGCTAATCCGATTTTTGAACTGCCAAGGTTAGTACAACTGGGAAAAGCTTCTTGTAGATTGTTCCACAATCTCGACACCATCGGGACCAAGGAGCGGTCGTATCGGTACTGAGGTATTCCTTAACGCGTGTACAATCACTTGGACGGGAAGAAGTTATATACTGAATTCAATAACTTTCGGTACAAGCACTTGCCGCAGCCCCGCTCAGTAGGGGAGTATTGGAGGGTGTTGCCCCTTTTCTAAATAATTTTAGATCACCAGTCAACAGAGAAGATCCACTTGTCAAATATATCAAATAAAATGCTGGTTAAATTCTTTTACAATACAGTATTTCATAGTAATCGTTTTCACTACAACTAGAAGATATAAATGAAGATTTTCCTGTATTTGATGTTAAATTATGATTCTAACGTATTTTCCACGAAAAAATGTCTAGTGAAATCATTTTTGTTCTTTGTCCGCAAATGCAATCCTCTATTTAAAAACAAACTTTGATTTCTATCCAACGCTTTTCATTCAAATCCATCAGCAAATTTTAAGGATATCAAAAACGCAGAACATCAATTAAGTCAAATATGACCTAGATAATGACCTTACAGGCCAGTTTTGGCTGCATATTTGTGAAGTTTACATAGATTGCATTTTCGTGCGTAAGGCCAAATCGTACGAGGTCTACACAGTATATGTACTTATTATATTCCCCAACAATTTTATGGTGGATTACAAGATTGTAACAACATTAATAGGATATTATCATGCATAGAGAAGTATATTTTTAGCAGAAGCTCCCTCACACTTCCCAGACATGTTATTGATGTTCTTGAAATGTTAGATGCACATTATGGGAATGAAAAATGATTCATGAAGTATTTATTGTATTAAAAAAAAAATAAAAGTAAAAAGCATACATATTACATTATTTGATTTAGGAAAATTTCGATTGCTGCCGGCGAAGCGGAACTCCAACGAGCCGCCTGAAATGCGGACCTATTAGAAATCAGCCAATATATCCGTTTCATACGTAATTGACTACGTTTTTACAAAATAATTATACAATTTGTCAACCTTCATGAATACGCGATGTCTGTGACAGTTGATAAATTCTTGCGCCCTCTTGAAAATTGTCAGTGAAATTAAAGACTGGCTTTATCAATCGAAAAGTTTGTGTAAAGAAATCACAAGAACTGCAAGTAGTAATTTTGCCACGGGGAGACAATCCATAGGATGCCTTTGTTGTTGTTGTTGAAGATTTATTTAGCATTAATGCTACAATATCAATTTTGTATAATGATTCGGTTACATATTTTTCTTCAATCCATTTTCTGTAATTTTACATTCTTGTCTTTAAAAATTAAAATTACGTCACTATGTATTTTAATTATTCATAAAATGATTTTTTAATTTCACCATAAGCATTTTTAAAATTCGAACTCTGTTTATCATTATTCAATTTATTAAATTCAAATACTCCGTTTGGAAATACAGATTTACTAGTTATGCTACTATTACAATTTTGCAGATGAAAATTTATACTGCCTATAGTTTTGTAGTTATGATAATAACTATTTAATTTCATGAAGTTCTCTAAATGTGGTGGTAATAAATGATTTTTTAATTTGAATATTTCAACGAGAAATAAATAATATATGAAATTTTTCACATCCAACCTCTGCAGTTCTTCTAACATAGACTTAATCCTAGCATATTTGTTTTTATTTGAAATGATTCCCATAGCTTTATTTTGTAAAATTTGTAATTTTTAAAATATGTTTTCATTTGCTGTAAACAATATGGTTGAACAATATAAAAATGGGGAAGAATTATAGTGTTATACACAATTTTTTTGGGATACAAACTAAGATTATGGGAAACTCTATAGGAGTAATTTATCTTTTTCAATGTTTTTGAAATAATGTATTCATAATACACCAAGATATTTAAATGACTCGACTACTTCAATTTTTTCATCATTAATCATGAGCCTAATGGGGTATTTTCCAACTTGGTGATATTGTCCTATTGATGGCTGAAATCGGTTGTTTACACCATTTATCAATTGGTATACACTTTGCACGAGCTTTTTTCACTCATTTGCTGAAAAAAATACATTTGAAATTCATACCACCAAAGTGGGTTCATTTAAACTTCATGGTTGTCCCTCCGAAAAAATCAGCCAATAGGAATCGATTTTTTTAAAGGTTCTCTTTAGAATGTGTTTTTATCAAGGATAAGCATCAGCGCTATTGCCATGCACTAGGGAATTTCGTGAAAGTTCACGACTTAGCAACGCTTCTTTATTCCGATCAACAGTGTTGTCTCAATGGTGTACCTGTCTATATTATGTATGTATAGCTGTAGGTCGACATAACTTGGCAACATTGTGGTTCAACAAGGGTCAAACCGTTGACTTTTGACAGTGATAGAGTGGCGTACCCTGTTTCGTGCTGTTGATTTTGTATTATCCGTTTGGTAACCTTTATACAGGTTGTTTCAGTTTATTGTTGCATAACTTTAATATTCGATAGAACTTTTAAAATGAATGCATAAAGTCTATATAAACATGGGTCGAAAAATGCGTGGCTTTCGAAATACAGAGTGTTTAAATTTACTTTCTAAAATTGTTTTTTTTTTTAAATATTTCGAACAATATTTGATGTATAACAGTGAAAATTGGTATACAAGGGTTTTTTGGTACGACAAAACGAACCATGGGCATAGTTTTACTGTAGCCACTAGAGGGCGCTCTCTACTGTACCTGTAGTGTATTAAAATGACCGAAAATGTTTTCTTAGTGCAATTTTTTTATTTTTGATTTAAAAAACTGATTCTTCGCACTTTTCAACATAAAAAAGCTCTCTTGTGAATTTTCGTTATAGTTAGCCAAAGTCAGTATCTCGATACTTTTTAGAAGTAGGCTGTGCCTGCAAATATTTTTGAAATTGAAAGCAGAATAAGGTTAAACGTTAATTTAGTTTAGTTTAGTTTTGTTGTCTGTTGAAACCTGAAACGTTTTTTGCAATTGTGAATGCACGAAATTTAGTTTCTTTTACCTGTTTTTTTGTAAGTTTTATAAAAATGCCATTTTTATTCTCCAATCAAGTGTTAGCGGATATTCATTTTGTGTATGGCTTTGTAAATGGAAACGCAGCAGAAGCAGCCAGAGAACACGCACGAAGATTTCCAAACAGACGACATGCAACTCGCTCAGTATTTTTTTTTTTATATCGAAACAGCCGCGCAGGCAGAAGCCTAAATGCCGGAACACCGCGGCTGCTATGATGATCCCAAAGAAATTTTGTTAATACGATTTTTGAACTGCCTAAGGTTAGTAGAACTGGGAAAAGCTTCCTCCCGTAGATTGTTCCACAATCTAGACACCCTAGGGACAAAGGAGCGGTCGTATCGGCCAGTTCTGGATGTACGAAGGCGGGTCTGTCTGGCAGGCACATCGCGCGGCGGCATCATAGAAGAGAGCTCTGAGGAGCAAAGCCCGTTGGTGTAGCGATAGAAAAGAGCTAGATCGCCGACGGCCCGCCGGTGCGAAAGAGTCCCGAGACTGTCTGTTAGAGAAGAGTCATCGATCAGTCGGACCGCCCTCCTCTGGACAGCATCGAGCATGGACAATGTAGTCGGGGCGGCAGCACCCCAAATGTGTGAACAATACTCGAGGCTAGGCCTTATCTGAGCCTTGTATAGAGTGAGAAGGTCATGCGGAGAAAAGTACTTCTTAGCCCTAAACAAATAGCCTAGCTTTTTCCCAGCAGCTGCAGCTATTGAAGAGACTTGTTAGTGCCAGATCAGGTCTTCGGTGATCTGGACTCCGACCAGCCGAAATGAATGGCTCTTTGGTAGAACTCGACCGTCCATCGAAACTGTATGAGCGCTAGGACGCTTTTTGTTCGTCAAAGTACAGTACTGTGTTTTGGAAGCATTGAACTGTACAAGATTGTTGCGTCCCCAAGCAGTGATAGCCGCCAGGTCTCTTGTCAGAGAAGAAGTCGTCGCTAGTCTTCTTTTTTCCAGCTCAGCGGCAGAGATCGGCTTGTCACTCTGAATTCCTGCATGTAGAGTGCTGTCATCAGCGAAGCTGTGGATTGGGTTGATCGTGCAGGAAAGGAGGTCGTTGATATGTAAGAGAAACAGTGTTGGAGCCAAGACCGATCCCTGGGGAACACCGGCGTTGACGTTGTGGGATGAAGAGGAGAATCCGTCAATTACGACGGATATCTTGTGGCCAGAGATAAAGTCAGCCACCCATCTGCAAAGCTTTTCTGGGAGGCCGTAGGATGGAAGTTTGCTTACGAGGGCAGCGTGCCACAGCTGATCGAACGCTTTCGTGATGTAAGAGTGCATCGCCAAATAATTGAAAATAGTTTTGGAAATCTCCAAAGGGATCAAAACATAAATGTTCGTCAGCGCAGATTTACCCGTATGATTATGCGTGAGTTTGATAGGGATCCAACCACAAGTGTTAGGAGAGTTTCTGGTGCCTTGGGAATTTCACCAAGCCATGTTCACCGTGCTCTTAGAAATAACCATAAACGTTCTTACCATTTGCAACCTGTCCAAGGACTATAGTCAGGGGACGGAGAACGAGGAATCACATTTTGTCAGTGGATTCTTGATAGAACTGATAATAATAGGGAGTTTTTAAGTAACGTTTTATGGACCGATGAGTCATGCTTCAGTAGACGTGGAGTGGTAAATTTTCATAATCAACATATTTGGTCGCATGAAAATCCGCATGCAGTTCAGGAAAGAAATTTTCAGCATGAATTTAGTGTGAACGTGTGGATTGGTATCTATCGTAATCGACTATTTGGACCCTACCTTTTGCCTGCAAGGTTAAATGCTGCGACCTTTTTGGAATTTTTAAAGGCCGAACATGCAAATATGTGGGATGATGATATGTTAGATTTAAGAAGATTGGCCTGGTTCCAGCTTGATGGTTGTCCAGCTCATTATTCGAGAATAGTTAGAAACTGGCTGGACGAAAATTATCCAGAAAGATGGATCGGCCGTGGAGGACCAGTCGCCTGGCCTCCACGATCCCCTGACTTAAATCCATTAGATTTCTTTGTGTGGGGATTTCTAAAAGAAAAAGTGTACCAGACTCCCGTAACCACAAGAGATATGTTAATAGACAGAATCAGGAATGCATGTGATAAAATAAGGCCTTATTTGAATAATGCTATACCACGTTCGATCATTCGTAGATGCGAATTGTGTATTGAACAATTGGGTTTACATTTCGAGCAACTACTTTAGGTTTTGTATGTTTGTCCTAACTATCCAATAGCATTTTACTTGTAAATAATTAATTTAATTTGTTAAAAATAATATTGGAAAATTAAACAAATTAATATTCTGTTTTTTTGTGTTTATTTGGAGTTAGGAATTATTGCTGTGTTTAAAAACACAATCTAAACAATCATCTTAATTACTTGTAATGCCCAAATCGAAAATGTAAAAAAAATATTATTTTCCCATAAATAATTAAAAATGCATCGAACCCTAAAAATCGAAATATCTCAAAAACGGCTAACTATAACGAAAACTCACAGGAGAGCTTTTTTATGTTGAAAAGTGCGAAGAATCAGTTTTTTTTATTCAAAAAACAAAAAATTGCGATAAGAAAAAAATTTCGGTCATTTTAATACACTACAGGTACAGTAGAGAGCGTCCTCCCCCCCCCCCCCCTCTAGCGGCTACAGTAAAACTATGCCCATGGTTCGTTTTATCGTACTAAAAATCCCTTGCAAACCAATTTTCACTGTTATAATTCAAATATTGTTCGAAATATTTAAAAAAAACTATTTTAAAAAGTAAATTTAAACATCCTGTATTTCGGAAGCCACGCATTTTTCGACCCATGTTTATATAGACTTTATGCATTAATTTTAAAAGTTCTATCGAATCTTAAAGTTATGCAACAATAAACTGAAACACCCTGTATATTGAATTCTTTTGAACATTACAACAAAATGTCGGTAAAAAAGTGTCTTATTAAAGTGTGTTCAAACACAAGTATTAATTCGCCTGATAAAATATTCTTATCAGTTCCGATAGATCTTGACACGAGGATTATTTGGTACCAGGCTGCAAGTGTTGAAGGTCCCATTCCTACCACTATGTTATACTGTTGTGAAGATCATTTTGATGTAAGTTTATTAACAGAGCTAAAGTTTTTCAAATTATATTAAATCTCGGTTTATTTTCAGTTGATAGATGATGCAGAAAACTGGCAATATTACAAGACTATTGGGCAGAGGTTACGACTAAAACCCGGCGTGAAACCACACAGGAACCTGTCCGTTCAGAGTTTAGGTACGTCACAATTAAGTCCACCATCAAAAAAGAGGAAAGCTGAGATGTTAGAAGCATTAGGAAAAAAGCTTCACTGCAAGAGAAAACCAAGGGCAAAATTATTTGATGAATCGCAGCCAGGTATATGCAGAGATCTGCATGATGATGAATCTTGTCAGCAAAACTCGAGTTTGCTACCCCTGAAGAAAGCAACCAAAGGAGTCCAAGTTATAGTTGATACGAAAACTGTGTCAACCAGCACACTACCTCATACTGCAGAAAAGGCTGTTGCCACTAGTCATCAAAAACTAAAACAGTTGGTTGAAAAGTGCACAGGGATTTGTAGTGATAGCACTAATGGCTCAAGTGGTAGTTCCTCCCCGCAGCTATCGAGCACTTCATCACTGAAGACATCAAAAGAGGAACTAGAAATATCTAAATTAGAGAACAATAGTCGGTTTTCTTAGGTTTGTCTGAAGACTGTTTCTATATTGTAAATTTATTAGTTGAAGAAGGTGGACTGGATTACATTGATGTTTTGATCACAATGAAAAAAATTAGGACAAATGATTCAGTTTTCAAGAATAGGAATTGATTTTGGTAAAAGCACAAGTGCCATATCTAAAATTTTTAATCAAACTGTTGTAGTAACGGCTCCTTTAATGACACAGTTGATTGTTTGGCCTCCCAGTTGGAAAATCAAAAAATTAGTACCAAATCAATTTAAAGCCTATTACAACAATGTACAATCAATTATTGATTGCTTTGAAGTTGAAATTGAAAAACCTTCAAATGCACTGCATCAGGCTAAAACATGGAGTGAATGTAAAAAGTGTAATACTATAAAGTATCTTGTGAGTTGTACTCCTAATGGGCTGATAAACTTTATTTCTAGTGGGTTTGGAGGACGTACAACTACTGATGTACAAATTGTTGACAAATCAGACTTCATTAATGTGATTCCAGAAAACTGCATAATAATGGCAGATATACTGCATAAAAAAGCGCATCATTATTAAAACCTCCAAGCATTAGTGCGAAACAAAAACTCACCAAAGCAGAAGTTAATAAAACTAAAATAATAGCTGCTTTGAGAGTCCATATTGAACGGCTCATAAGGAGACTCCGTGAATTTGCTATGTTAAAACCACATGCCCGTATACGGTCCAGAATAGTCCACCTCCTAGACGATGTGGTGATCATTGTGTGTGGTTTAGTAAATTTACAAGAACGGCTCATCAAGAAATAAGTATTATTGCCATGCAAGTCTTGTTTTTTCTTTATTTTAATAGTACATAACTACAAGTGCAAGATTGTTTTGTGGTATATTAATACTAACTAAGCTAAGTATGAATAATTTTGTAAAACACCAGTTTTTCCTTTTGTAGGTTAAAATACTTGTATAGGACTTATTTGAGGCTGTTCTTTACATAATATAATTTTTGGAGAATCTATAATTTTTTATTCTCCTTGCGACACATTATCATTTAGAAACCACAAAATAAATAAATTACTCGAATTTACCAACGCTCTATGATAAAAATAACTAATTATTTAGTAAAGTGTATACCTTGTGTATTAAATTTTTGGAAAGCTTATTAGATCAACAATGTTATGGAATTCAGATTATTTTAGCTGGTCAGCTGGTGGTATATATCAATATTTTTGTTCATCTACAAATACAATAAAACATTTGCAGCTACCTACTAATGTAAATAGTTAAAAAACATTTCATGAATAAAATACTTTTTTAAAACATTATAAGTGCTTTATTCAATCAAATAAACACATAAAATAATATAATACACATAAAATTGGACAAGAATATATGCATAATATAGACTAAGTACATTTGCATAATGTATCACAGTTTTCAAATATTAATCATACATTTTCTGATGATACCGGAATAGAATAAGCTAGCAGCTAAACCCGGTGTTGTCTGGTTCAAAATACATTTTTCTATCTTATGTATGGGCCCAAATCTTGGTACCATTAAGTGTATGTTAACACATTGTTAACTGATTAATTCAGTTACTAAATCAATTTATTATAAATCAAATTTGAAGATAATAAAAATTTAAAAGTAGGTATTGAAAATATTAGTATAATAAACTTTGATACATTTATATAAAATCTAATACATGAAAAAAGTTTATACCAAATATATTTCAATACACACGAACAATTGAGTTGTCTTTTAGTCGAATCTACAGAATTGTTGACATTACAAGTTGAGTACATTACAGTAGATCTATTGAATCAGTTTTGGGAAGATAGCTTTTTCCCAAAACAAAGTTGCTTTTTGCAGCAAATCCTTACAAAAAGAAATGTCAAGTTCAACTTCCACAATTGATACGTCTTTATTCACTTCAAAATTTGGTGATGCAACACAAAATAACCCCTTCTTTCTGCCTGACAATAGCATTTGGAGTTGAGTTTGGGCAAAAGGTTTCTTACCTATGGCTCCATCATTTAAGTATTGCTTAAGTGTCGATTCTTTTGATGGGCACTTTATTTCAATACAAAACTCAGCATTTACAGCATCAGGGCTAGCTCCAAATATAGGATATCTCTTATCTACAAATATCCCTACTTTTTCTACTTTTATTAGTTTCTTTCTTGCCACAACCTTCAATACTTTATCCTCTAATGATAATCCCCTCTTCATAGCCTTTGTGGACTTGAATTTTGCTGCACTCAAAATTGACTCCACTAAACATCCATCATATGTTGTACTCTGTGCTGCTTCATAGAACTTCGATGCAGTAATACGTGCATACCTTATCTCAAACCATGTACCAGTATTGGATTGATCTTTTGTTTGATTTAAAATTTCTTTACAAGGTTGATCATTCATTTCTTGCTGACAATACTGAATAAAATTTTCAGCAGTGATGCTGCTACTGTTTCTTACAAATTTATTTATTAAATGATATAGGGATACTTTATCAATAGCATTCTCTTCAGTTTTGTGGTATTCAAATAAAATGCCCTTGCTTTTGTTTTCTGCACCCTCCTAGAAATTAAAATATAGTATATTATAAAGACACAAGGAATTATTAAACTCAATACCTTCACTAGTTGGGCAGCTATGATACACACTATGTGTAATCTTCTCTTCAGCCTCATTAATGCAGATTGTCACCTGATATCCTTTTTCGTGGATCTTGTGTTCTCGGCACTTTACAGTACATATTGATCCCTCTCGCATCAGCTGAACAAATCCGATAGCTTCATCCCCATACGATTGTTTGCCACTTCTAGGAACAAAATGTTATTAAAATATATTTCCTCACAATCGAAAAAGTACCCACCTTTGTGTTTTCACATTTCTCACACTTGCTTTAACAAAGTCATCATTGTGTCGATTGTATTCATCGATCATCTCGTAATCTACTTTCGGTAAATTCGAAGAATCTGCTTTCACGAAATATTGTTCCCTATTTTAATTGTGTATTTAAAAAGCTAAATTCCACAAACTAAATCACAATACCAAATGGTCAACAACAACGCCAGAATGCGTCATAACCTTTAAATTATCTGTCAAAAAAGCAAAGACAAAGAACGCAAAGACAAAGAACGCAAATAGCTCCGGACGAGTCTGTAGAACAAAATGGGAATATCTCCTGTCCTTGTCACACTGTAATCGCCGAACAAATGTAGAGTCACATTCTAAGAAGGGGGCGGAGAAAATATTACTACGTCACGCGAGATATTATTACGTCACACAGTTGGCGGCAAATTTTATTTTTAAACTTTGAAGCCGAGTTTTTGTTACTTCTTGTTCAAAGAAAAATGTAAAATTACTCAATATATAATTTTTAGATGTAAAACTTCAATTTGGAACAAAAAAAATTTTTTTTGGAAAATACCCTATTGTATTGCCACCTAAATGTTTCCATATTGACATAGATTTTGTTTTATTAGTGTTTAATTTACGTTTATTGACATTTAAGCAATTCATATTTTTGTCAGTATCACTATTTAACAGTTCTAAAGTAGTGTCCAAATGCTTATGTGATATATATATATATATATATATAAATGTATCGTCCATAAATATTTGAATTTAGCAGTGTTCTAAAATGTCAGAGATATCATTTATATAAATAATAAATAGCAACGGCCCTAATTTACTCCGCTGTGGCACCCCTACTGATATATTTTGAACAGTTAACATAATATCTCCAACTAGCCATAGTGACGCAATTTCATTAACAATTTTTCCCTATCTATAGTCTCAAATGCCCTTTTGAAGTCTAAAAATATTGTTACAATATAATCCTTCTCATCTATACTTCTCCTCCAGTCTTCCACTACTATTTGGATTGCTGTTTCTGTGGAACATTTTTTCTAAATCCAGCTTGATTTTTTATCAAAATTTTGGTTTCTTCAATGAATTCTATGATTTGTTCGTATATTATCCCTTCGAACAGCTTCTCGACATCGGGCAAGACAGTAATCAGTCACATATTTGTATATAGCTGAGAATTTTGAACGTTTGTCACAGGAGTAATGGTGGAACACTTTAATTTTGGTGGAAATTCACCATGTACTAAACAATGATCCACCAATAATAATAATTTCTTTCCAATTATATTGAAACAATCATTTAGAATATTTTCTGAGAATTTCTCACTTGGATTTTTATTAGATTTCAATTTTGAGATAGCTTTTCGTAGATTGTTGATGTTAATTCTTCTAACATGCTTCATTGATGAATTCTGACATACTTGTAATGGACATAAGTTTGGATAACCGCCATCAATTGTCTTCACTATTTGATTTGCACTTTCTATAAAATAAATGTTCATTCTTTCTGCTATAATTAATTTGTCTGTCACTACCCTGTCTTCGAAACGCATTTTAGATAATTCAGTCTTTCTATTAGGAGAAACAACTTTCTTTAACGTTTTACACATCATTTTAGAATTATTTTTACTGCTATCGATCTTCGTATCATAGTATTTTTTTCTTTTCCCACCTGAGAACTGCTACACACTCATTTCTTGATTTTGTATATTGTTTCCAATCATTTCCACTTTGGGTTACTGAACATTTTCTGTAGTCGTTATCGCGTTGAATATCTGTGAAAACCAGGGTGTTGGGTTCACTCTTTCATATATTATTTTCTTGATCATAGCTTCACTAATATATTTATCCATATTATTAATAATTTGTTCGAAGTAGTTGTCGCCATTATCGATAATTTCAGGTATATTGTGTTGTAAAAGTGTTTCTCGTAATTTTGTGAATTCAATGACTGTAATTTCTTTCATTTTATTTTCATTGAACATATTTCCTAGTTCGAAATATATCCATGAGTGATCACCTATCTTTGGGATATGCTTAACTTCAGCAATTAGATTTTGTTCATTAGTTATGAGCAAATCTATTTTTGTTTCGAAAAGTTCGTACTCCTTGTATAGTCATTTATTTTCTGCCATAATCCATGGAAGTTTACTACATGTTTAAATTTTGTAACATAGAAATCTCTACTGTCAAAATTTATATTGAAGTCTCCTAAATGTACATTTGTGCAATTCCTGTAATAATGTTTTTCATATATACTTTCAAAAAATTCATTAAATCGATTGACGCTTTCACTTGGAGATCGGTAATAAATATACAGATTGTAATTTTTGTGTATCCTTATTTCCAGACTGATTTACCACCACTGATATTCAACAACCTGAATGTTCTGTATTTTGACTTCAATGCTATATAGTGTATAGTATATATCAATCAATATACCACCTGTATGCTTCGAAACAGAGTTTACTCTTACAACTTTATAGCCGTGAATATCGATCTCTCCCTCCTCAATATCTTCTGTTACATGTGTTTCTGTTAAACAAAGTATTAATGGTTTCTCTATCACCAAGAAATTTGAAACCTCATCTTTATGTGACAAAAATCCTTGAATGTTTAAGTGGTATATATAGCTTACAGCTTGTTTTGTTTGTAATTGCTATAGTCTGTCTCCATAGCAAGCTTTGTTTTCTACAGATTTTGTTGAACGGTGGGTGGTTTGTGTCAAAATTTGTATTATACCTCAAATTTGATTCCTTGCAGTTCGGACAAATCACCTCGTTTTTTGGTGTTTTACAGGTTTGAGACTGATGGTCACTCTCACCATATTTTATGCAAACACTCTTCTTTGTACAGTTTTTAGTTGTATGGTGGAATCCTGAGCAGTTAAAGCACCTCAGGAGATCATAATGATCGAACACTGTACACACATCCAATGATACAAACAGTAAACACCTTTCATAATTATTTTAAATGTTTGCTCATCTAATTCCAGATTTGCCTGATATCTGTATTTCATCTTTTCAATTGCCACTACATTTATCATCGAAACACTGCTTATAATATTGTTTCTTTCTTTCGAGTCTCTAATCAGCTCTTCTTTATCGAATTCCTCACTGAAGCCTACAACTTTATTAATTGGTAACTTCCTATGCGCAACACTCACTTTCTAGCTGCTTCCTACATGCTTTTCTACTTCTAATTTTTTGATGTCTTCAACATTACGACATTCAATTTTCACCGCCCCATCTCTCTGATCGCTAATTTTTTTATGGAGACATTCATTTTTGCAGGATTTATATATTTGCTGAGTACATTCTTTGTGTGTAAACAGTTTTGACTTTTATCGTTTGGTTTTATTATAACTGTCTTTTCTGATTGTACTGTAGTTCCATTTTTTCTATTTGTAGTTCATATAATTTCTCTTGCAGACATGGATTCTTCTTTTGCAGCTCTTTTATCAAGAAATCTTGTATGTGAATTGTATAATCCTTCATTTTTATCACATCTTCCACTTGAAATCCCTTTTCATTTTCTTTTTCGGCATTTTTTGTGTTTCTATTTTGGTTTTTGATTTCGTTTGGCATTCTCAGATATGTCAAATAAACAATTTTAAGATCAACATTCGAAAATCGACGCAGTTGGTATCTCTATAAAGTCGGTTCTCAACCCATAAAAATGGAACGGGCTTTGGCGCTACCCACCTATATTGGTATTTTCTTTCCTTTATTTACCTGTAGACGTTCCTGAAGACATCATAGCAGTAGTTTAATTAATAATGCATTTTAGATTTAAAAGTTAATGTAACTCTATAACTACAAATGGAGCTCCTGATTTTTTTGACCTCTCCTTGGCTCGGATTAACCATCTCTTAATGATGGATAATAATGCTTCCATACTCCAACATGAAGAAATATGGTCGGCTTCTAAAAACATAGAGTCATTGGTAAACAATTCACACACATTTAGGGTTGTAGGCTTAAATTTGAAAATCGCAGAATGTCGATTTCCAAGGGGAGGAGCAGAATATGAAGGACATTTTTTATTATACTAAAGCACAATTCATATACAAAATGAGTTATTTTTTGACAAGGCATACAGCAGAAGATCAGATATTTTTTTATGAGACTCCTACAATTTATCAGACTCCGACAACTGTTTATTTTCCATACATTTTTTGCACCCTTAGTTTTAATGTGAAGCTCTGCTTCGATATGGTCGATCAAGATGAAAGTTTTAGCTGTCGCATCAGAAGTTGCAACATGAAGGAAAAAATGGTTTTTTTATCTAGTAAGTAGCCGAAGCGAATTAAAAATGTTAATTGCAATTTGTAATTTCAATATTTTTTTTATGAAAGTGAAGATATTAGAAGTTCTGCGCCTAAATTCCTGCCTCAAATTCAGAACTCCCAATACAATCCAGGTTACCTGGTAACTCTACGTTCAATATAGTTGTAGAAGTTGTACAATGAAAATTGTTAATACGTACCTAATGCACATCTGGCTAGGAGTAGCTTTTTGGATTGCAGCTATTGTTTATGACCATCCCAAGAATAACTCATTGCTAATTCTCCTGAATTCGGACACTTAATAAGAAATTCAAATATTAAATTTAAAAAGTTTTTGTACTTACACTTATTTACTATATGTTATACAAGATATTAGCAATTTAAATGTAGAACCAGTACATTGTAATTACTTTTCATTCTAGCCATTTTTCTTCAAAACTGTAAAATTTTTCTTTGGAAGACAGTGGCAGTGAATTATTGATTTCTTTATGTTGGTTTAAACTAGTCTTAACTGTATAGAGACATTACCATATTAGGATTTTAGAAGTTATTCATCGTGATATATCAATCTTGATATAATTGAATCTTTGTGTTTGATACTACAAAATCGTATTTCCATCTTCCTGAAATTTTCATTATAAATTTAAAGTTATTAAACAATGTCAAAAAGTTGATTTATTGAAAGTTTTTTTTTTCTCTATGACTTTTTAATCTATGGTGGATTGTGATAGCAGCCTCAATATTCCATGCCCTAGCAAGCTTTGTTTTCTGCAGACTGTACAATTGAATTGTACCAACCTGGTACAAATTTATACAAAGTTCCACAAAAAGAATGACTCATCTTTATGTCTGAGAAATCATTAGACTGCCTAAGTGACTATATTTGAGATATGGCTGCCCAGATTACTTGTAGTAGCTAATAAAATTCTAGCATTCTATTGGCCTCAAATTTAGTGCTCTGATTACCTGATTTAGGTAGCATTAATTGTGTACAGCATATGTGATTGACTTTACAGGGTGTCCGCAAAGTTGGAGTTTCACTTTACATGACGTGTAGATCTTGAAAACATAAGCAATTTTTCTTAGTACCATATACACCAATGTCTTAAGGGAACCGAGATAAAGGGCTCTGCAACATCAAAAATATTTTAATACCGTCCTGTAGCCGCGACATCACGGAGTAGTACAATGTCACTGGCTCAACCCGACGACAGAACTGGGTCGGGGTCAGTGTGTCAGGTCAGTATGCAACCTTCAACCGACGGTTACGGTCACGCGTGTAGAGGTAATCGCGTAGACGAGAATCCCTCAACAAACACTAGAGACGTGGCTAGAGAAGTGCAAGTATCAAAAACTAAAGTGTGGCAAAAGCTGCGTGAAGAAGGACAGTATCCGTTTCACGTCCAACGTGTACAATCCCTTCAACCTGACGATTTTCCAGCAAGAGTGCGGTTTTGTGAGTGGTTGTTGCATTAACATGACAATAATCCGGACTTTTTGAAGTGCATATTGGTGACAGACGAATTTACATTCACGCGTAATGGGGTGAATAACTTAATACTCATGTTTGGTCAGTAGAAAATCCGCACGCTGTCCGTCGGGCACATTTTCAACAAACATTTTCGTTGAATGTTTAGGCTGGCATGGTGCGTCTGCTCGGTAGCGCATCAGCTGATTTCATTTTCTGTTGGAGCGGTATGATTTGGGGCAGAGACGTACTTAGCCCTTCTCGTCAACTGGAGAGTGAGTACTTTTTCCTTTATTTTTTTTTTACTTGGTCGCCCTCGTTTCACTACACATTACCTTTGTTATTTCAAGGGTAGTTGTTTCTGAAAAGGAAAACCCCAACTTTGCGGACACCTTATATATTTCTTTAGAATGTGCTAGGAGTGTACAGTGTTTTTAATGACTGTATTAGCACTACAACAGGTAAAACACTGCAAAACCTGGTACTAATGGGACTTTTGGGAGATTTGATATCTAGTTTATATTTTATAGCTTACAGACACAGACCATTTACATGTAATATTATCAGCAATCACAATAAATCTATATAGATAGTATGAATATCACTTTAAAAAATGAATCTTTTATTCATCTGAGGCAATTCATTTGAAGCAACTTTAGACAATTCTTTCAATATCTTTATACCTGAAATGCAGAGAAAACTGCATTCTACATCAGATTCCGAAGTCTCTGAGGCACTGATACCATATTTCCCAGTATTCATCAGGATCATCCTAATCCTCTATTATTTTACAAGTTTTCATTCCTCTAACATTCTACTACATTTTCTTTTATGAAGACAATAATTACTCAAACCACCATTTTCTTTGACCTTCATTTTCAACCCTACAACCAGAACATATACAATAATGCTCTAAGTAAAAATGAAAATAACTCTTATTCATTCATCTCAAGAAAACCATATTTGGACGCTCTTTGTTTTACAATCAAGTAATGCATGTTCAGCAAAAAATGAGAAGATAAATACAAAGTGAAACGGATTCTTTCAACGTTAGACATGAAATTAATTTATAAAATACTCTGTGACTATGGTTTACACTCGATATTTTTCATAATGTAAATATCTACCTACGTAAAAAGCTATATATTAAAAATACTCATATACTTTTAAATCCAAGAAAAATAGGTTGAATGTAATCAACAAATATAGTGAAGAAAATATTTCGACAAGGTTCTGTTAGAAATGGCTTAATTTTACTTTACTTACCAACATAAAATGAGTCTGCAAGTATGAAATAAATAATGAACCAATAACTTTTGAAAGTGTTTAGCTTTATACTGTGAGGAATTACATCCTGGTACAATAGGTGCACCATTGTGTTAAAATACAGTAAATCCTCTTCTACAACTTGTGTAGGTAAATAACCCTGTATTACTATTGATCCCAAAGATATTTGATTCATTAGTAGTATCACATAATGTTAAAAATATAACATTTACAATTTAAAATAAATCCATTATGCTGTAAGATGGGCATCCGCAAGACCTTCGCCAATTGACCAGCTACCACAAAATTGCATCCAATACAATATGCGGGAACAGACTGCTGCTCAGTTCGCGGAACTTATCCGATTTGTTTCAATTGTGGATTGAGCAGCATAACCAGCGTGACCATTATTTGTGATATGTCTCATTGCCGCTAGCAGTTCTCCTCTATACTAAATGCCAGCTAAACATCGTCCCACCTAGAGGTGCAATTGTACATTTTGATGCGGCAGGCTGTACAGCAAACCTCAACATGTTTTTAGCAAAAACAAATTTACTACAGTATCGACCTGAGATGTCATCAGTCGACGATTCCTATTGAAGAAATGATCAAATCGCAACAAAACATTTCCTCTATATCTTTGTTTTTAAAAATGTATCGAGTTTCGTCATAGATAAGGTATATAAAGGGTCACTGGAGTATTGTAAAAAATACATAAAGCGATTTTGAAAAATGACAGGTGTCTGATCGAAGTGCGGATGTGGGTGTTCCCGACCCCCCTGGGTGGAATGTTATATAAACACGATTCGCACAAAAAATTTTTGGCCGTAAGCCAATTTTATTGAAATATATTTTGTTTAGTGAGAACGCCATGTAAACCTACCCAAACCCTAAAAAAGTATGTTTCGGACCCCGCTCGAGCAAACTACTATCAGGGGCTATTAGAACACATTAAGTTGATCAGATATCAGTGAAAAAAAGTTGGGCGTAAAGCGATTTTGAAAAATGACAGGTGTCTGATCGAATTCTGATCGAAGTGGGGGGTGTTCCGGACTCCACTGGGGAACACGGTTTGGTGGAATGTTAGAACATGTTAAATAAACACGATTCGCACAAAAAAATATTGGGCATAAGCCAATTTTTTTGATATACTTTTTTTTAGTGAGAACGCCTAACCCTAAAAAAGTATTTTCGGGACCCCGCTCGAGCAAACGATTATCAGGGGCTATTGGAACTCATTAAGTTGCTTAGATATCCGTGAAAAAATGTTGGGCGTAAAGTGATTTTCAACAATTACGGGTTCCGATCTGATTTAACATAGTAATTTTTTATCTCTATATATTTTTTGGAGGCAAACCATGAGATATTACCATGTCCACTCAAGGGCACTTGAGGTATGTTTGTCTTATGCAACTAACGCTAAAACTGTATTTTTTCATTTCATAATTTTCACGAAATAATATCTTTTTCGCGTTACTCGCAACTTTGGGGATGTTTTTGGGGAAGGGGGCTAGACTTCAATGACACATAAAAACACATAAAATAAACAATATTACGTGAAAACCGCATTGATTTACGCACATTTAAAGCGAAAAAACGTGGTTGTATGTTGCAATGACAAATTTGGTGCACTGCTGCCTTTATAACGTTTTCGATCGCGCTCAATCGATCGGTTCTTCAGCCACATAAAAGTCAACAAATTTTTTGAACGTCGGCCGTTCGGCATTTCGATAAATAATAGGTTATTTTTAAAATTCCTTATATAAAGATTATGGGGGCAGAAACGGGCTGTTTGGGGAAATAACTGATACATTGAGGTAGAGTAGGTTATATTTATGCACGAAACTGTTCTTCGGCGATTTTGAAAAACTGTAGATGATAACATAACTTCCAAAATATTGACTATTAAAGGGAGTCAATTTAGGGTGTTTGTGAATGATGTAGCACAGCTTTGTATTTAGAGTAAGTAATATGTCTCATAATATATGTGACATAAGGCTCATACTACATAAGAGTCATAATGTGTAAAGGTAATGCATACAAGGAATGGTTACGTCACACAACTGTGGAGCAAACTCATCCAGTCCTATGGCGTCCTAAAGAAGCTATGCTGATGGGTGGCTGACTTCCTCTCGCCGCAAGATATCCGTCATAATTGACGGATCTTCATCTCATCTCACAATGTCAACCCGGCTGTTTCCAGGGATCGGTCTGGACTCCGACGTTGTTCCTCTTAAATGTTAACGACATCCTTTCCTGTAAGATCAATCCGATTTACAGCTTTGCTGATAACACCATTCATGCATTCAGAGTGACAAGCCGATCACTACCAGTGAGCTGGTGAAGAGAAGACTGTCAGCGACTTCCTCTCCAATGAGAAACCTGGAAGTTGTCAGTGTTGGGGGTCGAAACAATCTGGTACAGCTTAATGTTTGAAAAATACACTATAGCACCTTGACTAACAAGAAGCGCTCTAGCGCTGATCCGGTTTCGATGGATGACCGAGTTCTACCAAAGAGCCGTTCATTTCGGCTGGTTGGAATCCAGGTCACCAAGGACTTGATTTCGCACGAACATATCTTGTCAGTAGCTGCAGCTGCTGGGAAAAAGCTAGGCGATTTGTTTTAGGGCTAAGAAGTACTTTTCTCCACATGACCTCTTAACTCTGTACTGCCGCCCCGACTACGTTATCCATGCTCGACGATGTTCAGAGGAGCGCTGTTCGACTGATCGAAGACTTTTCTCTAACGGGCAGTCCCGGAATACTTTCGCACCGACGGACCGACGGTGAGCCAGCTCTCCTTCTACCGCTACGCTAACGGACTTTGCTCCTCTTCCATAATGCCGTCGCGCGATGTGCCTACCAAACAGACCCGCCTGACCATCGTACATCCAGAGCTGGCCGATACGGCCTCTCCTTTGTCCTTAGAGTATCGAAATTGTGGAAAATCCTACTTGAGGAGGCCTTTCCTAGTTCTACTAACCTTAAGCAGTTCAAAAATCGGATTAACAAAGTCCTCAGAGCAGCCGTGGTGCCCTTGTATTTAGGTTGCTGCCTGCGAGGCTACTTCGGTATACAAAAATTGGTCTTGTGCCTCAAATCTTTAGAAACCCCCGGTTTTTGGTCTTCAATGGTGACTACTTGTCTCTTTCAGTATATAATAATATTGTACAGTTCCTCTGTACCCGTGCTGTAATATAGCATCATTCGGATCCGAATTTGCAAATTTTCACCATTGAATAAGATTCTTTCATCGGCCTCGGCTGCGTTATTACCAAGAGCAATCTATCACGAAAATAAAAAGAAACTTTCTCGCCTTTTCTAAATCTCCCCTTTTCTATATTTTTCCTCACACGAATTAATAATCAGTTCCTCTTCTGATAAAAAGGGTGTACGATTGTTGGGCCGCTGGCACCTTTGAATGGCGCGATCTTCTGTTAGGTGTATCTAAAGTATCTAAACTATATAGGGCAAAAACGTTGGGCGTATGAGTTCTGACTATTTTCAAACGAACTAAATAAGTAAACGCCTTTTAGTTGCTTATCAAAAGTGTAACTTGTGATCTGAAGAAAACATGTTAAATACATAAAATACGAATGCAAGATTTAGTGGCAGGATGGAAGGATGCTTGTCTTCACTTTACAATAACTCTATCTCATCTGCTGAAAAATCTCTTTTAGAAACAATCTCAGATTAAGTATGTGATTGCCTGTCTCGCTACTGCTCATTATTGGATCATATCGAACGATGTTATCGGATTATTATTGTAGAATCCTGATCATTGTAACCGTTGACGAAGCAATATTTATTTCTCTGAAACATTCTGAAAATAAATTATATTTATAATAATTATATATGAGTAGATTAGCACCTTAGCTAAAAGTACTTACTTGTATCGCATCGTCGAATAGATCTAATTTTCAAATTCAAAACGAAACAACACAGCATGCGCAGAACATGAAACGAGGTGTGTATCTAGCTAATGTTAGCGCTATCTAGCGTGAGCTGTATGATATTATCTATGCCCATTTCAGAAAAACCTGTCCCTCCACTTAACCCTGCCGCCGGGGTATTATGTAGACAACCTAAAAAAACGACAAATTGTCATCCTGTAGACTGGGTAGTTTTTAGTGTGCAAGTAGTTCATTCAACGTTTGCTCGCTATGATCGCTGTGAGCGTTCATCTACGGAGGAATTTTGACACGAGGCACTCACGTATGCATTGTTGGTTGCTGAAAGTCGAATGTATATGTTTTGTGAAGCCTAGTAGTCTGTAGTGTTTATCTGAGAAGATGTAAAAGAAAGAAAGTTGGTTGAGTAGCAAGACCTGGATGAATATGTGTATTGATTTGTGAGAAAATTATTACTGTATATGCTACCAATGAAGTAATCTATTAGCTGTGCCCGACGGGTTATTAAATAGGGCATACTTTGCTCCTATGATGCACCTTTCACATACTATGGAGCCCATCATGCTCGTACCAATGTAGTAATACTGCTGACAACGTTCTTCGCTCCATTCTACACCCCTCGCATAGCTTTCTTGACACACGCTCCATTCTACATATGCATTTCTCACACTTCCTTCATAACTCAATCCGTATGGATAGCGCACTTTATATCCATCTTGCAGTTCACTCCATTTAATTAGAAATCCATTCCCTCCTGACATCACCCACTAGGCTAGTCCTCGTACTCCTACGTTTTCCAAATCTTATGGGGAGTCTAACAAAGACCACATACACTTCTCGTCCTTCTCATTCGTATCGTAAATCCAGCCTATCTTATGGGGACGATGTTGCATACACGTCCCACAATAAACCAGAAATATGCTGCAACAGCACCACCCACACGCCCAGCGCCACCCCTTAGAGTACTTCAACCGTTTCTCCGTTTGACACACTAAGCACCGACTTTTCTTCACTATATTTACCATGATATTGCAATGCTTGCAACAACTGAACTGCCTCCTCTCCGAGCGCTGCACTAATTTAAACACATATTTCCAAGGTCATACCGTCTACCACTCACGACTTCAAGGTCACATTTCAAGGTTATATTTAAAGGCCATATTTCGATTCAAGGTCACATTTCAAGCCTATATTTCAAGGTCATATTTCAAGGCCATGTTTCAAGGTTACATTTCAAGGTCACATTTCGAGGTTAAATATGCGTTCAAGGTTGGCTCCCAAGGTCGACTCTCAAGGGCGTTCTAGAACATACAAACCCTACCTACTTACGAGGAGGTACCCAAAAATAACCGGAATAGCAATTACCAGTTCAGTGCCACCTGAGTTGTCGATCTGGCTTGTTTCGTTTTTTACGTTGGCAAGCTTTAGTGAGCAACGTGCAGCTGAGAAATTTTGCTTTCTGATTGGTAAAAATGCTGCTGAAACTGTTTTAATGTTGAAAATAGCTTACCTAGATTGTGCTATGGGAAAACTCAGGTGTATGAGTCGTTTGCTCGATTTAAAAATGACGACATGTCGATTGATGACAAACCTCGCTCTGGACGTCCATCAACTGCTCGAATCAATGAAAATGTTGAAAAAATGGAGAGCTTGTGCTATTTGGAGGTTTTAAGACGATTGCGAAATAGTGCTCCGCAAAAAAGACCCGATTTGTGGCAGTCAGGAGACTGGTTCTTAGACCAAGATAATGCACTTGAGCACACAGCCATCTCTGTTCAACAGTTTCTGGCTAAAAATGGCATGGTTCACCTGAACTGGGTCCGTGCGGCATTTTCTTATTTCCACAGATGAAAAGAGGCATGAAAGGACGCCGCTTTGACGATAGTAAGGAGGTCAAGAGAAAAAAACAAGGGCGGAGCTGTCAGACATTTCTAAGGAAGACTTCAAAAATGTTTCGAGTAGTGGAAGCACCGGTGGGACAAGTGTATTAGTTGTAGTGGACAGTATTTTGAAGGTGATAAGGTTACTTTGTGAAAAGGTTGAAAATAAATAGCTATTAAAAGATTATTCCAGTTTTTTTTTGGTACCCCCTCGTATATGTTGTCCTTTCTGAAGACAGGTTATATTAATTTTGAGTTTTCAAAAAATCTCAGGAGCATTACGGTGAATAATCACTGCGCCCGCGTCTTGTGCAATTAAGCCAATCACAAAAACATTAGGAATGACACATCACACATCAAACATTTTCGCAGTGCCTGATTTCTATTTTCTATTGACATCGCAAAATAAATTTCTATAAAATTTAAATGACTGGAAATAAAAAATAATGTAATAACCTTTTCACTTTCATAAACATTCCTGCTTTTAGCATATTTTCTTAGTTGTTACTTCATCACCCAGTGATTTTCTTTTCTTCTCCCTCTCATTTTTGAACCTAGCAAATTTGCATATGTGTATGTAATTTCCAGAATGAATAAGAAAAAGTGGATGCCTAATTAATTTCTAGTTAGCTTTAAATACATCTCAAGTAAGTGTATTTGAGACAAGAAACCACTGGAATTATCATCAACTCAGATTATTAGCATACAAATCCTCACTATGCACCTATGCACTGCCGTTTCTTTCCAGCTCTGCTAAACAACTTACAGCTTAGACCTCAGCCATCTCATGTTACACCACATCAGAGCCAAACATTGATAGTTGAAGCATCATAACGTTTAGGCAATACGTACAGCTTACAAAACGAGTTCACCTCAGGTGTACATCTGGTGCTAAGTTGACACCCTGTAGAAAAATCTACGATATGTCACAAAAAACCTATAAAATTTAAAAAAAAACGATAAAATGTCGATTTTTTGACATTATATTGTTTTTTGTGACATTGTGTAGGTTTTTGTACAGGTTGCCTAAACGTCACGAGGCTTCAGTTATCAATGTTTGGATCTGATAAAATATGAATTGATGATAATTCCATTGGGTTCTTGTCTCAAATACTCTTACTTGAGATTCAAAACTAGAAATTAGTTGCGCATCCACTTTTTCTTGTCCATTTTGGAAAGTACATATGCAAATTTGCTGAATTTAAAAAATGAGGGAGATAAGAAATAATTATATTCACTGTACACTGTCGAAATAAAAGTCATATACATGCTATCAGTAATTACACACAACGCGGGCGCGGTGGTGATTTACCGTAAACATACAAAAAAACGTAAAGAATATTTATTATTTATTTATAACTTTGAACATAACCTGCCTTCAAAAAGAACAACATATAAATAATCCGTCAGGCGCTGCTAATAGATATACTTCATTGGCAGCATATACAGTAATGAATTTCTCACACAGCAAATATCACTGATTTTATACACATGCAGACCAATACGCACAATCAACCAGATGCGATCTTGCTGTTCAACTAACTTTCGTCTCAGAAACTAAAGACGACTCGGCTTCACAAAACATATGCAACCAACAATGCATGTAGTTGACCTATTCGTCCATAGATGGATATGACATTTTATAGGTTTTTTACATAATACCTGTGCTGGGAATGATAACCCGTGCCGTGCCGACTTTCGGACAAGCTTTGAATTTTACAGTAATAGGGAAACCATGTATGGATTTCAAAACCTAATTCTTATTAAGTGACTAAGTTTTCTTTTTAGTTAGGATATACCTGCCTGTGTTCTTTTACGCAACGTAATAAGAGTTGTTTCTGTTCATCAGCAATGATTAAGACATGAAAGTCTTACATTAACTTGACTGTTCTTTCTACTGTATCGTTAACCACTCTGTGTTTGCACCTTATTCTTAGTGTGTTGAAAAAAATCATTATGTGGCGATGATGTTAGACCCTCGACGAGAAAACTGTCATTAATTTTGAGTCGACTAACAAGGACTTGATTTTGTTTGAAACAAAGTCATCGATATTTTTCACTGAAATTAAAAAACGAAGAATAGCTACTATCTAAATATACTAGTTTTGTCCGTCCGACCACAGACAGTCAACCATGGACAGATGTTTTGTGCTTTTTGGCAACTCAGCATCTCTAAGCTTAGCCTCTGATCAGGATAACGAACGAAAGCGTATTGAAACAAGATAGTATAGGAAGCCATCATCATTGCCATTGTCACTTCATTTTGACTTGCTTTATTACACTGAATCCGCGTATACCTCGAGAAAACTGTTGAAATATTTTATTACTCCCTACTGCAACTATTGTTGGGGTGCTGCTCCGTTGATATTCTTGTAGGATAACATATTTTCCAGTGTCAAACATTATTTCGGCCAATACAGCGAAGAATTTTGCCAAAATATTTGACATCAATCATATAGACTAGAAGAAAGTGATACGACCATACTGGGTACTCCATGAATAAGGAAAAAAAAAAGAAAACTGCTGAGATTGCTTCAGTTAGGTCTGAGAGTGCTAAAATGGTGGTAACCAAAACAAGTGATGCACCAACGGAAACACTTAAAAACAGTAAGTGCCTTAGAACAACAAATGAGGAGCTGAAATAGGAAATAAAAATATTATGTGAAAAAGTTAATTCATACTGTCAGTTATTAATAGAAAAAGATAGATTGATTGAGCAACTTGTGAACGAGAACACTAGATTTCAAGATCAGCTGAATTTATTGTCTGTAGTTGACGCGCTCAAGAAACTGAATACTAGGATTGACATAATTGAAACATCAAGTATGACAAGCACTTCGTATTCGCAAATTGTAAAAAAGACCTATGCTACAAAATGCAAGGAAATCCCATTGAAAAGCATAGTGATTATGCCAAGCCAGCTTGTCTAAACTTCAAATCAAAATTAAGGTCCACGAAAGTAATCATGAACAGTAAAAGGAAGAAATTCAGAAAAATTGCCAGCATCGTACCAGGTGTCTGAACCGAAAACGTTTAGACCTAAAATGAAAATCGTGGGATACCATACAGATGAATGAATTACGAAGAAGAGGTAGTAGAAGACATCACAAGACAGAACCATTTCATAGAAAAAGAAGATATTGAGATAAATTTTATTAAGTATGTTGCACAAAAAAAAATTATATTATTTACGCAGAGGTCACAGTTAATTTATTTAAACAGATTTTTGAAGATTATAATGGAAAAATTCTATTAGGATTTCAAAATGTATCTGTATACAAGTCTGTGCTCAGTGTGGAGAAAACCATGACACTTCCTTTTGTAAGCAGGCACATTCGAAATGTTGCAACTGTTTGTATTCAAATCACCAGTATAAAAAACTTACAGTACCGATCATCTTCCGATAGACAAAAAATATACAACAATGTGCAGATTTATTAAATGGTTTCCTATCCAGCCTCTCGTTATATAATCATAACATCGTGATATTGGGACATCAGAATATACATTTTTTTTAATAACAATATATTCTCACTGAGTTTTGAGTTGATGGGGTTCACACAAATCGTAACGGAAGCCACCCGTGTCACAGATAGTACTGCAATATTAATCGATCCAATATTTTTAAATAATCCTCAAACATGCAGCTATTCTTCCGTCATGGACACGAATGGTATTTCGGACCACAAACTCGAATTTTTTCATTTTGACATTCCATCATAAAAGAAAACAAAAACTTATCACAATCAGGGATTTTAAACATTTCAGTGAGGATCATTTTCTTATCGATCTTTCTACATCGGGCATAGATGAATTATTTACGAAATCTAATATTTATGAGAAGGTAATAAACATGCACCTTTTAAAACTGTAAGAGTTAATAAGCCACCATCACCTTGGTTAACTAATGAACTGTGCACTGTTCTTGATGAAAAGAATTCAGCACAAGCTTTATATAAAACTAATAAGACCGTGGGAGCCTATAATAACTTCAAATCGCAGTAGGTAGGGTTTGTATGTTCTAGAACGCCCTTGAGAGTCGACCTTGGGAGCCAACCTTGAACGCATATTTAACCTCGAAATGTGACCTTGAAATGTAACCTTGAAACATGGCCTTGAAATATGACCTTGAAATGCTACCTTGAAATATAGCCTTGAAATGTGACCTTGAATCGAAATATGGCCTTGAAATATAACCTTGAAATGTGACCTTGAAGTCGTGAGTGGTAGACGGTATGACCTTGGAAATATGTGTTTAAATTAGTGCAGCGCTCGGAGAGGAGGCAGTTGTTAGCAGACAGCACGAATCAAACAATGAGTGCAAGACAAACATTTAAGTTGCCGACGGTGTGGGAGGGGAAGCCGGTGGCGGTTATACGCCCATTCAACAGAATACATCCTGAAGAAGAAAATTGGGACGACCCAACGCATATGGACACCACACCGTCGCATCAACCATCTGAGTCCAGAACACCTATGAACACCACACCGCAGCATCCTCCATCTGGGTCCCGAACACCCATGGACACCACACCGGTTAGCCGATATGGAGTCAGGAATCCGTCGCCGGAAGTGGCAGTGGAAGAGAATTGAGATGATGAAGCAGGTTCTAATTCGGATCAGTTGATTCAGGTGCCCATGCAGAGAAGTATACCTCCAGGCATGGGTCGTGGTGCGAGACTAAGATGGATTATACAGGAGAGAAGGAGATTGCGACAGGTGCAGCAGTGAAGGAAGCAGGGTTTCAGAGGGTGGAGGTATTGTTGGCAAACGGAAGCAAGGTTTAAGAGAGTGGAGACAATGTTGGTAGAAGGAAAAAGTAGTGGGGTGACTAAAAAGTGCACCAGCAAAAGTAACATGTGCAATGAAGGTGAACATATAAGTATTATTCCAAAGACCGTATCCTTCAACGAAACAAAAAACAAAATACATATCATGTATGCATGGCAATATGCATATAGAGAAGCTCGAAGAAGTAACGGGGAGATGGCAGATAGATGTAGGTTTCAAAGGCGAGTGCAACTAGTCGAAGAAGTGTTAAAAAAATACTTGACAGTAGATTATAGGCAAACAGTGTTTACAGAAAGGTTTAAAGTGTAAATTATTAAAGTTTAGGTATGTCTGTGATATGTATAAAAGTAGTAAGAAGTAGGTTTAGTAAAATTGCGAGTATGTAATGTAATGTAAAAATAGAGGGGAAGAAGCAACGCTTTGATGTATTTATAAAATAATAAAGATTGTAAGATAGGAATATTGTGTAGTGTTATGTGGGAGGAAGGGGTAAAAAATACATTAAATGAAGAAACATATGTTTATTGACAAAAATGATGACATGATGAAATTTTCATACAAATAAAAAACGTTAGACATCGCACACATGCAAATATCTGTTGTATGGTAAAAACACTTCGCCGGTGAAGGGGTGAGGCGGGGCTGCTCTTCAAGCTCGATTATTGGTTTGCTGGTGAAGTTTCTCAGGTAGGCTGCTTTTTCACGTCCTTTCACATAAATTCTGTCTGCCCCATCCGCAATATGTTTAATAATGTTTCCAAACTTATGTAGGGGTGTAAACCCTGAATTCCAGGAGATACCATGGTAATTATCAGTCAACCACTTCGCCTGAATCTTCAACGGTGGTGGCAGCAGATCCCAAGGAAAAGGAGCTTTGAAAATATAATGACATAACCTAACACCATCATAGGCGCAAAATTCTTTTGCGAGAAATTTATTATTTTCAATTTTAAATCCTTGAACATCCAAAACGACACTCATATTTGTAAGTAGGAGAATTTTGTATATAGAATGCGTCTTTGACAATAGGAATTGAGTGCTTCTTTCAAACTTTGCAATTTCTGATAATACTCTCTGAGAGCTTGTCTGTAGGATGATGTCATAATGAGAATAAAGGAGATTTAGTCTGAACAAAGATATTTATATTGTGATTGATCATGATTGATTAAGCTCTATCGCTGTTTAACAATTTTGGTTAAAGGGTTGTAGGTGAAAACGCGATCGTGTAGGATGAGACAGTAAGCAGATGTTTCCGGAGGAACATTTTCACTTGTCTCAAATTCAATTCGCATAACCACCGATCCAGATTGGATACTTTCCTTCTGTTTAGAGCAATCAATATGTGTGATAGGGGCAATAGAAAGGAAATCTTTTGGGGAAAACAGAGGTTCATTTTCACTCTCATAATAGGAGGAGCGGAATTTTGAGTACATTTCATACAAGAGAGCAAATTTTTGGTTTTTAAAATCCAAAAAGAGATCATTATATGGGAAGCGGTCGGAGTTGAGGAAAACCCGAATATTGGTCAACTTGCAATGATCAAATTGTGACATATTGGAGGTAGATACTTGTTTTTTATTAGTTTGAAAGGCTAGGATAACATGTCTAGGGGTCTCGAGCTTCGTTGTAGTTTTGACTGGCCAGGTGTGACGCGTTGTTTCAGGGAGTGATGGATACTCTACTAGTTCCCAACTGCGAAAATATAGTGGAATTTCCATGTTTTTGTTGAGAATTTTTGTAAGAGCTAGTTGTTGAGGAATGTCAACAGATACGTGGGGTACTCTCCACTGAATCTTATCAATCCGAATTTTTGGTTTTTCGGATGTAGTAGTTGCTACAACAGCATCAAGGTCATGACTACTACGGATTAATACTAACTCCTGTTTCATATTGAGGAGAATTTTTCGATAGTCTTCAAAGAATCCCATCCACATGCTTAAAGGAATACAAACATTGAACTTGCCAGACTCAGAAATAAAAGTGTCTTTTGGGAACCAGCCAGCATTTTGCAAGCGTGAACTCTCATTTTCATTAAAAGACAGATACCCTTTAAGGGTGGAGGTAAGACCAACATTTCGAACGGAATCGACTACAACTCCGTTCAGTTCATAACGGAGCTCACGGAACAGAAAAGCAAAAGCGTTATTGATTAATTGCAGAGTTTTAACAGTAGTTCCATCAGCGTTTTTAGTCGTAACAGCAGTTCCATCGGCTTTGGTTAATTCTCCTTCGAGATACAAAAGACTTTGTGACGGGAGGGTATAGGCATCTAGTTCTTGAACAGCAATGCGAATTTCATCGTTGTAGTCAAAGTTGGAATTGATAAAAGGTTGATAAGTGTGATACTCCAGTTCTGTAATAGAATTATCAACAAGAGGTTTTTGTGTAACGTTGAGAATACTCATCCTACAACACGTGAAAACCTAGATTTTCCAAAAATTTTCTATTATCGTTAGTAAGTTGCAATGTTGATTGTTGTCGAAATGATCTTCTGCGTATGCGGGACGGCTTACCACTAATAGATGGTTTCGACTGACCTCGCTTTTTATAGGGAAAAGAGATCGGAGGCGCGTAATATCTAATGCCCATTGTTACCGGATCGTAAATGAAGTCGAAGTGTAATGGTCTCGTTACGAAAATTAATTATGTGACCGTCTTGATCAACAATGTTGACGGTAATGGTTGTGATTGCTTTAACACTCACTGGGAAATATAAAATATTTTGAGGTGATTCAACGATTTTATACCCGGGCGAAACAGAGGGAAAAAATTGATGGATGATGTGGCTTGGCACACCGTTGGAATATGAGCCTGTGGCTACATTGCAAGCAACACATATTGAATTCACTTTCAAAATTTGCACAGGAAAATCAGACGTATGTCTAATGATTGGGTCAAGACGTCGAGGTTTAAATCCGAGAAGGGATGCAATGGTACCATTCTGTGAAAAATCAATCGTAAAATTGGCTTTGAGAGAAACTGTTGTGGAATTCATATGAGGTGTAATGCTAATAATTTTCCCTTCTGGGAGATTTTGATCTAAATAATCAATAATATCTCGAATTTCATATGCGCCTGTAGGAAATGTAAGTAGTTCATTGTCACATGGAAACTTATTATTAGTTTCGTCTATATTGGGAATAACATTGAAGGATTCAAAGTTGCACAACCCGATTTCATAGTCCACATTATCATCAAGATATAGCGGGGGATTAAAATGTGATTGGAGAGTGGAAGAAGTTCCCGACAGCGTAAATGTGAGGGACGTCATTACTGTAGAACGTTTGAATTGCAACTTCTGTATTAGGAGTAACAGTAAGAAATATATAGAAATTGTAAGCATAGCTGTCCACAATTGTGAGCATTAAACTTTTGTATTGGAGTATAATTGTATACAATGCGAACATTTTTATCACTGCTACCAAAATATCTTATCAGCTGCAGTGGAGGGCGCAGATTCCCATATGAATCAAAGTATGAGACAAGATTGCCATTTTTCACGTATGCAACCCAATGAGTCCCGTCGCCAGACGAGTCATCCAAATTAACAATTCCACTTTCACAAGTCTGTATACCCTTTGGTAATTGATCTTTCATGAATACTCCTCGAAAAAAAGGAATGTTAAGTTGTTTTGCAAAGTAAAGTAGTTCAATGTCGGAAAGCGCATGGGATGGTAGGTGCCTTAGCAGTTTTTTTTGTACGGTGCTAAAAAAAACCCCTTTCCCGTGGGAGAAACCTTGCGAGAGGCTTCTAAAGCCAAGTTATGACGCTTCTGTTCCGCAAGTTGTGACTGATTGGCTTTAGCATCATTGACAGCTTTTGCAATGGAGGCAGCACCACCTCCAAGAGCTCCAAGAGCCCCGAGTATAGGTAGAAGTAAAGGTAGAAAGCCACCTGTTTTCGGTAGAGGCAGAATCCGTAAACGTCGCTTGGAACTTTGCGATTTTGGTGATTTTTTTCGCAAACCCTTTCCCATCTTGTTCAAACGTTTCTTTCTTTGTTGTGTACGATGTTTTCGCAGGCCAAAACCCATCTTTTTTTTAGCTTTCATTGCTCCAGCAACTCCCAAAGCTGCCATTCGTTCTCCAAAAGAGCTGTCGGATGCGAAGGCTCGCTGTATAGCTTGATCAGCCAAAAGTTTGTCCGCTTGTTGACGCGCAGTGAGATCTTTCTGCTGAGAATAGAAAATGTCGTGTTGTTTGCAAAATTCGTCAAGTGGATTTATACCAACATCTCCTCGTTGAAGACGTTTTTGCAGTTTGGTTGACGGGCCACAGAAATTGTAACCTGGGATGTGGGCTTCGAAAGGGAGATTTTCTATTACGTTGGAAATGAGGCCGCGACCTCGCACGATCGGTGTCTGCTGGAAAGTACGTGTCATGGTGGAGTGCACAATCATTATATACTCTTATTACGAATAGAGCGGGAGGTACTATACAGGTATATAGGAGTCCATTTGGATGGCTACTAGTAATCACACAACATCATGAGAATTGAGCAGACGATACCAAAGCTTCAGGTAGATAATTACGATGGAATAGTGCAAGAAAAAACGTTCCGAAAACATGGAAGTGTGTTCAATAGTGCTTCTAAACGGGCTCTAATTGTTGGTAATAGTGGTGCTGGAAAGACTAATATCATGATCACCCTATTAATACACCCTCACGGATTACGATATTAAAATGTCTATTTGTTTTGTAAATCACCCTACCAAACAAAGAATCAATTTCTTCGCTCAGTTTTAGAACCTCTAAAAGAGATAGGATATTACGAGTACACGAACGGTGATGATATTAATCCTCCAGCGGAAATCGAATCAAATGCGATTATGATTTTTGATGATGTTGCATCATGTAATCAGGATATAATGCGTCAGTACTTTAGTTTTGGGCGACACAAAAATACAGATTGCTTCTACCTGTGTCAAACATACACAGCAATTCCCAAGCAGTTATTAAGAGATAATGCAAATCTTCTCATACTTTTAGCACAGGATGCATTAAATTTGAAGCATATTTACGATGATCACATTAGCTTGGATATGTCGTTTCAACAGTTTAAAGATATTTGCTCACTGTGCTGGCAGGAACCATACGGTTTTGTTGTGGTTGATAAAGATTCACCCAAAAATAATGGGAGGTATCGGAAAGGTTTCGACAAGTATATATACCTATAGTGTGGAATATAAAGAGCGTGTAAGATTAGCAGTACCAGTGTTACGCCAGCCTCTCCATAATACGTGATATGGATCCAAAAATTGCAAAGGAATTGGTGAAAGCCAGACAAGCAGTCAAAGAAAAGTATCGAGCATTAAAGTCGGATATTGCCCAATCGGAAACCCAATTGCAAAAGCAGTGGAAACCTATATCGGAACCGCTGCAGCAGTTACTTGAAAAAGTAGAGCCAGTCAAAGTAAAACCAGAGAACTGGAAATTAGAATCTAAAACATCAACACCTCAGAAATCACCACTTTCACAGAAATTAACACCGACAAATATATACAATAGATACCTCCCCACTACTACAAGTTTCCTTGAAGACACATTATCTAACCTTCCCGAGCACTCTATTTTACAAGACGTTTCCGGGATAGAAGAATCACGTCCCGATGCTACAGTACTAGAACGAGAACGTGATGTTGACGAGCAAATGATTGCTCACACACGGGAAGAGTTTCGGCGCCTAAGCAAAACACCTGGTTATCAAAGTTATTTAGAACAGTTCCATCCATTACCTCGTCAATATATCGATGAGTCTATACGGGGGGATGAAGAGAATTTTGATCGATATCACGGTATAACACACGATTGGATCGGCGAAAAATTAAAATTGGGGAATACCCCAATAACCCTCGAGGAGTCGGATCTAATCTTAGACAATATCAGATATCCAGGAACGCCAGGTCTGTACGAGTTGTTGTTCAAGAAAGACCCTCGTGGATATAAACAGACCGATCTGGAGCACTACATGGATATGCTAAAACGGACCAATGCATATCGACGTAATTTTGATTCTAATTTACAAATTCAAGGAGTAAACACTTTCAAGTATAAAACAATAATTCGACCATATTTAGTAAATCACAATCTAATAAAAGTATCCGCTGAGGGTGCAAGCAAAACGGGGTCTTTTCAGAAACCGGCACCTCCTAAAGCTCGACCCAGATCACAATCATCCAAACATGTAAGGGGTGGTATATTAGAGTATTCCCCGAAACCAATTGAGTATGTGTATTTTGATGATCCCAATGAGTTGGTCAATCGATTGCGCTTGCTCATCGCATCTGCGTATGCTGGTAATAACGGGCATAATAATGAAATCATGTCTATAATTGAGGAGTTGCGCGAATTAAAAATTATAAAATGAAGTTGTAACGTAATATTACTCTATTTTCGTTGCTGCAGTTGTACGATCAAGATGCCAATTGATAAATTTGGAAGACATATGCTCCATTCAAAAAAGAGGGACATATCTTCAATCTTCAGTGCTTTTCTAGCATCTAAACTATTCAGCGTATGTGTGGTACCCATTTATTCCAACACATTCAGCGCATTATTTTACACATTTGGTGAAAATAGTAGGGACTATATCGTTCCTGTGACCGGGATAGTTGATAGTATAAATATACCTCCCAAAATAAGAGTGAAATGTGGTCAAAGTGATGTCAAAGTCGACACACACCTGTCGAAAGGGGATATTCTGAACTTCTATTCATCTCATGAACCAAAACCTGACCTTATAGGTAATATCGTGATGCGCTGTCCAATCATACAAGAATGATGGACTTTAAAAAGCAGGTCATTGAGGAACTTCATAAACCGGCTCCCAGAAATTATAGACGTCGACGCGTTATTGTGAAGGGTATCAACGATCTCCTACAGGCAGATTTGGTGGAAATGCTTCCGTATCAGAAAGTTAACAAAGGATTCCGTTACATTTTAATTGTCATCAACGTTTTTAGTAAATTTGTGTGGGCAGAACCAGTCAAACGAAAAACTGGAAAAGATGTGACAGCTGCAATGAGTACAATTTTATCGCAAATGCAGACAATTCCGAAAAATTTACAAACAGACCTGGGTAAAGAATTCTACAATAGTGACTTTAAGAAGTTAATGGAAGCGTACAAAATTAATCATTACAGCTCCTACTCAGCGACCAAAGCAAGTGTAGTTGAAAGGGTGAATCGCACTTTGAAGAATCGTATGTGGAAGCAGTTCAGCTTTCAGGGATCGTATAAATGGTTAGATCTCCTATCATCAATCGTTGATGCATATAATAACACCAAACACAGCACAATTGGGATGAAACCAAAGACGTGAACAAAAGTACAGCAAAAACACTGTTGAGAACGGCATACACACATTTGAAAACGTTAGATCCAAAGGGTGTAAAATATCAACGTGGAGATCATGTCCGCATAAGCAAACATAGGACAGCATTTGCTAAAGGATACACTCCTAACTGGTCCAATGAAATTTTCACAATCCGTAAAATACAGTATACCAATCCCACATCATACTTACTGGCTGATTCGAGCGGTGACGAGATTCTAGGTGGATTTTACGCTGAGGAGCTTCAAAAAGTCAAGTATCCAAATATCTATCTTGTAGAGAAAGTGGTGCGACGTAAAAAAAATAAAGTGTTAGTCAAGTACTTAGGACTGGATAACAGACATAATTCGTGGATTAGAAAAAGTGATTTATTTGCATGACATGTATATTATTTAAACCAATCAGTTTTATAACACAGCTTTTTCAATAAAACACGATAGTAATTTAAAATTCTTTTTAATTACAATGACTTTACAGAATAGTTAGGATAGTCTGAATAAAATTTCAGCGTTGGAGCCTTGTTGAGTCCTTCAAGTTTGGATGTTGGTATGCCAGTTCCATAGCAGTCCTGATGTTCTCCGAATGCGGCAAATCAGAGATGTGTTGGATCACGAAGTCTCGCACATCCATGTTGGTGGTTCGCACATCTTGGACAAGTGTGTTGAAATACTTATTAAACTCCTGAGTTTTCAGCATATTAATGGTGTAGGCAATCAGCGGGGCTAATTGAAATAGCTTCAATACGGTCTCCTTACCCAAATAAACGACGTTTCTCCATCGATCTTCAATTTTGATTGTTTGAAAATCTGGAAATCTCTCAAAGGTGATACAGACGGCGTTGGCACTGATCGAATGGAAAATATCATCACTGAAGAAAAAATTGGTTATAGCTCCTTCTTGATTTAATATCTCATACCAGTCTTCTTCATTTAACGTAACGCCATTGTTTTTCAAACCACTGATAGTGATTACAGGGTGGAAGCTCCACTGATATGCTCGACCAATGCTTATCCATTTTGATTTCGATGGATTTAGATGATATCGTTGCTCCTGGATGACAATTAACTGTGTCTGATCTACCCCACTTTGTACAGATCGTACCCCCTTGTCGTTTTGCACACCGGCACTCATGTTGTAACGTTATGTGAAATTCAGAAGACTGGGATATGAAGCTTCGTGGCTAACTTTATACAGTGTTGATCACCCCTCCATTCACCAACTTCCCCCTCCCAAAAGTTGACGCAAGTGCAAGGGAAAATGATACTACCGTTCATGCTGCCATAGATATATATATATTAATGAATTTTGTCACACACAGAGTATTTACGTTTTGGATAAATCACACAAGATCTTTAAACATGCTACATAATCTTCGAATTTGGTGGATGGCCATTTCACACTACAGGGTCCAGAGGTCCATCCGAGGGTTTCATCTCCAATGTTACCCTTGGCTATATTTTTCTTTATCCATTTCAATACAGTATAATGTCTCATCTTATTTTCTACATCAAATACAAATTTAATATCATGCTGCTGTATAATATCGATTAAACGTTCTAGTGATACACAATCAGCTAGATATGCGATTTTACAGATGCTTTCATCGATATGTGATACAATGTCTTTATACCTCTTCGTAATATTTTCTACAGGATGCGGTTTATCTACATCTTCATAGTTACTATCAGATAACAACTTACATAAATAATATTGTTCATATGCTGATGGTGTGTAGGGCATATTATCCAGTAGGTCTTCAAATTCTTTGATGCTTAAAACCTCATAATCTCTCTCTTTTAAACTTTGCAGTGTTTCTTGTACCACCCAATCTAGATGTTTCTTTTTTGTTATTACACTGGAAAGCACGTGGGGATGGCAACTGTGGGCATTGGTAATCCAATTGAATACTTCGTCAGGTATTGTAATTTCCTCTAGCACAAAGTCCAGCACTGGAAATTCTTGTTTTTCTGGATTTCGAGTCACAAATTGTCGAAGCTGTTTTTTCAACACCTCTTCAGTTACATGACACAATTGCATGTACAGTGAATAGTATGTCGTAGTACTCATCTTTGAAACTGAATGAGGTGCGTTTGTTAAGAATATATTTATATTCTTGTCCCCACCACAAACCCCTATTCTATGATCATGCTATCTGATGCTTATTATTCAACACAATGGCTTCTTGCATCAAGTGCAGTAATGTATCCAAGCGCTCCTCATGTGACATGTTATGAAATAATATATCTTGATGACCCCAAGCTAATGTCTTTGTTGAGTTTGGTATCAAGAAACGTTTATCATCCGTACTGGTCAATGCTACTTTTTTTATATAATTTGTGTAGATATTGTGCGACTCCGATTTAAATACATAAATCGTACAGTATACAGATGTCCGTTTCTCCTCAACAATATCCTTATAATGTAGCAAATGTAACTGATTTTTTACACTCGCCTTAGATATACCTTTGGCTCGTTTAGCTACTTGGTCTACCGCATCTATACAGTATGCTTTGGGACCTGTACCATAAAATGCAGACAGTATCTTACCAGCATGTTCGTCTTTCATCTTACCCAACTCTGACGCTGTTTGAGGCATATTATGTGGGTTGGAAGCATCATAATTGGATGTGTCAAAGTAATGTATGTGTGATTTCATGTCCTCATAGAAATTATCGGTTTCAACATGTACTATTAGCGAATCAGTGTCCGTGTAAGCTACAGACACCTTATCACCATATTGACGCTTCAGAAAGTCATAGAAAAAGTCATATATTACCGTTTTTGAGACATCTAAAATACAAAAGCCAACATATGTGGGACGACAATAATCAATCATTGTTTTTTCCATTTGAATGGCTACTAAGTTTTCAGAAAATATTCTGTGCTCTTTAAAAGTTGGTTTACTAATATAATTTGCAGCACCTATTTTATGTTTAGATTTTTCAAATTGAGTAGCTAATTTGATGTCGACTCTGTTCTCCATGTTTTCAATGGTTTTTCCAAAAATACAATTGATCATTAGTTTGAACAAATCTCTTTCAAAAGGATTCAGTGCTGCATTTCTAAGTGTGGTGTTTAACTGTATGTAGGACTTCAACCAGGCAGATTGTGTGAATTTAATGCCTCTATGAATTTTTGTTAAAATAATACCATGTTTCAAACATTGCTTTAGATTACGATAATGGATAATGTAGCGTTCTTTGTTGTGCAAATTTGGAATTAATTTTGAGCTTTGACTGTCGGGTGGTTTAAAATTTTCTGGACAAAATGGTAAATCGTTGAAATAATTATGTAGCTCAGTCGGTATGGTTAAATCGACTTCTAATGCATACCCAATATCCGATGTATCCGAAATCTGTGTAATTTTCTCTTGAATCCTATCCATCTCATCTCGTGTTAACCATGCAAAATTACCAGTTGGTAGGTATTGTTGCATCGTATAACCGTACAAATTTGTTGCATCAAGGTAAACTAAATACGATGATGCCTTTGACGGATCGTAATGTGGTAGAAATTTATTGTTCGCCTCAACTTTACGTGAGGTACATGTACTGACTCCCCCCCGAATTCCCTTTTTAAAAAAATGAATCATATCAACATCTGTAAGCAGCTGTAACTCTACTTTGCTGTATCGTAGCATCGCATCCCAACTCAAACCGGGGGCTGTAAAATAGTGAGCTGGATCAAGCTTGTACGTTTTTAAGCACAAATCTCTGAAATTTTCAAAGATATCTGTTAAAAGAAGAACATCCGAAGTCAAGTAAAAATCAGAGTATTCCCCCAAATTTTGACATCCCATTACTTCCCAGACATGACGTGCTCGCTCATAATCCTCGTCAGAAATGTGTTCATCACGTATTTCATCATAAAAGTCTTGTTGGGATGGTAAACATGTTTCATCGTATTTATCAAACCTATTAAGATATGTATATGGAAATATACCTTTGCATCTCATGTAGGAGAACTTTTCGTCCTCAGGAAAGACTTTTCGTACCGTCCGACATTGTTCTGCGCTTAAAAAGGATGCCAAGGTTTCTAATTTTGACGATAGAAACTGATATGAATCGACAAATCGCATCTGCAAAAATACAGTTTGTGATTTTCCGTCGTGGGAAATGTACGTGTCTACAGGTATCAATTTCGTAAATGAAACATATTTTTCAAAAGATTGTGGAATCACTTTAATTTGTTCTTGCTTCATAGCGAGGTGTTTTATGAATAGATGTGCATCATAGTTTTTGAGGTTGTGGAAAAATATTGGAATGTATTTTGGGATCTTATAGTTTAGATTGCATTTACTATGTGCTGCGCCACGATATTGCCCGGTGAAATGACAGTGATCCCTAACTTTTCTATTTGTATTGGTAAATGGATGTTCACAAATGAAACATACCTCTGCTTTATCAAACACATTTTTATCGTGCGCCGTCATTTTCATCGCTACATTTTGTTTTAAATATTGATCATATATTAATTTAAGATCAGCCTCTAAACGCGTAACAAAAATTTGTGCAGCATCCTCACCCCTATACAGTTCGAGCTTGGATAGTGAATCATTATAAGAACATTTAATATAATAAGCAACTGAGGAGGGTCTATGTTCATACTTTTTGATGGTACATACATCCTCTGAAGTACTTGAGTGATTGTCTATCGGAGCTAGGATGCATTCAAAGTCCGCATAAACGCAAAACGGTAGTCTTAATTGTTTGTGATGCTGTTCAAATTTCAGCACATTATCTATTACCGTGTTTCCAAGGCGATCAACTCTGGTTTCCAGTTGGGGCAGCTTAACTGAAATGTGTTTGCAATAGTTTTGGATGTGAATTTCCAGTTTGTCTTTTGATGCAAAGTATTGTAAACAGCCATCACAAAAATGCTTTACTCTCGTATTAAGTGACAACTGACTTGAAACGAGTCTTGAAAAGTTGGTAATTAAGCAGTAATGATGGTTACCTTCTGAATCATCAATAAGTAATAAGTTCAGATGAGTGGGTTGTTTTTGCGCCGTGTAATGTAACGGTCCTACCACCTGATATTTAGACTTTCCATCAATGAATTCCTTTTCTATTCCATAAACGTTAATTGACATATTATTCAATCTTTCAAATTCTGATATTGACTTGAGAGCAACTGGAAAGTCCATTCCTGCAAAGTTTAAACCAGTAATGTTCGAAAAATGTGGATATGACGTTGTTAGTGACGCTCGACCCTTTGGTTTTATCATACCAGCTACAATCGACCATGCAAAGCAGTACTCATCCTTGTTACGTATATTGAGTACAGCTTTTTTGTTCGTGATTTCCTTAGGAAGCGGCAAATATGCTGCTGCCCTCAACGGATTATATTTATTAATATTAATTTCTAAATATAAAATGTTTTCCAACACCCACCCTGAGTCTTTTTCTGCAAAGTCTTTCGATTTTTGTTCGATTTTACTACCTAGATCATAGTAGATTTGATTCAAATTTGAGGATTGTGTAATTATTACATTGTTCGTATTGTGGGACTTTACCTCTAGTCGGTTTTTAGCTGGTAAAATATATAAACCAAAAAGTTCCATATTTATTTTGAGTGTTGTATGCTTATGCAACTCATTTTCAATTACGTTTATGGAGTCCTGTGCCACATTATTCATATATTCAGTAACGTTCAAAGTCTCTATGCTAGCGGTTATTTGATAACTAACTATTCTACCTCGGAATGCACTTCGACATACTGACACATTATTTTGTAAAGGTCTCCATAGATGTGCCTTATGTTTAATGCTTTTCAGGTGTGCCGCATGTGCATTCCTGGATACCTCACAGCTGCAACTCTCACAGCGAATTGTCCTGCTACCCGCACTCGCTTGTGAATCGTTGCCGGTGGTTGAACTCTCTCGACTTGCGCCCGGCACTACGACGTCGGATGGTGTAGGACTCATTCGACTGGTTCCAGGCACTGCGACGGGGGGTGTTGCAGGGTTCACTCGTCTAATGTTGACACCTGCGGCTGTCTGGGTGATGAAATCTGCAATAGTTGGCTCATTGGTAGTAATATCACCCTCCATACGTTGTTGCTTGGAAGGTCTTTTCTCGCTTATGCAGACCTCTCTAAGATGTCGCAGTAAATTATGGCGTGCTGAGAAGGTGTGCTGACATCGAAAACATTGCAACTTGTCTGCAGTGCGGCGCGAAGAGGATGCATTACTGTCCTCGAGACTTGGGGATTAGGGAATGCTGGAGGTACCACCTTCCTGGTTAAAGGATGCTGAAACAGATAATTCTGTTAGTGATTTTATTCGATTTTATTTTCTAATTGTTCAATACCTGTTCCATCTCGAAGACAGATGCGCTTCGATGCTGGCTCACCATCTTGGCTGCACCGCTCTCTACCGTGCTTCAACAAATTTTTTCTCGCCGTGAAGGTCCTTTCGCACTTTAGACATTGGAACATCGTGAAGCGTGTACGTATTTACTCTGTTCCTGCAACAAAATCATTATATATATATATATATATATATATATATATATATATATATATATATTCGGCTGCGCTTAGCGTTATCCAGTGTGGCCACGGGGAGGCGGCAGCCACCACACCATCTTCTGGATCTGCTTATGTCGCATCTGAAACAAAAAAATATTTTAGCTGCTGTACGTTGTTTTGAACCCTTTGCATGTTTTTTTTTGTCACACCTCTACATGTCTACCGGTATGTAGTACCTTAACATCAGCAGATCCAGCGCCTCAATATGCACATTCTGTAGTTGATGCCCATTTCGAAACCAGTTCATCCCTCTTAACTTCACTGTCCCTTCACTGTCTAGCCCCCTCCTCATTCGCAGCCCGTTCGAGTTGCGTGAGCGGCAATTCTTCGATCCACGTATCCCGATTTAGTTCCATCGCGATCTGTTGAAGTTGTGCCAACGGTTCTCTCAACTCGACGTCGCGCGCACACGCGGCCCGTTCAAGTTGCGTGAACGGCAAATCTTCAATCCACGTATCCCGATTGAGTTCCATCGCGATCTGTTGAAGTTGTGCCAACGGTTCTCTCAACTCGACGTCGCGCGCACACGCGGCCCGTTCAAGTTGCGTGAACGGCAAATCTTCGATCCACGTGTGGCGATATAGTTCCTCGTCCGCACCATACCGTTCACTCGCGACCGCGGCAGACATCAACGACTCTTGGGGTATCGAAGTGGCTCTGGACGTGGACGGCCTCGACTCCGCTCCCAACAAACTCAGTTCCAATGATGGCCAAGCATTGTACGCATCCATCATTGTTGCACTGTCCAGGTCCGGATTGAGGGATGCTAACAATGCCTCAATGTTGATGTCTAACAATTTCCACGGATACATCATTCGCCGAAGTACTAGGCATCGAAGCGCGAACGGTTTCAAGTGGTGGCACAACCTGAACATTTTGTAGTATACGTACAACTTGGGGCTTCAACAGTTTTTCTAGAATTGGGCGCTGACTATCGGAGAATGTGCAGTACTTGCGCTGCTTTCCAGGCGCACACAGACACTCTCTGGAGCACATTTTGGCAACCTAACACAGAAAACAATTTTATAATATACTATTTTACTGATGCGTCCAATATGGAGCCTTTAGACTGCAGTGACGGTGTGCACCATCGACACTGATATAAATACATGTCCCTCCTACCCACCTTTCACGACTTTCTACCTTCGCGATATCTACCATCTGCCTTTTAATTAACAGTCAAAATTTATTACCCCATAATCGTTTATGCTCGATTTTACATTTCACAACATCCCATAATTATACTTTCGCGACCTCGATTTTCCACCATCTGGCAACTGAGGAGGGGAGCATCTATATCTATTCACTCTGGTCTCCTTTCCATTCCTTCGCGTCTCAGTCATCGTCATGGATGGTCGCGATCAAGATGATCTGTATGTCTTCCATGAAGATGGCTGGGCTAGTCCGCTCAGTTTTGACAGCACAGAATCCACATTGATTTTATTCAATGCGGGAGGTGTTGCACCCGATGTCGGTAATGCTCTGTTAGCAGACGTAGCCGACATCGAGTCTGACGAGGAAACTGAGGCTGAAGATGCGGAGGAGGCACCTTCGTCAGAGAGTGAGTCGGAAGGTGAATTGGAGATTGAAGATCTCCATAACAACCTTGCTCCTCTTGACGAACCACTCGAGGTTGACATTCCAGAAGCAGTTCGGATTGACAATCTCGTATGGGATCTCGATGATCCATCCACAGATTCAGGGTATACCAGTCCTTAATCATGGATGGATCGTTATGCATTTTAGTTTTAAGGAATTATGTCTAAGATTTTATTTGTAAGGTTGTAGGCTTTAAGGTTTCTGTGAAACATATAAATAAAAAATAAAAACACTAGAACCATTAACTATCTATTCGTTAGCCGTAAGACCATAAACCCAAACCCAATAAAAGAGTTTACAACATCTATGCATTCTTATTATTATTACATCAATTTCATGTTCATAAACTTATTTTAAAAATTTTAAAATTTTCTTTAACGCGTCATTTACACACACATCATTGTCTCTAATGACTTTATGCTTTTGTTGTATTATTGTTTATGTCTTCCAATTACTGATACCCTCGATTTCTATAAGTATTTTACAGAAATGGCTTAGTTAATGTTAGGGGTATAATACCCCTATATCTTTTTCCCTGGTGATATTACAAGAATTTGTTATTAGCATTTCCATCTCTATATTACCACTCCATTCCATTTCACTACATACTTTTATGAAATTATACCATCTAGGTTAGGGGTAATTCACCCTTATATCTGTTTTCCTGGTGATACTACAACGTTTTGTTATTAGCATTTATGTCTCTTTATAATCCCTGTAATCCATTTCACTACATACTGTTCTGAAATTTTATCTTTCATGTTAGGGGTACTTCACCCCCTATATCTTCGTTACTACCCTCCCTACACAAAAACTTCATAAGAACAAATAGGTCCCTTGTACTAGCTGTCTTCATTACCATACTTTTTTTTGTTATTATTTAAAAAAAAATTGTCAAAACTGATTCAAACTGTGCCGCGGACACCAACAAATTTTTGATTCGACATAGACCCTCACCCTCCCCCCTACTCCAGCGGCCAGCGCCCCCCCCCCCCCCCCCTTCGATAGTGATTACCCCCCATTTGAGCTCAAAAATACCCTTATCTCAATTTCATCCCCCGGGGGTGAATTTTTCTTTATTTTTTTTCTCTCTTATTATTACTCCTAAAATTTTTCTGTTGACGCCTAAATTCATCAAAAAATTCAAACTTTTAGATATATCTATTGCGTGTCTTATTCTATGAGTACTTACACCCCTACAATTTTTTTTTCCTTTTTTTGCTCTTTTTTGTAAACTTTTCTATTTAACATTTTCACTATTATAAAGACATTCTACTACGACATACTTTTAACGACTTAAACATCTCAACCCCTGTACTTTATTTTTTACTACCCCTCTCATCCCCCGAGCTCACTACTCTTCTCTAATTATGTTTTTATATCTCTTCACGATACCAGTACTTGTTCCCATTAAATTTGATACCTCACTTGACTATATCCGTATACTTCCTTCTACTATCGGGGGCTGCTACCCCTTTACAAAAATCTTTAATATCTCCGTTGTTTGATTACCGATCAATTTCAAACTTTTACCAAACTGTGCTTTGATTTTTTTTACAATTTTTTTTTCACCCCTTTCTAGGGGTTGTCACCCCCAATTGCTTTAATTTACATTTATCACTATATTTTTTATTTTTCACTGTTTTTTGAAATTTTTCAAACTACCTGTCTTGTATTTGCATCCCTACACTCAGTATCTTCACTTACCTTATCACACCGCCTGTTTTTCCCTATGACTTCGACACCTTCCTTCTTCGGCAACTATATAGCTGCTTCGCTCCCAACGGACTGTTGTCACACTGACGTACACTGCTCGATGCTATTCTTCTTTCACAATACAAGCACTTTGCTAGGTGCTTACTATGTATGTGCATCTTATTAACATATCCATCATCGTAGATACTAAATAGGGCATACTTTGCTCCTATGATGCACCTTTCACATACTATGGAGCCCATCATGCTCGTACCAATGTAGTAATACTGCTGACAACGTTCTTCGCTCCATTCTACACCCCTCGCATAGCTTTCTTGACACACGCTCCATTCTACATATGCATTCCTCACACTTCCTTCATAACTCAATCCGTATGGATAGCGCACTCTATATCCATCTTGCAGTTCACTCCATTTAATTAGAAATCCATTCCCTCCTGACATCACCCCACTGGCTAGTCCTCCTCGTACTCCTACGTTTTCCAAATCTTATGGGGAGTCTAACAAAGACAAGATACACTTCTCGTCCTTCTCATTCGTATCGTAAATCCAGCCTATCTTATGGGGACGATGTTGCATACACGTCCCACAATAAACCAGAAATATGCTGCAACAGCACCACCCACACGCCCAGCGCCACCCCTTAGAGTACTTCAACCGTTTCTCCGTTTGACACACTAAGCACCGACTTTTCTTCACTATATTTACCATGCTATTGCAATGCTTGCAACAACTGAACTGCCTCCTCTCCGAGCGCTGCACTAATTTAAACACATATTTCCAAGGTCATACCTTCTACCACTCACGACTTCAAGGTCATATTTCAAGGTTATATTTCAAGGCCATATTTCGATTCAAGGTCACATTTCAAGGATATATTTCAAGGTTGCATTTCAAGGCCATGTTTCAAGGTTACATTTCAAGGTCACATTTCGAGGTTAAATATGCGTTCAAGGTTGGCTCCCAAGGTCGACTCTCAAGGGCGTTCTAGAACATACAAACCCTACCTACTAATCGCTCTTAACATGATCAGGAGGGACAAAAAGACATATATAGAAAATTTGGCAAATGAAAATGATTCAAAAAAATTGTGGAAGTCTCTCAAACAACTTGATATAAATCTTCGTAGTAAACCAACCAAGTTTTAATGACCCAACCAAAATTAATGATTATTTTATGTCTGTTTATAGCTACAAACCTGTTGATTCACTAGTTTGCGAAAACTATTTCAAAAATACATTAGGCTCTGAATATATTTTTTCATTGAATAAGATTAGTTCAAATGACGTATTACAGGCAATAGGGAGCCTAAAATCTGATGCAAACTGAATTGATGGTATATCCCTGTCAATGATCCAGCTTTGCCTGCCAGTTATTCTCCATCACATCGTCCACATCTTTAACGACTGTTTGGAAAAAGGCTACTTTCCAAACACATGGAAACAAACTCTAATTATTCCAATTCCTAAAAAAATGAAACCCACTGAAATATAATGATCTCAGACCTATCAGTTTATTACCAATTTTATCCAAAATTTTAGAAAAAATTATAAAGTTTCAATTGACCGCTTACCTAGAAAAATTCTTTATACTTCCCGACACTCAATCCGGTTTTAGAAAAAAATATCACATCTGCCCTACTTAATCTGCAAGACAATATTTTAAGTGCCTTAGATAAGAAAATGGCACTAGTCTTAATCTCTATAGACTATTCGAAAGCCTTTGACAGCATCAATCATAAATTATTACTTGCTAAATTAAATTACCTACGTCTTGACAGTGTATCCCTTTCATTTTTCGACAGTTACCTTCATCAAAGAACTCAGTGTGTTTTTTCAATCAAGAAATATCTCAAGTGACAATAATTCCCTCAGGCGTACCCTAGGGCTCTGTATTGAGGCCGCTTCTGTTCCTCATATATACGTTCGAAGCAAAAGTATTGATAATTCTCATGTCCAGTCATTTGCAGACGATACGCAAATGCTCCATTATTTTAACCCAGATAATGTCAATAATACTACTCAAATTTTACAAAACGATGATAATAAATTAATTAAATACTCTTTAGATCACTATCTACTTATTAATCCACAAAAATCTAAAGTGTTATTATTTTGCGCACAAAGAAAAACATACAATGTAACACAGCTCTTGAACATTCAGATAAATAACCAAATCTTGCAATTTTCTGATTCTGCAAAAATTCTTGGTGTTGTTTTTGATACAAAATTATGGTTTATTGAACATGTTAAAAGTCTATCTCAGAAAACCTCCCTACGGCTGCGCACTCTTATAGCAAACAGGTATTTACTAAATTTTAAGTTGCGTAAAAAACTATGTGAAGCAATTGTCATATCTATACTAAATTATTGTAATATATACTATACTTGTTTAGACAATTTCACTAAAAACGTTATTCAAGTTATTCAAAACAATTGTATACGTTTCATCTTTCGCTTACGTAAATTTGATCATGTATCAGCGAAATATCCCGTTCTAAACTGGTTAAAAATTAATGACATGATCAAGTATCACTATTCAGTTTTTGTTCACAAATTGCTGCTCACGTCTAAACCTTATTACTTGAGGGAAACATGTTCATTTAATAATGATGTTCACTGTAGAACTCTCAGAGAAAATAATATTAGAATACCCCTGCATACGTCTACACTTTTTAAACGCAGTTTTTCTTACAATGTTGCTATTTTTTATAATGATCTTCCTAAAGTATATAAAGAATTTTCATTAACTGTCTTTCGACAAAAAGTTAAAACATTATTACTCAACCCTCCAAACATATAATTTACATAATCATTCATTTCTTTTTTATTCCATCTTTAATTCAGATTAATAATTTTTTGGTGTACTTGAGTTTCGAAAGTATGCCTTTTTCTCTTTTTTTAAATTTTACTTTCGATGTAATGAACCAAATCTGTTTGTGGTTAGTGTATTCTTTTGAACATCTGCTAGAGACTATATGGTTAAGTGTAAGAGTAGCAGCATGCTAAACTTCGCCATGTACGTCTGATATTTGGCTATACTACATTGTAATTGTGGATAAATAAAAACGTCTATTATTATTATCATCTATTGCCAGAATCGCAGTTTATCAGGGCTTACTTTAACAGTTAGCATATTATATCGAAGCAGTAAAAGAAGACAAACGAAAGTTTATTCATGAGACTTGCCATAAAGTGGGACAGAAAGTTCTTCTTTCGGTGGGATGTAGCGTTCACCGTGGGCTGATGGACTATCTTTGGCTAAACTAGCAACAATTTTTACTTTAGTTTTCTCATCTACGTCGTCGTTAAACATAGATAAGACCGAGACCGCATCTGTCAAATACCATAAATGTTGGCGGAACTGTTGTAAAGCTGCTTTTGAAATGATTTTGTCAAATCTTTCGTAACCTTCATTGTCTTTAAAAACCATAAATCCTGGTTAGGTGCTTTTACCGCTAAAGTGCATTGCAACCACGGTTTCACGTATGTTGCCATGATGAACAGGCAGATATCTAACAGAGCTGCCTTACCTTCATTAGAAAGTTTGATCTGGCAACTCGCTAACGCTATTTTTAATTAATACGTTTGCTCTGCCCATCCACCGAGCTTGATGCATGGCGCCTGGCGGTCGAATCTTAATATTTTTCTTTGTATCTTCGCCAAGGAATATTATTGAAAGTTCTATTAATTCTCGATAGTCGTCTCTAGCAACTTGTTGGTCAATTCATGTCGATGAAATTCTAGCAGCTTGTCAATCTCGGCAATCAAAAATAAACATTTCTTTATTAAGAAGCACGCAGGCACCGTTAATGCGATCATTACTTGAAGCAGTAGTATCACATCTGAGAATCTGAACTTTATCTTCAAGGTTCCAGTCAATAATAGCATCCAAAACTACCTGAGCCTACTCGCTATCTGAAGAATTATCCAATTTAGGCACAGCGATAAGTTGCTCTTTATTTTCATACGTTATAACAATCGGTAGGCGTTCTTCTTTGGACTTGCGTGCATTTAAAGGTGGCAACAATTTGCCATCCCAGTGGACATACTACAGGGTGGGGCAAAAGTCGCGAAGGGATTTGAAAAATTAATAACTTTTTTAAATTTTAATTTTAATTTTTTTCCCTAACACAAAACTAAAATGCAATGTTTGGAGTTTGTTTACAATTTAAGTGTGAAAGATTACATCACGCAAATGACCGCCATTTTCAGCCTCGCAAAGTGCAGCTCTTGCAAGAGCATTTTCCATTACCCGAGTCAGAATATCTGGCCCCAAAGCACTTACTTCTGGTCGAATATTATCTTTTAGTTGCTGCAGGGTTGTGGGTTTATTAATATAAACTTTTCCTTTCAGATATCCCCAAAGGAAATAATCAGGGGCTGTTAAGTCCGGCGAGCGGGCGGGCCAATTGAATCCTGAATTTCTCGAAATTAAACGTTCGCCAAAAATCTGCCTTAGAAGGTGCATAGTGGCTCGAGCAGTATGCGCAGTGGCTCCATCTTGTTGGAAAGTCATCGTTTGATTGTCAGCAAGAGCTGGTCTTAAGAAATTTTGAATCATATCACGATATCGGTCGCCATCTACAGATACAGCATTCCCATCGTGGTCTTCGAAGAAGAATGGTCCAATAATTCGTTGAGACGTAACTGCGCACCATACTGTACATTTAAGCGGATGTAATTGCCTTTGATGAACCACCCTTGGGTTCTCGGTACCCCATATTCTGCAGTTCTGCTTATTTACGAAGCCATTCAAATGAAAATGGGCTTCATCGCTCATGATCAGAGAATGAATAAATTCATTATCTTCTCGAGCCATTCTTTGCAAGCGAACTGCATAAGTTAGTCGTTCTTGAAAATCTGCTGGTTTTAGTTCTTGCACTAGCTGCACTTTATATGGAAACAGATGTAAATTTCCTCTTAATATTCTGCGTAAAGACCTTTGAGACATCTGCAGCTCAGCAGAACGTCTTCGGGTTGAGGTTTCCGGATTCTCCTGAACACTCTCCTGAACGCGTTGAATGTTCCCTTCATTTCTTGCGGAACGTGGCCTTCCGCTTCGTGGGAGATCCATAACTGTGCCTTGTTGCTGAAATCGTGCCACTAAGCGTCGAATCATTGATTCAGAGGGCGAATTCCGCAAATTGAAATGACGACGATATGCTCGTTGAGTTTGAATTATTGAATGGTGATATTCAAAATAAAATTCTATAAGTTTGGTTCGTTGATTGAGGTTGTAACGCTCCATAATTAATCTCCAGGATTTATTTTACACGGTCCTGAAAAAAAAATGAAAACAAAATAAATTTAAAAAAGTTATTAATTTTTCAAATCCCTTCGTGACTTTTGCCCCACCCTGTATATGCAGAATCCGGTACCACACTTTGGAAATCAAGCTTTATAGCTTCTGTGCGTTTGGCTTTTCGGTACGAATTCTTTGAGTGGACGACTTACTTGTAGGAAACTGGTCAGTGCTATGGCCAAGTGCCTCAATAATAAAAACAGCATTTCTCATACTTAACTGACACCTAACTAATGATGTCACTAATTTTGGAGATATGAAACTTTTCCTCATTTGAGTTTGTAGTATCAGGCTGTATGCTCTGAGTTGGGATGGACAAACTTGTTTGTAAATCTATCTCAGAATCTGAAGATGAATTGTATTGCACTTGTTCGTAAGATGATGTCGAACGACATATTTAGCTCGCCGCTTTTGTTCTTCGGTGTTCCTAAGACGCGCCTTTTCTCCTTTTATGGCTTATTTCTTGTCCACCCCAGGTAAACGCCCAGCTCGACCTGGTTCTCTCTGCCGCTACAAGAAGATCCTATCTTAATTTATTTTCATCAGTTGAGGCTCATCGGCATCGTAACAAACTCTTATCGATGCTGCTCAAACACTTCTTGTGTTTTGCTGGCATTTTTTTGCAAATCTCCAAACTTGGTATAAGGTAACTAGTTTCTTAACACAGTTGCGTAGAGATTTAGTCGGTATACGTGACTTTTCTCAGTAAACAATGCACTCGCGAATAGTAAGGTTGGCGCTCTCATTGACACTTAATTTTCACTTTCTGGTAATTATAGAACAAAACTGCTAGTACGTGTCCATTAGATTAGAGTTTTGAACCGGTAATTTGATGCTTTACGTCTCCTGTTAAACATATTCCCTGTTTTGAACTGCGTATTTACTTCGACATGTTGACTGAACGAAAACAATGCGTTTACTAATAGTACAAACGAGCACTGCAATACGTTCGCTAGCGCACGCCTAATATGCAAGTTTTGACATGTACGAACGCAACTCGGCACGGGTTGTCCTGGTTCTAGGTACATAAAACTTTATTTACAATAATTGTCTTGACATTGTTCAAGCAAAATCAGAGGGTATGCAGTTGAAAAAAAAGAACTTTCTTTTTTTTTGGGACACCATTATATATATATATATATATATGTATATATATATATATAAAGAGAAAATGATCATGCGGAGACAGGTATATAACAAAAAGTAGGAAAATAATGGGCAAAATCCGCAAAAAGGAGGAAAGTGGCTTCGAGCAGAATGTAGGATAGGTAACCCGAGCGATACGTATTTCTGCTGATTGGCTTCATCAGGCCCGAAATAAATGCACATATGAAACTACAAAAGTAGATACACATGCCTACACATCCGGATGCCGGTGTAACCTAACGAAACGAAAATGGAGATGGGAAAAAACGACACACGAAGTCCACAACAAGAGCCAACTTAACATAAAATGGCTAGAAGACCTCGAATTTTCAAGGACACATCTAACGACAACCACGCGGCCGGTTATAGCCACTTGCTGTGGTACTTCAAGCCCAAAGGATCTTTGTAGATCCTTTGGAATCTTCCCACTACGGCTTTATTGAAAACCACTGATTAAAAGAAAAAAACGCCGAGACACGTCAAGAGATTTGTCAAGGGGGACAACTTTTTAACCAAAAACTACTTCACCCCCTTTTCACCCTAGGCCCCCAGGGTCATCCCCTTAAAAATTTTAAATGACAAAGTGTATCGAGTAATAGCTTGTTTGGAAGTCCTTTATTTTGACGTTTGATTTTTTAAAATCGGTCGATTCGTTTTCAAAAAATTTAGATAAATCTTTATTTACCTTAATTTGTTCAGATAGAAAACAAAAACACGAAATTATCACTTTTTATTTAAATAAGCGTTCAAGTTGTTCCCCGTTATTGGCCAAACAATGATATAGGCGATGCTCAAATTCTTGACGGACATTTTCAAAAACATGTTGGATATCATGGCAGCTTTCGATGATGCGTTGACGAACTTCATCCAAACTTTCAGGAAGGGGAGTCTGCACAATATATTTCAAATGTCCCCATAGAAAAAAAGTCTAATGGCGTCAAATCAGGAGGTCTAGCAGGCCATTCTATAGGCCCTCTTCGCCCTATCCATTTATCTGGAAACTCGTCGTCTAGCCATTGCCGAACCGGAACTTATAGCGAGGAGTAGCGCCGTTTTGCTGGAAATATATTTCAGCCTCATCAGGTATAGGGTTTCCATCCTCTTCGATTTAGTTTTCAATGGTTTCAGTGATAAGCGGATTGATGGTATTTTAAAACATATCCAAATAAATGTCTCAGTTCAGATTTCCGTTGTTCATAAAACTCAACCCGCCTATCGAAATCATCTTCGGCTAACTCTTGCAATATTTTTATTTTGAGTGGATGAAATTTATGGAGTTTAGTAACTGTGTGTACAGAGCCTAATGAAATACCAGTTTCAGCAACAATTTTTGCCTAAGTATTTGGATTTATTTCAAAATGACCTAAAACTTCTACTTGAGCGCCTTCATCCAAAACTCTCCGATGATCACGTTTTATATTCGCAACAGATCCAGTTTGAGTAGATTTAGTAACAAGGTCCAAAACATATTTAGGCGAAGTTATCTTACCTGGATGTCTGGCGAGCACATTGATTTTGGGCACCATACATTAGAATCATTTCCACTCTTTCGGCTACTGTGCAAACCATTTTGGAAGTAAAATCTGAATAATGAATTAATTTTCACTATCCCAAGATTGTCACAAAGGTAAATGACAGCAAATTAAATGTTTACCTTAGCAACAAATAGCTAACCATGTATAACAATAAATACAGTTCGCCCAGGATATCTATGTTGATGAAAAGAATACGGAAAAAAAAGTCGGGTTGTTATTTGCTTGTTACGTCGTCTAATTTTCCGAATTGCTGGTTTATGTTGGTTGTTTCCGTTTTAAATTATAAACGAATTATAGATTTGGCAAACCCTAACGGGCAACATGTTTTTGAAAATGTCCGCCAAGAATTTGAACATCACCTTTATCATTGTTTGGCCAATAACGGGCAACATTTTGAACACTTATTGAAATAGAAAGTGATATTTTCAGGTGTATTTGTTTTCTACCTGAAAAAATTAAGATAAATAAAGATTTATATAATTTTCTTGAAAACATTTTAAAAAATCAACCGTCAAAATAAAGAACTTTGAAAGGCCTTTCAAACAAGCTATTACTTGATAGCCCTTGTCATTTAAAATTTTTAAGGGATGACCCTGGGGGGCATAGAGCGAAGTAGTTTTTTGACGTGTCTCGGCGTTTTTTCCTTTAATCGGTGGTTTTCGATAAATCCGTGTTGGCAAGTTTCAAGTGAACACCCTATATATATATATATATAACTTGAGACGTGGTCATTGTCGTCTAGACCAGTTAGGTGAAAAATTAAAGCTTCCGCCTTTTGTTGGGTACTTCGACAAAATTTAAGCAAAGAGGACTCTTTCTACTTTTTTTAATTCTCTCTAGCTTTCAATGGACTTTGCCATCATACGAAAACAACAATTAGCAAGTCCATTGAAAGCTAGAGAGAATTAAAAAAAGTATAAAGAGTCCTCTTTGCTTAAATTTTGTCGAAGTACCCAACAAAAGGCGGAAGCTTTAATTTTTCACCTATATATATATATATATATATATATATATATATATATATATATATATATATTCATTATACAACATAAGTAAAAGTTGCATCTGTTTTGATTAACGCGAAGCATTAAATTGAATGTGCTGGGATGAGATGAGATCATAATTTGGTTCTCTGGATGTTAATTTTAATCTGAGTTGCGGTCAACATCCAGTAACCTTTTCCTTTTTTTAACAAATGTCTACCATTGTTGAAAAAGCAACTTCACATAAATATGAAGATGATCTTTCTGACCTCATTGTAGAACATCCTTGACTGTTTTCGCGCGACACAAATCGTTTCCATTCCCTTCGATGTGCGAGCACGTTTATAGGTTTAGATGGTTCTTATACAGGATGTTACTTAATGATAGGCCGTAATTACAAGAACGCAGTCCCGAACCAAAAAGTATAAAAGTCCATATAAAGCATGTGTGTTAAAAAGTTAGGTTTCTAATAATGGGCTTTTATTAATATCTCAAAGATCCTGCGCCGATTTTGTTGGATCTTGGCAGTATTGTGCATTGCAATAAGACGCTAACAGTAGAAGATAATTATGAATCTATGAATCCCAGTGGCATTGTGTGCCACTGACTTTTGAAATATGTTTTTTTTCGGATTAAGCTGTTAATGATACAGCTTTATTTGTTTCTCTATATCCCTTATTATCTTACTTCGACAAAATAGAAACAATTTCGTTACATTCTAAAAAATTGTCAAAATAAAATCTAATCCACATTGATCGTTCCTAGGAAATGATGTTCTGTTGTAATTATAATTATTATGGCCTATAAAATCGTATCTAATTTATTAATTAGGATCCATAATATATAATATTGTTCAGTTTTAATATTATAATAATGTTTTTGAATATGTTTCAGATAAGAATCAGAGCAATGCAGGTCCTGCCAGCAATATGCAAAGACTCCAAAGAGTATGTACCAAAAGTAACATATATTCTGGCACAACTGTTGAAACTTGATGAATCTGATGACAATACCCCTACAAATACTTTGTCTCAGATTTATAAGGAAGACCCTGTTTGTACACTCAAGACAGTTTTTAACCATGTCAGCAGTACCGATGATGCAACAGAAAGGGAGAAGTGTTTGCAGTTTATTTATAAGAAGATTATAAAAATGGAGGAAAAATTGACAAGTGAAATCTATGATCTGTTATTAGAAGAAGGGAAAAAGATAATACCAGTAAGTTGGTGGTCATGATCTTTACCGAATAAGCATAGTTTAGAAAGCTACACAGCCGGCTTCACAGAAACTTAGCAATTACAATTAGTCCATAGAGATTCTTTCCCTGTCCTACCGGTAGACCATCTGACAACGTCGCCTCCCCCCTATACCTAACTCGATCAGACGTGGCAGCGCGGTCATAGCATAGGAAACACCATGTTCAGGCGCGGCAGTAATTCGTGTAACACAAGAATACTCACTAAGGCCGGCGGCACGCTGCCGGGAACAGCAGACGCGGCCGGTAGGTATGCGATCCATCTGCATATAACTACCAATGTTGGGTTCGTATAAATATACTAACATCAACGTCACCATACTACAACCCCCACCCCCAATACTTTTTTACCCCTGTACGTCAAAACACGAAGTTTGAGCGTTTTTTTTCGTTTTTGACCTCCTTTCTGCCGCCACTGCACCGATTTTCGAAAATTACAAAGCTTTTCTGTCCTTGGCTTAGTGGTAACATTGTTTAAAAACTTCATTAAAAGCTGGTCCGTACTTCTCAAGTTAAAGACGAATATAGGATTAGCAGACAGTCATACGGAAATCAGTGACATGGCTTTCCGTGATTAACATTAACATCCAAAAAACATCTTATTTTGGAAAATGTTTGCAATTGCAACACTTCCCTGCAACAGGCGTGGGAAGTTTCCAGTCTTTATGACGCCACTGACCTTTTTGGAACATCTATTGCATTATGAATATGGTGTTCAGTTTTACTTGAATCGCATTTTCGTCAGACTGCTCTTTTTGGAGAAAGATTGATTTGAACATTTGAGACAAAATCAGCCCGTTCCAGTTTCAAAACACGCTAGAGTTGATGAAATTTTACTTTTAAAATTGTATATAGCGTATTAGGGGACTAATCCTAACTCAGTGTAGCATTATTTGAGAAATGATCATGTTAAGTCCTTATTCATTTTCATCAGTGGCGTAGAAATCTACAACACCCTGTAGCTTGTCGATATGACATTTCAGGACCTGTGCTAATAGGAACTTTTGAGTGCAAATATGAAATATCTGGAATATTTTACTATACAGGGTGTTTCAAATTCGATCCTCAACATTGGGATCTCGGAAACTGTTAGAAATACGTAGTCGCTTAAATGAGGGGAAAGTTTGGTTTTCCGGAAACCAGCCGTTCGTAGCCTGCCTGTTAACTGAAGAGTAGAGGTGAGGGTGGTTAGGCATAATAATAATATTATATGATAATAAACAATTCCTTGAAAAGGGAGGGGGGTGAGTATGGAGGGGAGGGTTGTTGGACACGTCTAATCTGAACGAAACCATAAGTTTTATTCATAGGGGGCAAAAATCGATTGAAAATTAAGTGGCGTCAGGAATGCTAAAAATCGCCATATATCGCCAATTTGCTGGATACTGGGCGCCATTAAGGTAGCCGATCGCCAAGCTATCCATTTTAGTCGCCATTTGAAGCCGTCAAATCCCCAATTTGGGGAAAAATCGCGACGCTTGGAAACCCTGCCGTCCACGCGTTGACGACGCAGACGATCTCTCACTATATGGTGGGGGTTATTCAGTAATAGTCCAGTTGAATTTCGAACCCTGAGCTCGCTTGTGTGCAGAGAAGACATCGTCAAATGCTCATCACCATCGGCCATCGTCTATTCTTTACATATTTGCGTTGACGTATGTCAGCCCAACGTATAGACGCGGCTCAAGAACTGCTAAATCTCTTATCATGGTCGTAGATCAAGAACTACCGGTGATCAAACTGATTTGCGAAGATGATTATGAAAATAACGTGGAGCCTCGAAAGCGAGTCTTTTAATGACTCATTGGACTTCTGTATATCCTGTAATGTATTCCTATCATTGCTACTTATTTGTAAACACGTTCACACCTTTTTTTTTTACAGCTCTAGGTTTTTTGTCGTTGTTCCAATTCTAAATGAAAATACTATCCCTCACTTATCCAGTCAATCGGTACAAGTAAGCGGCTGAAGAGAAATTACTGCATCTTGTAGTCTACTTAAACGCATACATTTCAAAAATTCCATTAATATGCATACGTCGGTGAACGCCACAACTACAAACGACCGTATTATTCGAAAGCGACTCGCCGATCACTGAGAGTGAGCCACTTGAGGACGTCCAAATATTAAAAGAGGATCGACCGCGACAACGGTGCGGCGGCTGGTGATATGTGTACGCCTGCACTAGCCCCCGCAAGCCTCCCCGCCAACAAGCTATCAGCAAGCTATAGCGTGAAAACTAAGCAATTTAGCAAAAAATTTGCAGAGACCTTTTCTGATGGCCCAAAAATTAGAAAAACTAAGTGTAAAAAATCCCAGATATCCTCAGCCGTTTCAGCGAAAAAGAGGTTTTTTGGGTTTTTCGCTGTTTTACAAAAAACGCCTGGTTTCCGGAAAACGTAACACGTCAATATTCGTAAGCCTTTATTACACCATTACGCCAGCAGACATAACTATGTGGCTATGTTATCACTTTTGCCGCAGTTTCGACTATTTAACTGGACTATCAAATTGAACATAGTATCAGAGTTTGTAAGACTAAGAAGAGAAATAAATCGAGCAGTGAACATTGAACAATATACAGAGAAGAGACAAGCTTTGCCTGCAAAATAACGGACAACATTTTGAACATCTGCTATTACCTCTCATTTTACGATTATTATTGTTATTACCATCACCAAAATATTCATTTTGTGGTCAGGTTTCACCATACCTTTTTATTTCCTTATTATTTTCATCTAACAATAAATTATTCATGACAACTAAGGAAATACATACATCACTGAACTTAGGACTGAAAATTTCATTTCGTAAATGTACAAAATTTCAATATAGCGTCCATATGAAAGTTGGTGATGGAAGTCGACAGAAAAAATGGCGACTTTAAAATTTAACAAGCAATTTATTTTTAAATCGCACTTCGAATACAGTCAGGAAAAATAAAAGTGATTTTGGGATATATCTGTTATGCGAAACAAATGGCTATCTGATCGTTTCAGAACCATCCCAGGAAATTCTGTTTTTTTTAAATAATTAAGGTTTGGCAATGTTAATGTGACGTATCATACACTTTTTTAATCAGAATTAAAAACTATTCATCGGTACAGAAATCCATTATGGCAGCCATAAGAAAAAATAAAGTTGATGCTGGAGGACAAGAGACGAAACGTCCCAATAAAATTCCAATTAAGCTTTCTTGTAAAGAAGAAACATTGGCAATGTTAATGTGCAATTTATTTTGAAATCCCACCACAAATAAAGGACAAAATTAAAATGTTTTTTCGACTCTCTCTAGAAGTGCTTTGCATTTCGAAACTTTCTAAGCGGCATTTTGTTGATTACCTGAATACGCAACTTTTCCCACATTTAAGCGACATCGTATGGCTTACAGTTTCCGAGATCCCAATGGTGAGAGTCGAATTTGAAACACCGTGTATAGTTGGTATTCACTTTGATTTATTATAACATACCATAATTATAATATAATATGCTGTTCCTGAGTGTTAAAATCGTGTACATTATCACATTTCACCAAAAAAATCAGTAATCCAGCAATTCAGATCTCGTAGATAATGTGCAACATTGCCAATACTTCGAATGTTACAATCCATGTAAATGTTTTGTACAATCACGTATTACTGCACCAAAATAAAAATTAGGTTTGGAAAAATTCCCACAAATCTGAAAATTAGTACAGAACCTGAATACACTATCATGAATAATATATCAAAACTCCTCATATATCCTTATTAAAGCGAAACCTTGTTTCATTTAGGCTGAAATATCAAAAATAGCACGTTTTGTCATATTTATCTACAAGGGAAAGAGACCACAAAAATGCCTTGTACCAAAATCGCAGAGAATTGGATCATCTATTAAAGTTGTCCTTTGAATCCTCATTTATGAGTTTTAGTGATATGTGGACCCTCAGGTATCTTTTGCTCTTACGTGGCTTGTCTCTCGTACACATCATGTATTTAGTTTTCAGTGTAAATGTGGAGGTAGTGATGTATACTTATACAGGGTGTCTCAAAAAAAGTGTCAGTAATTTTTCTAAAAATGCATTGTCCGAGCAACAAAAGGTTTGGATACAAAACGATTGAACGCGAAATGCTTGAAAACAGAAAAAAGACGGAAATAGTATTAATCCGTACCACCCAAACGCATCATGGACTGCTTAAGATGAGCTCAAAATGAACAAAAGGGAATTCGGATAAAAGTCATACCCACTTGAAAATAGTTTCTTGTCGATAATATGTCATTAGAATGGAAATGTCAAAAGTTCCCATCGATCGCTGGAGCGCAAAGCTTTGTATGTCAAACTTACCATTTTTATATTTCTCTGAAATGATACGACTGATTTTTCTAAAAATTCATTCCATGAGCAACCAAATGTTTGTGTACAAAACAATTGAATCTAAAATGCTTGAAAACTCAAAAAAGAAGTTAATAATCTTGATCCGTACGATTCAAACATCCTGGTCTGCTTGAGGTGCACTCAAAATGATGACGCCTCCTTGATGTTGATTTGTTTGCTTGAAAAACAACGCTTTTTTCAGGAATCTGATGGAACCGAATTTGGCCTCGTAATGCCCTATCTAACAGCCTCAAAATTGACAAAAACCATAGCAGGGCAACAAGAACTTGTAAACCTTGTTGATGAGAAGGCAGAAATTGATGGTTCTTTTGATCCTCTGGAAGAAAATGGCCAAAATGTTAATCGTGTGATGATGTGTGTGGACTTTGCCCTGCCCTTATTCAATGTAAGAGTTTTAGTATAATATCTCTTATTTTTAGATAGTCCTTGGACTGATTATTATATCTTTTTTTTAACCTGCTAGGCAAATGTTGAGTCCACAAAATTCACAAAGTTCTACTGTGACCAAATTCTGCCCAATTATTATGCAATAGGTACACTGAAGGAGGGCTCTACCCTACAGTATCATGCTTTGAAGCAACTGGCAGAGCTCAGTACACATTGTGGGAAACTAGAGAACCCATCCCTTCATGTGGTTCAGATTTTCGATAAATTGAAGGTAAGAGTAAGTTGTGCTCACTTTGAGCATGTATATGCTCAGTTTTCACTACTAACTGGAGAAATCGCCAGTACTTCCTCCATTGCCCTACTGAGAAGTAGTTTTTCTCTTTCTAGGTAAATTATAACAAAAAAACACCTAGTTAAGTAATAATGTCTTTTAAAATTGTATTTTGCATACTTCAGTAAGTTTGACAAATGAATTTGATACTTCCAAATAGTTATAAATATGTTGTAAATAATTATTACGATCACGTAGCTGTCTTTCTGAGTATTTCGACAACCAGAGAAAGTATTTGGAATACGACTTTTAATGCTAGCACAGTGAAAACAAAAAAAAAAACACTCTACTCCCCAAACGGAAATGGATCATTTCGACGGCCAAACCTGCTTCCATTTGCATTCCATTTTAGTTTGTCATTTTGACACGAGGCTACTTGATACCTCAAAGTATTTGTAAATTGGGTATGAAATGGCATGATCGTTCATTTGTGTAAAGGTTAGGGTAAATGACGCTGTACAATGAAAATTTTTGAATCTTACATATAATGATAATATAATGTAGTGATATGTAGTATTAGTAGTAAAAACATTCCACTCGTACCTTGTTTGAAAAGACCATCAGTGATCTTGCATATTATATCCCGTGCCGATATGCGTCCCAGGATCTAAAAGTGTGACCAATAAGGGCTTATTTCTAGATATGTACTGAAAAAGGAGCTTAAAATGTTTACCTTGTCACATACTCATTTTGTATGTCAGACTTCTGAAATAAAATTATGGGAACCATAAAGAATTTATTGATTAAATTTCATTGTATATCATATCAATATTGGAGTGAACCAAACCTGTAAATGGTAATAGTAATAATAATATTTATTCCAAATCTAGAATAACAAATACATTATACTCGTATGTACAAATGAAATAGATGTGGAACTAACGTCATACCCAAGCAAACGCAAAAGCGAATCATTCATGTACTCAGAAATATTGTATGGTTCCAGCTGAATTAAAACCCGTTTCAGGTGTTTTTTGAAGGTTCATGTACCTTCCATCACTTTCAAATGATTAGATAGTTTATTATACAACTTTGCGCACATATAGAAGGGGTTTTTTCAGTTACTGACAGCCTATGCTGAGGTAGCAAATCATTCAAAGCTCTTGTACCGTAAGTGTGATCATTTCGCGTGGGAACATTGTTTCTATTTTTCACTGTGAACATAACAATCAAAAATGTAAAGTGCATATACTTACATCAAACCCATACCCTTTAATACGCCTCTACATGTTTCTTTAAATTTCATATGTCTCGTTGCTCTTATGGTCCTTTTTTGAATAAAAAATATTTTTTGCAGTTTTGAGCTGCCTCCAAACAGTATTATTCCATAACTTAGAATCGATTCAAAATTTGCACAATATACAATTTTTAAACATTCTGCACTTATATAACTAGATAACACTCTTATTCCATAGCTGATGCTACTCAGATTGAAAGCAGTTTTGTTTATGTTTGGAGTTCAAGACAAAAATGCATCTAAATGTATTCCTAACACTTTAGTTTGCTGACTTCTTGGTTGTTACTATCAGAAAGTTTGATATTTTATGGTATATCAATCCGATTGCTTTGTTCTACATATATTATTAAATCAGTTTTGTCATTGTTTAATACAAGTTTATTCATTGTAAACCATTTATTCACTGATTCAAACACCTGCTGACCATTATGTTCCAATCCAGTGGTATTTTTGACGGTAATGAGAATGCTGGTATCATCAGCATAATTACTTATTGTAAAGTCATAATTCTTAATGCTACTCTTAGATCATTGATGTATATGAGAAATAATATGGGACCTAAAACACTGCCCTCTACCTCATTACACATGAAATCTGACTTGATATTATCTTTTCTTTATCGCTACACGTTGTTTCCTGTTTGTAAGATTTTACCCACGACAATGTATTAGTCCTCATTCCATATCTGTTCAATTTATCAAATAGTATGTTATGGTTTAAGCAGTTATATGTTTTAGAAAGGTCAAGAAATAATCCCATTATTATTAATAATTCCAAATTTTAGGGAATTATTAATAATACAACATAAAATATCTTTAAATTCTTTCACAATTAGCTTCAGCATGTTTGTTGGTATTTCGTGAGCACCATAACTGTACTTATTTTCCAGTTTGTTTGATATTATCACAAGATCATCAGGTTCAATTGGTTGAAAGTTAAGCGTTTCAGTATTGTAGGGAATACCACAATTATACGTAACATTTTGCAACAGATTAGGTACTAAATCAGTGAAATGACTGTTTGTAGCATTAGTTATTTAATAAGGGTATCCAGGAATTTTGAATTCGTCAATACGTTTAACATTGCCTCATATGTCATTACATAAAGCCCACATAATTTTTGATTTTTTTGTCTGATTTGTAAGTTTTATTTTCCATATATTTTTTCCGTTCTCCAATTAATAAATTATCAGATTCCTTTTTAGTGTTGTCATAGTCTTTTTTAAAATACTTTTTGTCTCTGTATAAAATCACTAACTTGTCTAACCTGTTTTTGTACTGTTGTATTTTTTCATTTGACCGCAGTTGCTTTATGTATGTGCATTTTTTAGGGAAGCACATTTTGAAAATATTGATGAGATTCGTTATAAATACTCGTAATTTCCACTGATTACTAACGTCTTGCTTAGGAACGTCTCGGACATCTTGCCAATCCTGTTGTTTCAACACATCTACAAATTGATTTTTTGGATTTTCTGTAAAAAATCTTCTGTAAGTAATAGCATTCGCAGCGGGCTCATACTATACCAGATTAACATTTAGGGGTGATGCTAGTATAGCTATTAATTTTGGGTTTTAAGGAAAAAGAGTTCATAAGGGAGAACAGTTCATTTTTAAGGTTGTTTTCATTAACCATTTCAACATTAAAATCACCTGCTATTATAAGTGCTTTATTCGTGTCAAGATGTGTTAGAAGTTCATCGAGTGTCAAGAAAAATTTACTTCGGTCACCATTTGAAGGTCTATATATGGCACAACATTCAACGACCTGTTACGTTACCTCCACGAGTACAAGGCCAAACAACTGTGCTCTGAAAAGCCTGTGACGTCACGCAATGTAGGACTATGCATGTTCTTAAGGAGTTTCGCGATGCCTAGCTGGCAAGAGAACCGCGCCACCATTTCTCTGCGGTGTTGTCATAACTAGATTTGATATAGCAGTATCGAAATCTCTACTAATTAGTTGTACCTCTCTGTGGGCGAATTTGCAAGATGTACTCGGGGCCTGCGCAGCTTCAGTGATGATGTGATTATTCTTTCTGATCTGCCTCAGTATGTCAAGAATACATTTTCGATATTACGTTCAATCTGTCACTTGTGAAGTCTAATATTCCATTCAAAATTGGAATATGTAGCAACCTTGGTAACACCGCTAACATGCAACAGCTGTCCAACAGCCAACTAACCTCACATTCTGACCCTCTACTATGTATCTTTCTATGCTATGTAAACTGAAAATTATTGATGTTTTAAACTTATATTTGTGTCTCGCGATTGTTTAGCTAAGCTTTCAAAATACCTTGCAAGTGCTGCGTTCCTAATTGTGCCGGTAATTACGGGAAGGGCCCGAAGGTACACGTATTTTCGTTTCCATTGAATGAAAACTGTCGTAAAAGATGGCTCAATGCAATCCCTCGTAGTAATTTAGTGGTTACAAAAAACACCCGAGTATGCAATTTGCACTTTGCTGAGGACAGCATCACTTGGGAATCCACCTTCCATGCAATTCCGTGACGAAAAGACAGGTAGGACCATTACTGTACCCCTTAAGTATCCAAAATTAAAGCCTGATGTAATTCCAAGTATCTTTGCAAATTGTCCAAAATACCTTTCAAACAACATATCAAGCAGAAGAAGCCGAGATGAGAAATTGAGGGACAAGGAAAACTACTTAAAGTACTGCAAAGTAGCATTGATGATTATTCCTACTATCAAAAAAAAAACAAGTTTTCACAATTATTCAGACTTTCTCACAGTTTTCAGTTCATGGCAATGTCCATATGGGTGGCAGAAAATTGTTCAGGATAAAGTTACTTTGTTTAAGTTAGAATATAAACCAGCACCCATCATAACTCACTCTGTAATTTTTGATATTCATTGATATTGTATGGAAGTGGTGGAGTATTGTCAATGTAAAAAGTTCATTGAAAGGAAAGTGGTTAAATGACCTTTATGCAGAGCTTATTGTTTGCTCCAACAGTGATGGACAAGGTGATGACAGTAAGCTGACATTCTTGCAAAAAATGCTAGATTGGCTAGAAGAGTGGAATGATCCAGCAAAATTTTCAAAAAGACTAATTAGTCAGACTTACACTGCACTACATCATACAGTATATGGATTATTGGAATTAGTTAGGTACTGTAAATCTGAACTGCACAGTAATTACATATTGTTAGGTAACCTTCAAACTGACTCATTGGAAAATAGATTTGGTAAGTATCGTCAACTATACAGGGTGTCCGCAAAGTTGGGGTTTTCCTTTTCAGAAACAACTACCCTTGAAATAACAAAGGTAATGTGTAGTGAAACGAGGGCAACCAAGTAAAAAAATAAAGGAAAAAGTACTCACTCTCCAGTTGACGAAAAGGGCTAAGTACGTCTCTGCCCGAAATCATACCACTCCAACAGAAAATGAAATCAGCTGATACGCTACCGAGCAGACGCAGAAACCACATTGATTGTCTTACACTTAATGGCACATCTTCTAACAAGGAAGGCAAAATGTTGCGTAAAAAGTCTAGGTATTGCATCCCGTCCAATCGATTTGGGAGAATAAATGGTCCAATGAGCATACCGTTCACCATGCCAGCCCAAACATTCACCGAAAATGTTTGTTGAAAATGTGCCCGACGGACAGCGAGCGGATTTTCTACTGACCAAACATGAGTGTTGCGAAAGTTATTCACCCCATTACGCGTGAACGTAGATTCGTCTGACACCAATATGCACTTCAAAAAGTCCGGATTATTGTCATGTTGATGCAACAACCACTCACAAAACCGCACTCTTGCTGGAAAATCGTCAGGTTGAAGGGCTTGTACACGTTGGACGTGAAACGGATACAGCCCCTCTTCACGCAGCGTTTGCCACACTTTAGTTTTTGATACTTGCACTTCTCTAGCCACGTCTCTAGTGCTTGTTGAGGGATTCTCGTCTACGCGATTACCTCTACACGCGTGACCGTAACCGTCGGTTGAAGGTTGCATACTGACCTGACACACTGACCCCGACCCAGTTCTGTCGTCGGGTTGAGCCAGTGACCTTGTACCACGCGGTGATGTCCCGGGTCGCGGCTACAGGACGGTATTCAGATATTTTTAATGTTGCAGAGCCCTTTATCTCGGTTCCCTTAAGACATTGGTGTATATGGTACTAAGAAAAATTGCTTGTTTTCAAGATCTACACGTCGTGTAAAGGAAAACCCCAACTTTGCGGACACCCTGTAAATCAATTCGTCAGTTATATGAATCTGAGAAAAAGTTACGTACTCAAAGCCTGATGTCATTGAAGTCTCGCTATGGTGATATACAAATAAATAAATTCCGTGAAAATGATGATTTAGAAATAGATGAAATTCCACACAATTTTAATGATTACCACTTTTTCCGTTAAATTGAAAATTTACAGTTTGATATTGATAGTATAAAGGATGAAATCCTTGTCATCACCTACTTAACTGGTTACTGTTGTTATGCCTTATTAAAGAAAAATCACTGCGATCGTTGTAAGGAAAATTTGACACACACAGATGATATTGACATAGAAGACAAGCACAACATTATACAGAATTTGAGTAGAGGTGGCTTAAAATTCCAAAAGGATCCATTAATATTGTGAGGCTAAATTATACAATTTTCAATAAAGTTTCTGAAAGTGACGAGGAATCATTTTTAGAAATCACTGATAAGAGACGCGCCCTTTCTCAGTTGGTAATTAACAATCTGAGTGATAATAATCATGACACTTTATTTTCGCGTTGCACAGTCCATTCACCAGATTATGTTATAAAACTAATTGTTATTTGCACAGTCAGTGCATCTTTGAAAAAATATTATGCCAAAAGGAACGACAGCTTTCAAGCACGAATAAAACAAAGAAACGTAAATTGACTACATTCACATGAGGCATCAACATTTACATAGCATAAATGTTTATTTGTACACGTTCAGAATTTAGTACTTTAATTTTCGTTATTCTAATTATGTTATTTTTGATACTTGTTTTCTGTTTTCTAATTTTTGTTATTATTTTGTGCTGTATTTTGTTTTTATTAAGTTTTCATTAATCTTTGTTATGTTTTCTGTGTTGTTTATTTTACTTTGATTTCACCTGTTCTTCTTATCATTTATCCTACACTTTTTCCTCCTCATCTTCCTTATTCCTTTCCTGGCAAGAGCTTACCTCAGACCTCCTCGTTGGTTCGTGCTGGACACAACTGTTCGCCAAGCACTACATTTTTTATATAATTTTCAAGTACCATTATATTATGCCTATAATAATAGTAAATTTTCCACATATTCCTGTGAAATTTTGTTGATCTGTTGTGACTAACATGGGGTTATTCATTGAAGAATTTATCATTTTTAGCAAGCTTTTATAACATCAACTTATTACTCTAATGTGCACGTAATGTTGGATGAAATATCAGTGAAAATCAGGGTGAAAATAGTTAATAACTACTTTAATATTTTTCACCAAGTTTCCTTCAGAAATACCCAAAACACTTTTCTGAATTATCCGTTATTTACATCAGGTAGAGTATATTTAAATATGCTGCAATAATAATATATTATTCACTAGCGCTGATGTACGGATCGCCGTGCTGTCGGCCGGCCGACCGGCCTACTCGTGGTGACGTCACGAGTCTGTTGTCAGGCCTTGTACTCTCAGGGTAACGCCTGTTACCAATTTTACATTCCATTACTACATACTCAAATACACCAATCACTGATAACTTAGTTAGATTTTTACACCTTAGTTGTTCGTCTGATTTTCCAGTGTTCAGTAATACTCAGTCCACTACAGTTAGGATTCGCTTGTACAACAGCATTTATTTTATCCACACAGTTTTCCTAGGATTGAACATTATGATGAATCACACTATAATATTCATCTCTGTTCTTCGAAGTTTGAGGATGTGTAATGGTGTTTGATTTGGGATAAACTTCATTCAGTCCAAGTTTTTTATTGGTATTTCAAATCTTCTGACTCATTTGCTACACCTTCATTCTTTGTTCAAATATTATTGTCTAAGAGTATGTTCATAGTGAAGATGCTTAATGCGATGCTTTCTTCGCTATCTCGATGATCGCTTCCGCGATCTGACCACGATGTGAAACAAACAGATGTTTTAAGTTGGGAGTGTTCATGGTAACGATGCATTCTGTGCCTCTACCTTTGCCTCCTCGTGGTCGACCGCGCAGAAGAACAAATATTTTTTTTACCTCGCTGTCAGGAGGGAAACATAGGGGTGGGCTTAGCAGTGATTGGTTCTTTAAAGGTCGTGCTCGTTCCTCAGCAAGAGTTGGATTACTGTGCAAGCTGGTGTACTTGCGGTCGTCCAGTTAGAGACTCAACTTTGTCGAGTATGTAACCAAATGTATCTGTCGACATTCTCATGTAGGAGTGGAGTCTTTGCTTGCGTCTCTTCAATTCAAAAGATGGTGGTACTCTCCAAGTTCCTGTCTCGCTTTGTTTACTGGATGTGTACTGTATTTTCGATGTGATAGAAAACTAAACATCCACCACTTGGTTACTAGAGACAAATCACTCTCACTGTCACTGTCGCTTGACAACATTCTGCATTAGTATTCGCTCGTGAACAAATGAAACATTAGGAACAGCGTTCGAGGTGAGAAGAGAAAACATCGAGGGTGAATTCAGTATGAACACCCTCCATCCATGTAGAAAGTCGCGAGGAAGCGCTCATCGTGGTAGCGAATAAAGCATCACAGTAAGCATCTTTCACTATGTACGTACCCTAAGGGTATGTTTCTTGCGTCTTCGCTACCTCGATGATCGCTTCTTCGATCTGACCGCGATGTAAAAGAAACACGTTTTAAGTTGAGCGCGTTCACAGCGACGATGTATTCTGCGGCGCTACCTTCGCATCGTCGCGCTCGACCGCGCCGAAGAACAAATATTTTGTTTTTACCTGACAGAAGGTTAACATCGGGGTGGGCTTAGCGGGGATTGGTTCTTTAAGGTGGCGCTCGTTCCGATGGTACTCCAGGTCGTCCAGTAGAGGTCAACTTTGTCGAGTATGTAACCAAATGTATAGTATCTGTCAACATTCTCATGTAGGAGTGTAATCTTTCCTTGTCTCTCTTTAATTAGACGAAAAGATGGTGGTACTCTCCAAGTTCCTGTCTCGCTTTTTTACTGGATGTGTTGAGAGGTTAGGTCGCCGCCTTATGGGGTGAAATGAAGAACATACTTTGTTGCTTGCTGCTTTGAATTCTTGGAGTTTTATTGTTGTACACAATTGCAGTCTGTATTAGACGTTTTACAATAACACTCTTTTCGTTAATATTCAAACTTTACAATTATTTAGACAGTTTTTGTCGTGCTGAGAAGAAAAACGTGTGGACTGTATCTGGTTCTCTCAACTCTCTCTCGACGTTGCCACCTTGAGCCGATTGCTCGGGATTCGCGAAAACAGGATCTGTACTGCATTTTCGGTTCGGTAGAGAACTAAACATCCACCACTTGGTTACTAGAGACATTATTATAATTCGTTCGTGAGCAAATAAAACATAAGCCCCGTTCGAGGAGAGAAGAGAAAACATCCCGGGTGAATTCAGTATGAACAACCTCCATCCATGTAGAAAGTCGCGAGGAAGCGCTCATCGAGCATCACAGTAAGCATCTTTCACTATGTACGAGGGCGGTTCAATAAGTACCCGTGTTTCAAGTCAGAGGGCGTTCCTGAGGGACGTTAATGTTGTCATCGTGCGCTGCCATCTATCAAACGACGGCACAACAAATTTCAGTCTGATTCTCTAATTGATAGGTTAGTTTGGATTTAGGAGCCATTCGAGTAACACGTGTTTCATGATTTTCGGTAAGATGGAACAAATGCGAGGAGACGAACCTCGCGTTTTTGATGAGGATCGACCAGAACGCCCGGCAGACGTGGTTACCAAGGAAATAATTCAAAAAGTCCACGACATGATTCTCGCTGATCGACGAACGAAAGCGCGCGAAGTATATAGGCCGTAGGTGTGTCGACCGGAACGGCAACCAATATTTTGCATTTTAAGTTGGCTATGAAAAAATTGTCTGCCCGATGGGTGCCGCGATTGCTCACGGTGGACAACAAGCGGATGCGGCTGTTAACTTCGAAACAGTGTTTGGAGCAATTCAAGCGAAATCCGAAGGAGTTTTTGCGTCGAGTTATCACCGTCGATGAAACCTGGATTCATCATTACACATCAGAAACTAGGCAACAATCAAAACAATGGTTTTCTCTCGGTGAATCTGCTCCAAAGAAGGCGAAGACTGTCCCATCTGCCGGAAAGATCATGGCGACGATTTTTTGGGATGCGAACGGCGTCATCCTCGTGGATTTTAAGGAAGAACGATCACTGGACAATACTATAGTGAGTTATTCGACCGCTTCGACAAAAAAGGGAAACATCGCGGTGGGTTTAGCGGTTGGTTCCTCAGCAAGAATTGGATTACTGTGCAAGTTGATGTACTTGCGGGCGACCAGTAGAGGATCAACTTTGTCGCGTTTGAAACCAAATATTTCCTTGTCTCTCTTCAATTCGAGGAAAAGATGGTGGTACTCTGGATGTGTACTGTATTTTAGATTTGGTAGAGAACTAAACATCCACCACTTGGTTACTAGAGACAATTCTCTCTCACTGTCACCGTCGCTCGACATCCTCCCTTATTATTCGCTTGTGAACAAATGAAACATTAAGAACCGCGTTCGAAGAGAGAAAAGAGGGTGAATTCAGTATGAACACCCTCCATTCATGTAGAAAGTCGCGAGGAAGCGCTCATCGAGGTAGCGAAGATAGCATCACAGTAAGCATCTTTTAATATGTACGTACCCTAGGAATCGTTGGCCAATTTTTAATTTAAATCTTTCATAGGCAACACCAGGTGGCCAGATGGCCAGAAACCTCTATCATATAATTTATCTTTAAAATCGAAATGGATCCCAACAAGGAAGCATCCATTATCCTTACTTTATAGCGAGTATACAGATTTTTACCTCAATATTTCTTTCATCAGTTTGTAATTTATTCTTGAGATACACCTTTACTTTTTGCTCTGTGACTGTATTCTTCACTCGTTTTACGAAGATCCATGCCTTTTCATTCTTCTTTCTTCCTTCAACTACAAAGTTGTCATCTGCAGCTTCTCTTGTACCAAATTGTATTCTTCTGCGGCTTTTCCTTCTATTCACAACATCAGTGAAGTGATCTAAGTTTGGTAGGGTATTTTTAGTTTTTATAGCCTGTTCATTGACCTTGTTATGACTAGGTCTTCTATCTTCATCCTGATTTGAGATCTACATAGTACTTAGCAAGGTTTCTCTGCTCGTCAAACAGATTTGACTGTACAGGTTGCTTATTCTGTTGTTTCTGCTGAAAAGGTGTACCTTGTACTAGCTGTTTCCTAAGCACAATAGCTGTATTATTTATGGCTGAAGCTGACACACTATTGTCTGAATCGATGACCTTATGTATTTCGTAGTTAACTGATTCATTCGAGTAAGAGAGCTTTCATAAAGGCTTGTAAGTTTCCCAATTTCCAAGGTTAGCGCACTTAGCATATCACTAGTTTCATAATGAGTTATAATATTTGGTCTGCATATCTCAGAAGCACATAACTGAGAACATGTTTTGCAGAACATCTTTTTGCAAAATTCACAGCAATATGACTGCCTGGAGGTTGTTGGAATTAAGGTAGCACATTTTCCACATGCTATTTCCATATTTGCTGCTATATTAGCAATATTTGTATTTTATATGACTTTTATACCCTTGTGTGAGAAATAGTGATCTACACCACTGGCACCAGAAAAGTTGTGAATATTGTCCTAAGAGTTTGGTTTTCCGGAAGCCAGTTGTTTTTGTAAAACAGCGCAAAACCCAAAAAACCTCTTTTTCGCTGAAACGGCTTAGGATATCTAGGATGTTTTTACACGTAAATTTTTCTTAATTTAGGGCCATCAAAATAGGTCTCTGCAATTTTTTTGCAGAATTGCTTAGTTTTCGCGCTACTGCTTGCCGATTGCTTGCGGCGAGGGGATTGTGGCTTGCGGGGTCAAAGACGTACACCTACCACCATCCGCCGCACTGTTGACGCGAACGATCCTCTTGCAGTAATTTCTCTTCAGCCGCTTACCGATTGACTGGATAAGTATTTCCATTTAGAATTGGAACAACGACAAAAAACCTAGAGCTGCAAAAAAGGTGTGAACGTGTATATAAATGAATGGCAATGAAGCCCAATGAGTCATCAAACGTTTTCGCGGCTCCATGATGAGATATTTAGCAGTGTTTGAGCCGCGTCTATACGTTGGGCTAACATACGCCAACGCAAATAAGTAAAGAATAGACAATGGCTGATTATGATGAGCATTTGACGATGTCTTCTGTGCACACTCGCTGTGGAAAAATATAATAATGCTCATTGGTCTAGTCCTAGTCTCAACGTATCGGTGTACGTTAGCTTGACGTGTAGACACGGCAGTATGCTCTGCTGTAAAACTTATCTGCACAGGACTTCACAACTTTTTTGTGCAGCTCAGGGATTTTTTGCGTTTCCAATTATTGATAATGGAATGACTATAAGTACGTGTGTGTACATTTCAGAGTTGGGTTAATTGAACAGAAACATAATAATTAAATAATTTTCATCCTATCAAAATAGAAAATACACAAAATTGATGCATCTTCCTATAAATGGTTTGTCCATAATTTGTTGTTTCCAATGAAATATACGGAAAAAATATTTAACTGCAATTCTGAAATGTACACACACTTTCCTCACTTATCCAGTCAATCGACAAGCAACTGAAGATAAATTACTCCATTTACGCATAAACTTCGAAAGTTAGTTCATTAGGAAAAGTCTGTGCACGCCGAACTGACAAGCGAGCTCAGGGTTCAAGATTCAGTTGTTACAGTTCAGAATTTTCTCTTATTTTAGCACTTTATGCCTTTACCACCAGAGGACGCAGACTTAGAAAAAATGCCCAATTTGGATTTAACTTCAGTAGAATGTCTACTGTACGCCTTCCATAGATTGGCGCGACAATGTCCCGACTTTTTGACAGCAGATCCAGCAGTCCTTAAAGATTTCCGGGCACGACTTACATATTTTTCAATAGGTGTATGTGGTTGTAAAAGGTGAGTAGTTTAATAGAATTGCTACGCTAAATTTCCATCTTTGCTTGCAAAAACAGGGGTTAATCTTATTTTGCAGGTCTCTAGAAAAACACTCTGGAAAGAAATTGAATGAAGATCAGCAGAAAATTGCTCCTGCACTATTTGAAAATATAAGTAGTCTCATAAATGATTTGTATTATACTGTCCCAATCTATGAGTGTAAAATTCAACTATCATTCAAATCCCTCACAAAGAAAATCCAGGTGAGCGTTTCTTTATTATTTTCTTAACTGGATACCTTATTCAGGTTGTTCTTTGTTAGCTTTCACCAGAAAAAAGTTCAGTACCTCAGAAGAGGCACACTCCTATTCATTTTGAATCAAGTAATGGTTCTGCACCTAAAAACGCCAGGCCCAGTAAAGGAGAAGGAATTAAACTGTACGCGCCTCCTAGTGGGAAGTTTAGCAACAATTTCCAGAGCTATGGTATGGACATTTTTTATATATTATAATATAATTTAGTTACTAACAAAGGTTCCAAGGTTAAAATAATGAGTTTGACTCTAAATTTTATACTGTATCATGTATGAGAGGAGCGACCTAAATAATAACAATCTATTCACCGTTTTGGTGCAATTTGAACTCACAAGTCCGGCAATTTTTCTGCCATTTACGCTGGACCACCATTTTATGAAGTTTTTCAGAGCTGTTATGTGCATGATGGATGATTTCCTTCTGTTTTCCAGACTATACACGGTATCTCATTTAAATGTCCCCCCTAAACAAAAGTGTAGGTTTTCGAGAGAGCAAAATGATGTTGACCATTACAATGACTTTGGCTAGGACACTCAAGGTCGTTTCAAGGTAAAGTGAATTTGTTCTCTCTCCCTTTCGACATCGGAATTGAAAAGAGGAGCAAATTTTACGTCCTAACATCGCCTTGGACATGACATTGACCATTGCCTTCAGAGCATTTTAGGGTCAAATCAAGACATAGAGAACAGTTTGCTATAACACAAATGTTCGACAACACCTTTGTGTGGATAGCCGAAAGGTGACCTTGACGATGACCTTAAGTCAAATTTTCCAAGGGAAACTTTTATGTTTTCACTGTGCATGGAAAAAATATATTTTACATTCGAGTATAAAATTGGCCTCTAAGTCAAGGTCGTGTTAATCATAAATCTTATTTGAGATCAAGGTTATATTCGGATGTAAACTTCCCTGCCTTTTTCATTTCCAGAATCAAATTGAGAGATTTTCTTTGGAGATGATGACTTAACGTTGAATGTCATGGTCAAGGTCACCTTTAGGTGATCATCTCAAAGCTCACAACTGTGCTGTCAAATATTTTTGTCAGAGAAAATTGTTCGGACCTTGGCATGACCTTGAACAGGATGGTCAAGGTTATGATCAACCTAGGTAGACGTAAAATTTGCTTTTCTTTTCAATGCCGATGGGAAGAAAGAGGGGTTCAATTTGAAAATATTTACTAGTCCTTGAAATGACCTTTAATTTCGTAGCCAAGGTCACTGTGAAGATCGCTATCATTTCGCCTCGCTACATCTTTGGTTCGAAACTTTTTTTTCTAGGATGTGCAATTTTCGAAATATTTTGGTGGGGAGATTGAAAAGGGGCTCCGTGTATATTCAACATAAAAGTGTCGCTACACACGAGCGTTAAATTGATGCAACCTGCATTGTTCCATATTTATTACTATGCAGACACATTTAGTAACAGGTCAAATCGGCAGAGATCCAGATGTTTTGCAGTAATGTGCATACAATCACTAGACATTTGAGCAGTCTCAACGCCGAGTAAAGCAGACACTAGATCAGGATTTGCCACCCTTTGAGTATCTAGAAAGGGACAGAATCCTCCATATGCAAAGAGACCGCTTTAGACATGATGACGTCACGCAAATGGCAGACGCACATTGGTACATATTATAGGAGTTATCAGTTCAAATCGGAAGTCCTGTTATGCATATTGCATTATTTAAAGTTTTTCTTAGTCAGTCTATAACAATTAGTAAATTAGACCATGATATCTAAAAGAAGCTGGTTTACAACGGAACTATATTCTTGAGGTTATACGGCAAGACCCGTCTCCGAGGGATACAAAAAGATTTGCTGGCTAACTTTTATTTATCGTCAAAGTTGTAAAAACCTCTTTTTACGTATAAGTTGCCCAAAAAAAACTTTTAGGGATGGAAATATCTGCAAAATAAGAGCTAACACGGTCAGTTTGCCGTAGTAGTTAATATGTCATTACAAAAATATCAGAAACCGTATTTCTAGATTTATTTTGTACTGGAAAATGTATAACTATGAACCTGGAATAATAGCCATACAACATCAAGAACGCCATTGAAAAACGCACAACAGGTTTCTGCATTTTTTTAATTGTTACTAATTTTCAGTAAAAATGCCTTTCTTGACAAGCTGTCCACTTCCGATCATTCAAATGGGGCCATATTAGGCGTAATCTCTTGTCGAGACTCTTAGGTTAATTAATATCTTATTCAGATAGATACTAGATTTTCTTATACTAACGTAAAAAAGCGATGCTAAGACAACATCTATTTTTGCCTTATAAAACAATTAGAATAAGTCCATTGTTTTTTGACAGTCGTGATTAGGATGCTTACTTCTGAAAAGCTGATGAAAAATACACACTTTGACAAGAAAATGAATTTTTTTGAGACCTTGGGGGCCAAAATATCATTTTTTTCCTCAAAGAAGCCATTGTAACATTAATCACCTTATTAAGAATCGCAATTAAGTCCACATATTAAAACGATTTCAAGTTTATCAAGCTGCCTGATCAAAACTATAAGGTTTCATATTGACTCTACCTACACCTTACAAAGGTGAGGCATTTCACACAGTTCAAATTATGTCTGTTTTTCAGAGTCGTAAGCATACACAGGCTGAAAGGATGATAGCCGTGTTTGTCAAGGCGCCCGACCTCTCCTGGCAATTAGAGCCTTCACACACTACGTCGTATCGCAATCGTATCGTAATACGCGCGTAGGACAAGAGCAAAACGACCTCGTATGTATGCTAACAAGTCCGCACACGAAGCGGTATTGCAGCGAAGCATATGAGATGTTCAGTCGTATTACGATAGGTGTAGCGGACTGGCGTAAGTTGTGTTAATTGCTCTCCATATGGCTGAAATGTCTCCTTCCTCGTTCGATAAAAGCTTCGGAATTTATTATCATCTTCTAAAAGTCCACGTGCAGAAACAAACAATCTTTTCTTCTTAATACTTGCGATGTTGCGTAATGGTGTGATAAAGGCTTAACGTAATTTTTTTTTTAATTTAGGGCCATCAAAATAGGTCGCTGCAATTTTTTTGCTAAATTGCTTAGTTTTCGCGCTACAGCTTGCCGATTGCTTGCGGCGAGGGGATTGTAGGTTGCGGGGTCAAAGACGTAGACATATCACCAGCCGCCGCACTGTTAACGCGAACGATCCTCTTTTACTATTGGATATGTGGACGTCTTCAGTGTCTCACTCTCAGTGTTAGGCCAGTCGATCTCGAATAATAAGTTCGTTTGTAGTTGTGGCATTCACCGACGTATGCGTATTAATGAACTTTTGAAATTTATGCGTTTAAGCACAGCCGACGTCAACTACGAGCCGTGAACAAAGAAATCTGGCAACGTAGGTGGTAGTGTTACTCCCGTCGCTCAAAACGCTGAGAAAACATAACCTTTTCAATTTATGATTTGGCAATCGCAGAGGCTGTAATTAAGAGATAAGCTTGTTTTCTAAGCTTCAAAGTGTGTGTATGTGTTCAAAGTGATCGGTGACTATAATATATGAGAAATAGACTCCAGTTGTAGTGCTTCTGTGCTTTAAAAATAAACTAAGAAGTGTGACTGTGGCTGTTCGCGCCTCAGGACGCTAAGGATTTCAACTATTGAAAACGTGCAAATTCATGAAAAAGCTATCCAGAATTTCGATGATATGGATAAGATCAAAGACTTTCAAGAATTACATTCTTCATTTTCAAAAATTAAAGCCTCACAGAAATGGAATAATAAATTATCTGATGGAAAGCTATATTTTTATAAATTGGATTTTGAAAATGATATCTTAACTTTGAATACACAGATTATAGTTGATGGTCAGTTGGAAGTTCAGGTTGTTCATAAAGGATGCAAGCTTTTCTTTTAGTGACTTGAAGTGGGTTTTGCCATATGATCTCAAAATTACCAGATGGTCCCAATTAGAAAACCTGCTAAATAGGTATTTTTTCTATTTTTCTGAGAACCAACACAAAAACTCTGTTGAACTTTGCATCATGAATGCATTGGAACAACTTGACACAGCAATTTCCATAATTAATAATGACTCAGTTATGTTTCCATATACAAAAAATCTAGAGATTATTGCTGATCAGCTGAGACAAAATCAAAACAGGAAAAACAGATATGCATCACTTTTAATAACAATGGCTTTTACGTTTTATAACCACTCATCATCAACATATAATTTAATTAAAAGATTTTTTATTTTGCCAAGTAAGCGATACTTACAACATATCTCCTCAAGTATGGATATATCTCCAAAAAATGATAGGAATAATGAACACTACCTTTCGAATATAGCAATTAAATTAGCTCCAAGAGAAAAAATTGTAATTTTGATGATCGATGAAATTTATATAACATCTAGGCTGGACTATCGCTCACAAAACATTGTTGGGTATGCCTCAAATAAAAATGACATGGCTAAAACTGTTTTAGCCTTCATGCTATCTTCAGCATTTGGAAACATAACAGAAATTATCAAATTACTACCAGTTTCAAATCTAACAGGTGATGAAATGACACCTTTGGTTGAACATGTGATAAATTTAGTTCAAAAATGTGGATTTGAAGTTATTTGTATTGTTACTGATAATCACCGAATTAATAGAGTAATGTTCAGGAAATTAGCAAAGGATTCATCAGAAAATTATTCTATTCCAAATCCACATAATCCTGATAAGAACATATATTTAACTTATGATGTTGTGCATATTTTCAAGAGTATCAGAAATAATTGGATTAATTTAAAAAACCTAGACAAAACTTTTGTATATCCTAATTTTGACAATAATGATATTATTCAGTATGCTAAATTTGAAAACATTCGTGCTGTATATCAATTGGGAAAAGAAGCTGTAGTTAAGAAAGCATATAAATTAAATTATAAAACATTGCATCCAAATTCATTTGAAAGGCAAAATGTAAATTTTGTAGATAATTTATTCCATCACTCAACAATAGCTGCTATGAAAGAATTAAAGTTTAATGATGCTGCACACTTTTTGGAAATATTCAGGAATTGGTGGGATATTGTCAGTAATACAAGTGTAATAAAAGGAGAATTGAAGCGAAACGAATTTTGTAAGCCTATTACCAATAAATATGATTATAGAGTACAATTTTTAAAAAAATTCCTGATATGGTTAGAAAATATCAAAGCACACTGACTCTACTTAATATAATTGAATATTCATTTAATCAATTTGACATTGAGTATGTATTGCCTGGAAAATTTACCACTGATAATTTAGAAAAACGATTTGGCAATTATAGACTTTTATGTGGCTGCAATTACAACGTGTCATGATGAAATTTTAAATGCTGAAAAGAAAATACGGCTGAAGCATATTTTCAATGAAAAGAAATCGTCATTTTCTTTAGCAGAAATTAAAACAAGGTTCTAATACTGCTTAGAAACTCAAGAAAATTTTGATTTCTTGGATACCAAACAAAATCCTGAAGTTTTGGATATATTCAATGAAGTATTTGAGACAAATTACTTAGCCAATTGTGACATAGAGGATAGTACTAAGACTTATATATCTGGATATGCTTCACACACTATCTCTAAAAACCTAAACTGCGAGATATGCAAATCGCTAATAGTTAAAGAAAAAGGTTCATTAACAACAAATGTTTATTTTGATCATTTGCAAAGAGGAGGACTGTCAATTCCAACCAGTTATGTACCAATCATATTCTACCATATGTATGCCATTTTGGAATCTATTATTAATGTAGATGGATTGGAAATTTTCTTCTTGAAAAGCAATAATCAAAAATTTATTTTGTGTCAGTTAACCTTGCTCAGCATTCAGTCTGACTTTATATACAGTGAATTTTCTTTAACTTGTATCTGTGGCCGCAGTTATGCAGATATTTTATCTAAGCTTTTGTCTATTTTTTCAAACATAATTTTGAATGATTATGTAAAATTGAAAAATAACAGTAAAACTGAAAGTAAATGTATTAAAAACAAACAGGTAATTCCACATTTCCAAGCTGGGCCTGTTGGAACACAGTGTGCTGACACCAAAAAACGTAAACAAAATACTTTTAATTAGGTTAACTGCATTAGCGACTCATATATATCACGATTATTTCGTATTTTTAAATTTTTTAGAGCTATTTCATATTCAGACGATTTGTATCGAATCGAACTGTCCTCTTTTCCAAAATTAAATTTAGTTCTTGAACGTTACACGGAGACGGAGCACACAGCCGCTGGCGGCCGACGTTCACAGGTAGCACTACCATGCAGATGCAGTAATTTCTCTTCAGCCGCTTACCGATTGACTGCATAAGTGAGGTATAATATTTTCATTTAGAATTGGAACAACGACAAAAAACCTAGAGCTGCAAAAAAGGTGTGAACGTGTATATAAATGAATGGCAATGATAAGAACACATCACAGGATTTAGAAGCCCAATGAGTCATCAAACGTTTTCGCGGCTCCATGATGAGATATTTAGCAGTTCTTGAGCCGCGTCTATACGTTGGGCTTACATACGCCAACGCAAATAAGTAAAGAATAGACAATGGCTGATTATGATGAGCATTTGACGATGTCTTCTGTGCACACTCACTGTGGAAACCTATAATAATGCTCATTGGTCTAGTCCTAGTCTCAATGTATCGGTGTACGTTAGCTTGACGTGTAGACACGGCAGTATGCTCTGCTGTAAAACTTATCTGCACAGGACTTCACAACTTTTTTGTGCAGCTCAGGGATTTTTTGCGTTTCCAAATATTGATAATGGAAGGACTATAAGTATGTGTGTGTACATTTCAGAGTTGGGTTAATTGAACATAATAATTAAAAAATTGTCATCCTATCAAAATTGATGCATCTTCCTATAAATGGTTTGTCAATTATTTGTTGTCTCCAATGAAATATACGGAAAAAATATTTAACTTCAATTCTGAAATGTACACACACTTTCCTCACTTATCCAGTCAATCGACAAGCAACTGAAGAGAAATTACTCCACTTACTTAAACGCATAAACTTCGAAAATTAGTTCATTAGGAAAAGTCGGTGAACGCCGAACTGACAAGCGAGCTCAGGGTTCAAGATTCAACTGAACTATTACTGAATAACCCCCACCACGTATTAAGAGGTCTGGGTCGCCAACGCATGGACGGCAGGGCTGCCAGGCGTGGCGATTTTTCGCCAAAGTAGCGATTTGACCACTTCAAAAGGCGACTAAAATTGATAGCTTGGCGATTGGCTACTTTAGTGGCGCCCAGTATCCAGCAAATTGGCGATATCTGGCGATTTTTAGCATTCCTGACGCCACTTTATTTGTAATCTAGTTTTGCCGATATAATAATAATAAATCGTCTTTATTTAGGGGTGAAGTTTAGCATAATGCTACTATTGCCACTTAACCCCCTCCCCCCCCTCCCCCTCCCCCCCCCCCCCAAAAAAAAGAAAAACAATACAAAAAATATAAATACATTTGATAGGTTACAAGTTTAAAAATGAAGGTGCATAAAAAATATGATGTAACATATATAAGTGAAGGCAAGCCCCTCACCATCAAACCATCAGCAAGCTGTAGCGCATAAAAAAAATTGTGGAAACCTTTTTTGATGGCCGAAAAATTTACGTGTAAAAAAATCGCAGAAATCCTCAGCCGTTTCAGCGAAAAAGGAGTTTTTGGGGTTTTTCGCTGTTTTACAAAAAACGGCTGGTTTCTGGAAAACCAAATTCATACAACAGTATTCGCAATCCTTTATTACACCATTACGCCAGCGAAAATAACTTTGTGGCTAAGTTATCACTTTTGTCTATGTTTCGGCTATTTAACTGGACTAGTATGGATAGATCTAATGAGCAAGTCGCTTTCTACTTCTGACATAATCAAAGAATAAAAAATCCTGTTCGTCTGAAGAAAATGTAAGATCATCAATGGATGCACCAGAAACATCTGGTACCGTTGACTCCATGATTTCAACTGAGATCTTACAAAACGATACGAGTTCGTGTCGATGCGTGTGTGGAACACTGCACGTCTCGTAAGCTTAGCGCCGTAACGATACGCTTACGAAACAACTACGCTTACGATGCGTGTGCGATGGCCCTTAACCGGCCACGGGCAGTCACGTTCTCCGCCGCGCCTAGTATAGGCCGTGAGCAAAATGCCTTTATCAACATTATCTCGATATTGCTTAGAAAGTAATAGTTCAAGACAATATATGGAAGATATTGTGGAGAAAATGAGTTGAATAGGAATCGGAGTAGAGGTGGAGAATTCCAGAAGTACGAGAAAGACAGAATGTATCCAGAAATTTTTTTTGAGCATACCAGAATGGGTGTCGAAACCTTCGATTATATTCTAATTAATATTCAACCAGAATGGGAAAAAAGTCAATCCAGATAGAATTTTAAGTGTCGCTGAAAAATTGTTTTTGAGATTAAGGTATATGTACCTATCTATATAAGGGATGAGATTTAATTAGCTGAGCATATTTTCGGGAATGGTAATTCTTTAGCTTAGTTACACCAGCCGTTTTTGAAGAGAACATGATTTCAGACCCTCGTTTTTGGGTGTTGATGAAAGAAATGAGACTAAAAATGAACTCAAACATGAAGAAAGTTCTGAAATATTTTACGATACAGGGTGTTCCTTAATGATATGCGAATATTTAAGGATGTGAATCTATATGAAAAATTAATGTTATTTTGCTTTATAAAGTATCGCCCATAAATGTTTCCTTACAAAATCTCGGAGCGTTGAAGTTTTAGTAAAAAAAATGGAAATTAATTAATATTTTCAGAACCGCTTCAGTTTTTACACTGATATTTAGTACGTAATGAAAGGTAGTATTTTTCAATGCAAAAATATTTTTTAGCTTTAACAGTGACGTGCGTACGGGTATTGACTTTGTTATTGTTGAAGAAAAAAATAGTACGCTAACGGTTCTATTGTCCGAGAAAATTAATGTAATAATTGAAGAATGCAATTTAGCAATAAATATCAAGTTGCTCTGGAATATGTCATTGGCTTTTGACATCTGACAAGTCTCTGTTATTCAAGTCTCTTCGCTGTGACATCTTTTTCATTATTTAGTTTTTGCAATCTTGTTAATAATGCAGAAATGGCGGAAATGCATTACGTATATGGTCTTGCCGACGGTAATGGTGAGCAAGCCAGACGGATTTATCACCAGAGATATGATCGTGCCTTGCCAGATAGTCGAACCTTTTCTAATATTCATCGTCGTCTTGTTGAAACTGGTTCTGTCCGAAAAGGAACATCTGAATGTAGACCTCTAAGTGTGAGAACACCTGAAATTGAAGCAGTGCTGCACGAAGTCGAAGAACATCCTGAAACGAGTACGAGGAAAATTTTCTTCAACAACAGTTGCCTTTGCTGCTTGATGACCCAACTAACAATTATAACTCCTATTAGAGTTGCAAGAATGATTATACAGTATTCCTTAAACAGCATTGTATACTGTAAGAACATTAGCAAAACTCTTTCAGAACAGCTATACAAGCGTAATGGGCACACCTAATAGGACACTGTAACAGTTATAAAACAAAAGTGTAAGCCTCCTGCAGCCGCTATAGGACATTTGCGTCAGTGCAAGATTCAGTTTTTGTCAACTATACAACGATTCTCTTACGTGATTCTACTTTATTGCAACCAAACTGTTTCCATTGTATTGTAGGTATAGACGAAGTGAAGAATATATAACTAACACATTACAGTCATCTTGTTTACTTACATATCGGCCATTGTGAATTTCATACACAGGTATATGATAAACTTCTACACTTTAATATAGGGCTATTGAATTACTTGCGCAGCAAATTTTATTGTGATTATCGTGCAAATTAGTTACCCAATTTCTACGGGCTTCGAATTTGATTCATATTTTGACAATGATTAAAAGTATGTCTAGATTTTTAAGATGGAAAACTGAACTTATCTGCGTTAAATCTTCCACAAATCCTATATTTAGACACAATTGCACTAAAGTTTATCACTTTATATCTGTAATTTCGACCCGAAACATAATTATTTAATATTAAATAGAGGAATAAATGTTTGCCCAATATGGCGGGTGGTTGTGTACAATCATGGCATCGTCCATGTTGTCTTTAGGTTATTAGAATATTTTGGTGTTGCCTGCAGGTGTTATACAACAATTTGACAAATGAAATGAAATACCGACAGAGTCGAATGATTTATCCAGAATTTGTACCAGATCTATATCTTCTGTTTGAACAGTTGATAAAACCTTTTGAACCAATATGCATGCGTTGTTTGTCTTAAAATACCGGATATGGCATTTTAACAAAAGTATGACAGCAGAAAGTTAGGTTATGGTGAAGTTGTTTACCAACATATTTACCATATGTAACAGTTGTATAAGTGCTTCCGTTGGGAGCAATTTGTTGGCTAATGTAGTAAATTGCACAGCAAAGCAACAAGGCTCGGGTTTGTTTTATAAACGTTAGCATGGGTGCCACAACACAACCATTTATGCAACAGTTAAAAATTTGCCCTATAAGGTGTTGTATAACTATGCTATAAGAATATTTTAAACACCTCATTTTAGAGCAAATATGTTGCAGAAAGCAAATTTGCATTCCACACAACATTAAGCGAGCATTTTGGTGTTCAGGCAACAACAATAGAGAGCTTTTATGGCTGAACGGTTCTTTTACCAAAAGCTTATACCACTACTTTGCTAGTTGGGGATGTTCCGTTAGTAATAAGAAACAATATGTGGTACATGCATAATGGTGCACCAGCTCATTTCAGTGTGGCGGTTCGTAAATATTTATAAACTGTTTAGCCGAATCGTTGGATTGGCCGCGGTGGGCCCCAAGAATGGCCACCAAGATCCCCAGACCTCAACAGTTTTGATTTCTTTTTGTGGGGCTATCTTAAGACACTAGTATTCACAAGTCCCATTATCACTGTAGAGGAATTAAGAGAAAGAATAGTTGCAGCTTGTGAATAAAAAACACTCGAAGGATATTTAAACGAGTTCCTTCCATGAGAAGGAGGGCGGAAGCATGCATACTAAGTGAAGGGGGCCATTTCCAACAATTTTTGTAATCATTTCGTTAGTTTTAATGTTATGTTTATGTTGTCAGTTGTTGTTGTTCATTACCACTAATGTGTTTAATTTTTCCAATTAAATTAATAAAAATTTTGCAAGTTAGACAATAGAACTGTTTTTATTTTTTACTCAAAAATGGCGCATCGAAGAAAAACAATTCAAGAGAAATTATTTGTTTAAAATTAAACGGGGAATTCAGAAATAATTTTTATTTGGCAAAAAACCATTTTCGTACCATTTTTTTTCTTAAAGTACGCACGTCACTGTTAAAGATAAAAATTATTTTTGCATTGAAAAATATGCAACTTTATTAACTTTCACTACGTACTAAATATCAGTGAAATATCTGAAGCGGTTCTGAAAATATTAATTAATTTACATTTTTTTCCTAAAACTTCAACACTTCGAGTTTTTGTAAGGAAACATTTTTGGATCATAGTTTATAAAGCAAACTAATATGAATTTTCCATGTAGATTCACACCCTTAAATATTCGCATATCATTAAGGAACACCCTGTATAATAGATGTTTATTGAATGTTTGTTTTCAAAGAACGTGCGATGTTGCTGGATTTCAATACTTCATAGGTTTTCGTGTTGATGGATAATTAATAATTAAAATTGTATCTATCACTTCGAACTTCACACAACCCTAAATAACGTCTAGTACGCCGTGACTCAAAGAGAAATTGTAGAATAGAAAGAGAGCTGCTACGCGTGGCAATGCGTATTTTCGTTAATGTTTTTATATTTGTTGCATATGGCAACGTCACGATCCGTTCCATTCTGCAAATGTCGTGATTAAGAGAGTGTTTATATCTTTTAAAACTCAGATAATATCAATAATATATTTTGCAACTAACACATTTGTAGGCATTTTTAATCTCATTTCTCATCAAACCTAGTGCCTATTCAGATGGAGAAACAAAAAAGGGTGGTAAAGCCAAGCTAGAGAATTACCTGAGGTATGATGGTAAACATCAATATAAACAACTTTCCCGAAAAAAACATATGGTCGCAAACATAATTTTTTCATACCTAAATTTTTTCAGAATACTATCATTGCCCAAAATACGGTTAGCTAATTAGGGCCCGTATCGTCAGTCGTCCCTACAATTGTAGGGCGCGTTTATGGCCTCATTGATTGTCATAGTTTTCTACTTCACCGTATCAGCGCTCTATTTTGAGGTTATGTCACAAACATCTATTTGCATCAAATTGTGCTTGCTTTTGAGTTATATCATGTTGTATCAGCCTGAAATTTCCTACAATTTAAAAAGAAAACATATCTTCACAATAGGAGAGCGCTGACGCTGACACGGGACAAGTGTAATCTAGAAATTTTTTAAGGAGGGAAAGGAGCATGACAATCTAGGAGGTCACAAACGCGCCCTACAATTGTAGGGACGACTGACGATACGGGCTTAAATGTCACCCTGTATATTAATATTTCATGAAATTAAAATACTTCACAATATGTTATTTATTTGAGTGCTGTGGGTGGACAGACTTCCAAATAGCTGGCCTAGCAAGTATTTCAGTGAAAAAAGCCTCTGGGTTCATTTTTCGGGTCAAAAAAAACTAAACTAGTTTGTTGACTCCACTATTCGCCGCGACTGCCGCTTCACTCCGTAGCTTGCGCCGTAGTGATTCATGTCTTTGTTTCACGCCAGTCGCCCGCGCGGTTCGCTCGGTACATTTCGCCGGTCGCTTCACCATTTTCCACTGCGCGTGGCTTGATAAGTACATTTCTATGCGTTTGTTTCAGTCGCCGGACGCTTCGCCGTTCCAGGTGGTAAGAAGTTACTTAGACAGGGGCAAGACAGCTGCCTGGCGAACTATGCCCGTTGAGTTAGAAAATATTCTTGATGCCGAATAGATGGATAGGGCGGTCTGGTATAATTTCGTGGCCATCTCGTTCACCTGACTTAAATCCACTCGATTTTTTTTTACTGGGAAGCGGTGACAGAAAAAGTTCACTCAAAGCCAGTCGAAAATTACAGAATTACGGAACCAGTCGAATTTTTTAATAACGGAAGATTCGGCCGTGTGATAACCCGATCACTAAGATGTCAAGCTTGTATTGCTGCTGAAGGAACGCAGTTTGAACATTTATTGTGAATTTAAAAAATACATTCACGAATTAATCAAATTGGCGTTACTACCTGTTTTGCTGTCACTACGTAGAATATGTCCGTCAGATTTTAAATTTGTAGTAATTTCGAACTAAAAGATCATCACAGGGTATCGGTTTTTCAATTGTTTTTTCAAACAATCTAATTTGAAAAGTACATGACTTAGATTTTTTTATATATTAACTATTATGACTTGGCCTATCCCCCGTTTCCGGCTTGACGTCGACTTCTGGGACACCTTGTAGATATACCATTGGCGACGCTTTTTTATATGGTTGGTATAAAAAAATCTGGTATTTATTTTAATACAATATCATACTCAGCCTGTAGCAAGAGAATGCGCTTAATGAGGCCATTTGATTAATCGACCAACCAAACCCACGAGTTCAAAGCGCGCACGCGTTCTTGCTTAACACGGCACTCGGGTTCGCGCATCTATTTTTACGTTTTCAGCAGTGTCGAGGCGCCGAAAGGTAAAAAACGACAAAGGAACTGCTCCTCATACAGGAATCGCTAAACACAAATATTAGACAAATGGAGCGAAGGTGGTCCGATAAATGTCCATTGTCGGCGGGACGCCGACGGAAGGTTACCTTCAAAGTTCCTTTCGTCGCAGAGCAGAATCAGAGAGTGGCGTGCAGGTCTCTTTTTCTGAAGGGCGGCACCATCAGGTAATTGTCGACTAACCGATCTATTTTAGGTGCAAGTTTATGAAGTTAGGTGACACGACGTTTCGGATAACGTTCTGACTCTGGACTATGTTGCTTGGGATAGCAACCTAGACCTAGCTTGAGATAGCCAATTCCATACCAAGGTCGAACAAAGACGTTTGGGATAACGCTGAAATATAGGACTCGGTTGCTTGGGAATAGCAACGTGGACCTGGCTTCTGATAGTCAGTTCCACACCAAGGACGAACGATGACGTTTGAAAAAACGACTCAACACTGAACTCCTTTGCTTGTGATGGTAACTTGTACTTAGCTTGTGATGGCTAAGATCCTACGACAAAAATAACAACACTGAAAGCGTTTGGGACAATGTAGTGACAAAGTATGGTCAACAATCTCTTCTCATTCACTTGCAATAGCAAATTCCTCCTGGTTTGTGATAAGCATTGAACAGGATTGTAATTATGCACATGTCATGTTTGGAAACCACCAGTGTAGGTATATCTTTTTCTTATTACAAGATAGAGATTAGGTACCTTATGCGAGGTTAGCGTTACATTTTGCTTGTAAAAGCAAATTCCATCTAGCTTGTGATAACCATGGAACAGGATTGTAAGGATGCACATGAGAGGTTAGGAAGCCGCCGAAGTACCATTTTTCATTAATAATAGACAGAGATTAGGTGTACATCTATGTGAAACTAGCCTTGCATTTTCTTTTGATAGCAAATTCCATCTGTTTTGTGATAACCATGGAACAGGTCTGTAATTATGAACATGTCAGGTTAGGAAACCACCAGTGTATATCTTTTTCTTATTACAAGATAGATATTGAGTACCTGATGCAAGGTTAGCGTTACATTTTGCTTGTGATAGCAATAACTATGGAACAGGACTGTACGTGTGAACATGACAGGTTAGGAAACCACCAAGGTACTAATTTTCAGTATTAACGGAGATTAGGTACAGTTATGGCCGATTAGCTTTAGATTTTGTATAGGTGGCCTTCGAACATCAGAGCACTCTGGATAGTAATGTCTTAGAGGCCATGTATTCTGTTTCAATAGATGACACATCATCACGATGCCGCGGCGATCTTAGTGCAATGTTCACGCATTGTTCCAAGGCAGATCTTGTTAATGACGAGAGATGAATAAATTTTGTCCTATTCTAGCCACCTATGGTGAACCCTGAAGTAGCGGTCGCTATAATAGAAATTGTCACACGCAGGGATATGCGCTTTGTCTCTGTACAGCAATATGCGAGTTGTTCATTAATTGCAAGTGGCAGTACTCTCTCCTCTAGGCTCAAAGAAGGGACGATGGGCACATGCTGGCAGATATTCATGGTGTATTTAAGCAGAAGTGCTCTAACAGATGCTTCCATTGATAACGTGCTCTTCGGAGTAAGTCTGACCAAGCAAGTCAATTCTAAATAGAAATCAGATAAATATGAGCAGCAACTGAAGGCCAAAAGGCCGAACAACATCAGTCATCATCAATGGGAAAACTTTAGGAGTGGCACTAAAGTCCTGAGTTAAGCTAACTAAAAATCAGCACCTATCCAACTTTTTCTTGCCCCCAAGTCGGATGGGTTTGATTTCCTACCTCAAGCCACTTTGTCTGTTTATAGGAATAGAACATTTAAGTCTAGACTATTAACTGGGATCAGACTTCTCCATAGAGATTTTGGTATCCGATAGGAAGAGTCATAGAATATACTTCAGATTCATATTCAAGCGACAGCTCTTCCATTACAATGATGTACCGTTTAGGGTATATTATGCCCCTCATGTGTTCACAAAGTTAATAAAACCATTTCTGGAATACATTAAGAAAAAATTGAGCACTCTCAGGCTCAGTATTAAATTATGACAGAAAGAAAGTAACTTTACTTGAGCGGACGATGCAGACATTACTAATAATAATAAGGGCAATAATGGACAGCAACCAAGATAGTTCGAAACTTTGCGATGAACATCGGGATCTTGGTGTCAGCTTGTCTTTCGTTTCGTTACAGCCGACTATACACTAACGAGTGAAACTCTCTGTAGAACTCTCAAGGGAATTTTAACGCTACTATGCCAATAACATAATATAATTTAAGGTCTACCTCTGCTGGGGCTCAAAGAAACTGTCAGATGCGGTCAGAGGTATTGAATTATCCAATTTTTAGTAGCATAATTTCTCGGAATGGGACATTCGTTGGCCAGGAAAAAGTCTCTAGTATTTGGTCACATGAGAAGAAGATCCCACATGCTAATCATCAAGAACCAAGTTTTCTTCTGTTGTAAATATTTTGCTACCAAATTGATAGGCTGTCGCATATTATACCCCATCCTACATCAATAGAATGTAGAGGTTCTAGTTTCCACGTCTGGATCAGGTTGCGGGAAAACTATGGCAATTGCGTCAAATATAAAATTTTAAGAGTAATACTGATACAGATGAGCTTTTGCGTCGGTGGGACGTGGAAACGAAGTGAGAGCTACACCTATCAGTGTCCTGATTTTGGTTCAAGTATTCGGTGTTTCTGAAATTTCACTTCTAGAAGTAACGCAGGGATCTGTTGGACGCCGCTCCCACTAATTCTGAAGCTTGCCCTGGTTATTGTCACTGGAAAGCTGTGATTCCAATCAGCATCGATAATTCATCATGTATTGTGGGCTTAGATTACGGTAGGACCTTTGTCGGGAAGAAATACGTGTCTGGTTTTCTACCTTGAAATTTCTTATCTACAGGTTATAAGAAATCAAGATATAATTGTTTGAGCTATCAGTCTTTTACCCAAAAAGTTACTAATGATGCAGAGATAAGATGGTTTTTGAAGTGCATTTACAGACTGAGGCCATCTCAACTGAAATATAGATACTGTGGTTGTTCTCAACCAACAAAAGGGCTTGCTGGTAAGCTCTATAAATATTTGAATGAGGAAATCAGCAACACTGCTAGATCTAACCTCAGGTCAGTGTGTGCAAACTAATTGAAACAGACAACATCCAGACTGGGTTGAATAATACTGAAATTGGGATTTCTCAGCTTTTGAAAGTCTCCGGGTGACTCATGTGGCAACCACTTTTAGTTTTACCGTATTTTACGCCCAAATATTTGTGCAGTCAAAGTATTTATTTGTCACTGTACAGTAACTTTATCATGGTGCCTCTGCTCCCAGATGGATGAAGTCGGTTTTAGCAGAAAGTGTCACAATTGGCAGCCCACAGTACATGAAATGCGTCTACCTGTCCGCCTGCTAAACTATAGTTGTCTCAGGCTCACCAAGTCTCCACACCTTAATCATATCTATGTTATTACGTTATTACAATAGAAATGTACATTTAGTTGGCACAAACATTGCGTACAATTTGTGTAGTTGTGTACAAACTATCGTTTACTATTGCAGAGCGTTAGTAGTATGTTGTTGCAACTAGCTTTGAACATCTACGATATGTATTCTAAATATTTATTTCGATCAGGACGGAACATAATTACATGATCAAATAAACTTACCTGTACTGTAAGTGATGTTCGATCTTAATTATGTGAAGTCCTCGTCGAAGTAAATAGCTCCCTCGCTCCTTATGAAGAAAATGAAGGTTTATAGGCGGCCAGAGGGTAGAAAGGTATGGGGAAGGGGCGCGGTGCCGCTTTCCTCCGCCGCGTGCGCGCTTTGAAATCGTGGGGTTGGGTACTACTATGAGGGTACTACGGTATGTATTTTGAATATTTACTTCGACGAGGATGGAAGCTGAACTAAATGAAAGGATTAATAAAGCAGTAAATATATATCATACAATGAGCAAAAACTTCTTTGGAAACAAGAAAATTAGAGGGAAATCCAAGATGATTGTTTACAAGACCGTATTTAGGCCAACATTAATTTATGGTAGCGAAGGTTGGGTGCTAACAAACAGATTAAAGAGCAAGATTCAGGCAGTAGATATGAAATTTTTAAGGAAAGTTAAAGGAATAACTAGATGAGACAAAATCAGAAATGATATAGTAAGGGCAGAACTGGTAGTAGAACCAATCTTGCAAAGAGTTGAAGTACAACAATTAAGATTGTGTTGGACGCCTGAACCGCATGAAGGAAAGTAGACCAGCTAAACGGGTGTGGGAAGCAAGAGTTAAAGACAAGGAATACGAGGACGTCCGAGAAAGAAATGGAACGATGAGGTGATAGTGGCACTGGCACATGTGGACTAAACTGGAAAGATGCAGTGAAGCTGACAAAAAACAAAAAGCAGTAGGCTGCAATGTTATATTCTACACAAGTTTGAGCGGGAAGTAGATTTATATTGTACTATTTTATACTCCTCACACCTTCTGGTAGATAGGATTTTGATTATATATATACAGGGTGTCCGCAAAGTTGGGGTTTTCCTTTACACGACGTGTAGATCTTGAAAACATAAGCAATTTTTCTTAGTACCATATACACCAATGTCTTAAGGGAACCGAGATAAAGGGCTCTGCAACATCAAAAATATCTGAATACCGTCCTGTAGCCGCGACCCGCCGCGATATCCCAGACTGGTACTAGGACACTAGCTTAACCCGACGACAGAACTCGGTCGGGGTCAGTGTGTCAGGTCAGTATGCAACCTTCAACCGACGGTTACGGTCACGCGTATAGAGGTAACGAACCCGTATAATCGATTGCGTTTCAAAAAAAATAATAATAATGGCACACTCATACATCAATAATGAACTCGTTGATATGTTGTTAATTTATGGCGAATGTCTTCGAAATGCTACAGAAGCGTCGCGAGTGTATGCAGATCGTTTCCCTAGACGACATCATCCAAGGCCCCGCAGATTTGTGTACCTGGTCCAGAGAGTCAGGGATACGGGCCATTTGGAGGAATTTCGAGGTGGGCACAGTGGGAGGCCTAGACAACCACGAATAATGGTGCAAGTTGAGGAAAAACTACTGAATCGCGTAGACGAGAATCCCTCAACAAGCACTAGAGACGTGGCTAGAGAAGTGCAAGTATCAAAAACTAAATTGTGGCAAACGCTGCGTGAAGAGGGGCTGTATCCGTTTCACGTCCAACGTGTACAAGCCCTTCTACCTGACGATTTTCCAGCAAGAGTGCAGTTTTGTGAGTGGTTGTTGCATCAACATGACAATAATCCGGACTTTTTGAAGTGCATATTGTTGACACACGAATCTACGTTCACGCGTAATGGGGTGAATAACTTTCGCAACACTCATGTTTGGTCAGTAGAAAATCCGCACGCTGTCCGTCGGGCACATTTTCAACAAACATTTTCGGTGAATGTTTGGGCTGGCATGGTGAACGGTATGCTCATTGGACCGTTTATTCTCCCAAATCGATTGGACGGGATGCAATACCTAGACTTTTTACGCAACATTTTGCCTTCCTTGTTTGAAGATGTGCCATTAAGTGTAAGACAATCAATGTGGTTTCTGCACAATGGTGCCCCGCCCCATTTTAGACGCGAAGTGCGTGAGTTTTTGGATGAATTATTTCCGAATAGGTGGATCGGACGTAATGGACCCGTAGCGTGGCCTCCGCGATCTCCAGACTTAACACCATGTGATTTTTTTCTTTGGGGAGAAATGAAACGCTTAGTGTACAAAACTGAAGTGCATACGGTTGACGAACTTCGTCTCAGAATTGACCAAGCTGATGCTTTCATTCGGGGGAGGGACTCCATTCTCAAAGCCTGCACCGATGCTTGGCTACGTCGTGCACGCACCTGTGTTTTTGAATCAAACGGCGATAACTTCGAACAATACCTATAAAGTACGTTTACCTAAAAACTGAAAACGCGGCAACGCCGTCTTATTTGTTTGGTCTGCACCACCGCCGGCGTCTGCTCGGTAGCGCATCGGCTGATTTCATTTTCTGTTGGAGCGGTATGATTTTGGGCAGAGACGTACTTAGCCCTTCTCGTCAACTGGAGAGTGAGTACTTTTTCCTTTATTTTTTTTTACTTGGTCGCCCTCGTTTCACTACACATTACCTTTGTTATTTCAAGGGTAGTTGTTTCTGAAAAGGAAAACCCCAACTTTGCGGACACCCTGAATATATATATATATATACTTCGACGAGGACTTTAAATAATTAAGATCGAATATCATTTACAAGTAAGTTTGTTTGATCATGTAATTATATCCTTTGGCTCTATGTACTCGTCCAATAATGCCCCCTTCTATGTATAAGGAATGGTATTATTTGTTTTGCAACACGTGAAACAGTACTGTTGGCAAAATTCATGGTGAACTTTCGTGATGACAGTTTAAAAATTATTAATCGATACTATCTGTTTCCTCACAAACAAGCATGCGTAGTTTTATCATAACTCATTTATTTTTTAAGATATAAATAAGAAAATTGGGCATCCAGAGCTATATACCGTTTTGTTTTGTAGAAGAAATCTCAGTTCCACATGTGCTTCTTAATTTGGAAATAACTAGTTTGCATGTACGGCTTAGGAGTTAGAATAGAGAATCACTTTTTGAACTACCAAAAATTATAAGGGTCATACTCAAGGCACTATCATCAGTCGTTCCTAAAATTGCCTTTATGAACTCTTTGATTTTCATAGTTTTTCCTATCCTTCAGAAAGGAGGATGCATTTCTAGATTGCTGCTGTCAGTGCTCTATTTTGTTATATATTTTTTTAGGATGATAGAAGTTGAATTTAATCATCTGTTTTATCAGCCTGAAATTTCAAAAGAAAATATAACTTGATAATAAGAGAGCGCTGACGCTGACATGGAGCAGTAGAAACTTCTGAAGGAGAAAAAGGACTTTTAAAATCAAGGAGGCTATAAAGGCGTCATATAATATACAATACAATACAATTTATTGTAGGAACGGCTGACGATATAGCCCTAAATGATGGGCCGTAAGTACAGTGGCGCATTCCTCAACTAAATGTATACGTATGTAGCAAAATCCATATAAACATGTTCTCGGAAGTCTGGTTTCCAAATTACAGGGTTTAAAAAAGTGTTTTTTATCAATATGTCAAATTTTATAGAGTTCCGACAGTATAATTCACTGCACTGTGACACTAGCTCGAAGATAATTATGGATTACAGTGGCGTCTCGGAGGGCAGTTTCACGAATAAAATCGACAAAAAATGTACGCCACTTTTTAAATTACAATTTTTTTTGATTAAGCAGCTCGTGATACAAGTTTTTTTACTCTGGGAGCCCTTTGTATCCTACTTCGTTTTCACGGAAAAACTAAAAAATATTCTTACTTCATAGTTATGACCATATTTTTTACTTTCCGTGACAGTTTTTCTGTTTTGAACTTTGTCACCCTATATCTACGGTTCTCTTGCAATTTCAACAAATACTGCCAAGATTTTTGCCTTCTTTTCAGTCTGCGGGCTTGAATTTTTTTTACGAGTATTAGGCCATCATATGGACCAGATAAACTGTTGATTCGGCTTCAATATCCTGTATTTGAAATCTCGATTCGATCTTTTGACGCGGTGATATCTGACTCCTATAAGATTTGATTGAGATTTTTTTTTGCAAAAGCAATTAAGGCTCTATAAGGATGATACAATCCAGATTTCTTTGAAGATTACTATTTGATAGAAATGTTGATTGACTGTAAAACAAGTGATCTTAGTGGGCTCATGTAATAAAATATACACTGATGAAAATAGGACAGCTAGTCCAAATGGTTTTATTCGAATTAAATTTATTGTACAGATACAGTTAGACATAAGCAAAAGAATAGCTTTACTTGAAATTCAGATTTTTTCGAAAATTGTTTTCAATTTCACTTTTGGATTTTAAACAGGGCAGGACGTTTTATATAGTAAACTTTCTGCACTTTTTGATGACAAAATCATCACATTGTAAATAAAAATTTAGGTAATTTCCGTCTTTTTTATTATCGATTTTTTAGTCCAAAATATAGCCTGGTGTGTGTAGAATTTTTAAAATATGAGGCACTTTAATGGAGATATGTATTTTTATGTACATACATGTCGCACTGGGTATGGCATTTGTTTAGGTCAACTGATTTGTGAGATATGGTATTAATAGATAGTTTACCAAGCATTCGCCATCAATTTACAGAATGAGAGAGAAATATTTCCGACACTCGTGCTCTCTGGATTGATCGGTGGCACAGTCTCGCTCATGAGTATCTTTCCGCCACTACCACGCTGCCAAGTCTGACAAGTTGATTAATCGAACGGTGGGGTATGGGGAAGGGGCGATATTGCCATGTGGAAGGTACTATCGGTAGAGCAGGGAAAAGATGTCAAAGGACTAATTGTATGGATCTGTTTGACTGACTTGATCCGTTTAAGCTCTATATTTTACGTGTTCGTAGCTAACTTTTTTCTCAGAGTGTCTCACTCGGGAAGTGCATAGTCAACGCTATTTTACATTGCAGGTGAAACCACACTGCATGCGATACATTCATGCGTTACACAGGAAGCGCGAGAAACCCACTGCTCACCAGCGTCATCTCAAGAAGGTTTTGAAACTACCGGTAGCTCGTCATATATTGCAGATTAGAAGAAGGCGGAATCTGACCCTGAGACAGAGCAATCTGCCCCAGTTAAGAAATAATAACCAACATCTATTGACCTCATTAGTTTAAGTATTTATGAGTTTACGTTGTTTATTTTAATGATACGTGTTCTGTAAGAATCGTATCACGTTATTTACTTTAAGTTGCATTTGTTCCATCGTTCTAAAAGTATTAACACAAAATTTATTAATTGTTTTTAAGTTTTGCCACGAATCTCAGGATTTTAGTTCTATGTTTGTATTTATATGCAGGAATATGTTTTAGTTTGAATTCCTACTCAGGAATTTATTTTAGTTAAAATGATAATTATTGCTTGACTGATTGAAGACTCAAATACTAGTTAATGTGACTGTGACACATTTAAGAACTTACATGTTTTTTAAGTGTTACATAATGTTCCTTTCATTTGTATTAATACCAAGTTTTAATTAATGCGTATTTTTACGTTTTTGTTTTATTAGAAAGAGTAAGTCTAAGTACCACTAGCTACACCTTCACATGATGACATTAAGTGAATCAATCATTTCAAAAACGTGTCAAGTTACAACTCTTGAATTATTCAAACATGGATCACAAATGAACTGACTTAAGCTTAATATATTTGAGTTTCAAATGACTGGGAAGTCAAATAACCTTCACAGTTTATTGACAATGAACAAAACCTAAAAAACCGTTCTTGCCTAAAATCATTGTAGCGAAAAATAGCGTTAGCGGTAAATAATTTTAATGAAACAATCACATTTTTTCTTATTATTTGAAATTATACTATAACATCAAGTTATGAATATATGTAACATTTGACATGGTTTAATCCTTCTGCAAAAAAAGCTTGAAGAAAAATGTGATAAGTGGTTTTTGAAGTGACTGATTCAATTAATAATGTCAGCACATTTTTCTTAGAAAAAGGCAACCGAGGAAGCTGAAACGTTAGTAAACTTTCACTTCTACATCTGTGGTTTCATTAAATGGCCAGAAAAATATGAAGATAGATCAACGAGGCAACCACAAGGTTAGTTTTGGTTGTTACATTTACTGACGGATTTGTAGCAGATTGAAAGAGGAACATGAAATGAAGATATGAAAATTGAAAAGCGGGCAGCGGCTTCAATAATTAATGTTTGAGAACGTATATTCCTGTCCAACTGAAGAACGGTCAGAGTACCTGCGATCGATGAAGGGGGGGGGGGGGGGGGTTATTGCGTTTGATTTCTTATCGACAGATTAAACTATAATCTCGCTTCTGTCAAAACGGAGTATTCCAGTTGCAAGGCTTATAATAAAACAAAATTTTTACTTACAGTAGGTCACGACGAGACCGATTTGCAGGTGCTAATAAAATAGATTCAGGAATGCTATATTTTAGGGTTGAAATGGTAGTTGAAAATTTGAAGATAGCGGCTGGGCTCATATTGTATATAAAATCACTATCTTCGAAAATGGCGAGCTGGCAGTCTGTCGAAGTTTTATGTACGTTTAATTGCAACGGAATGATGTATCCGAATATACAGGGTGTTTCAGAAAGACGTGTCAATATTTCTAGGACAGAAAGTGCATCCATGAATTAAAAAAAAGTCTTGTAAACATGGGTTCAAAGATGCTCCCCTTCCGAGATACAGGGTGAGGAAGTTTTATTCTCGAAATATATTTAAAATTGAAAAAATATATTTACGTAGCGGGTAAAGATACTGATTTAATATTTTAGACGGCCAGTGAGCATATCATTAGCAATAAACACAGTTTTCCGACCCAAACTGAACCAAGGATGTAGAAACTGAGGTACCTAGAACACTAATAGAAAATATTTGCTACGCCACTTGTAGAATATTGCTTTATTTCCTTTAAGTTACAATGAGTTTATGCTGTGTGTCGCCTTCCACGTTCCACAGTAGCTGTGCGTAGGTGTCGATTCGCTGCCAGAAGCGGCGACCGTTATGTTTTGCCTTTAAAAATATATTCATATTTCCATAAATATTGTCTCTTTAGGAATTTTTGTTAGATTACTCGTTTTGGAGATGTTTAGGTTTGAAAGGTTTATCCTCCCGTATTCTGAAGACACCGTGAAGCTTGATAATGGAAACATTATATATGGCATATTAAAAAACGTACGTTAGTCGAATCTGTCAGTATGGGTTTCCAAGAGACCAGACAATGTCAAGGAAAAAGGAAACAGAAGAAAAATGGAGAAGAGCAAAGAAAAACAGAAGTGTTTAGTTTAAGAGGAGACATCTAGGCTTTTTGACTTGGTACACGGATTAATTTTGAGGTGAACTAAACAAATTTTTGATTCGATTTTGTTAGAATGTAATTTTAAGTGTACTAAAAGTTCTGGCTAATTTTTTATTACAGTGCGAGCCATGGCCTTGCATGTTTACGAACTTGCTCCACTGTGTAGTCCACAACAGAGGGTTGCTGTGCGATTCCGCTTGACTATAATGTCGCTGCGCTTGAAGTTTGACCTAATCCCTTAAGTAAGGAATGTCAAGCTCTTTGTGTAGTGTCTCGTTTGAGACATACCATGGAGCGTTGCAAATTGTTCGCAAAGTTCTGTTTTGCAGTACTTGGAGACTTTGCATGTGTGTCTTGGCAAGACACCAAACCGCACATGCATAAGTAATGGCTGGATTAATAATCATTTTATATAGGCGAACTTTGTTAATCAAACTCAATTTGGAGGATCTACATAACAAAGGATATAGTTGCCGAAACGAAATTAGGAATTTTGTTTTCGAGGCTGCTGTATGTTTCTGCCAGCTCATGTCTTTATCAAGGGTGACACCGAGGTACTTGGCAGAATTTGTCCATGGTACACGCTTGCCGTCTACAGATACCTCTGCTGGGGGCCGCGACATTTTTTGGTACAATAAATAGCCTGCGTTTTCGAATGATTAATTTTAATCAGCCACCGTTCCGCCCACTCTAGTACTTCTTCCACAATACTCTGCAACCCAGCGTGAACCAGTTCACCTGTTCACGACTGGGTGACAAGTGCACTGTCGTCAGCATAGAGGTAGACTTCAAAGTTGCTGGGGCAAGGGACATCATGGATGAAAAGCGAATAAAGGATTGGTCCTAGGACCGAACCCTGAGGAACACTGGCCCGTACCTACCGTGTTGTTGACAAAACATTGTTAATTTTGATCCGAAACTTCCTTTCCTTCAAGAAAGGGTTTCAGTAATTTTAGAAGCCAGAAAGGAAAACCCTTTTGTATTAGTTAAAGAATTCCTGCGTGCCACACCTTGTCAAAGGCTTTGAGACATCCAAAAGCAAGATGCCAGTACTAATGCTGAGGGTAAACCCTATGGTTACATGTTCCACCAGCCTGACTGCCTGTAGCTCGGTGCTATGCTCGGACCGAAAACCGTATTGAACGTCAGGAATCACACGGTGATTTGACTAAAAATTGTCAAGGCAACGATAAATCACCTTTTCGGCGAGCTTAGAATGAGCTGACAGCAGACTTATGGGTCGGTAATCCTGAGAAAATATCAAACCGACCTTCTTTAGAATCATGATGACCTCAGCAGTCTTCCACCCAGCAGGGAAGTACTGGATCCTGAGCGTCGCATTGATTATTGACACCCAATATGCCAGTGCTTTCGGCGAGAGCAACTTCAACGTCTTGTTGGTGATTTGATCCTCCGCTAACGCCGTTGGTCCTAAAATATCTCCTGACGGATCGTACGATGTGCTGTTCCTCGTCGAGGTCAATTATCAAGATCATAGTTGGGAGAGGCAACAGCGAAAACCTCGCCCTTATCTTCCGTTCTGAAGACTATACCTTCAGCACCGTGGATGTGCGGGAATGGTCACGCTTTCCGTTTCTGAGTGACTTTGCGACCCTCCAGAGAGAAATACTTGAATCAAGCATTCCCGCCAGAAAGTCGCTCCATTACTCGTTGCGGAGTTCGTGCAGTGCGTTTCTCACTTCATGGACAAGATTTGTAGCCCTACGAATTTCAGCAGGATGATAAGACCTTTTTGCCTCTTTAATAGCAGCTTTTTTGTCCGCAGGCAAAAAAGGTGTGCCACCTCCCGCCATATTGACCACCACAGAAGCTGCTTCGATGCTATGCATCTCCACATTAGTGCTTCTATAATAGTCTATACCGTGCTTAATCAACACTGCTAAACCGCCATCTCAACCGTTCAATCTGTCACCTCGGATACCATCGTAATTCGGGAGAGCTAAACAATATCCCGGACTAAGCAACGTTTCCTGCACCAAGGCCACATCTATACGTTTATCCAAAAGAGCTTGAAGAAATTCCCGTTTTTTGGGAATATCCCTCATGCACAAACATTCCAAAGAAAAATTTTTGATGAATGCAGGCTGTCTACTATTGTACCTAGCATTGACGTCTTACCTATATAGACCCTGCAAGTCATTCATAAGTCCGCCGTTTATGTTCGCGGACCTCAGTGGCGGGAAATACCAACTTTCATTCATAATTTTATCAAATTGACCCCAGGCTTGGAACAGCACAAGGCTCAAGGTCAACTACGGAATTCACACCATAGGCGTATCACAATGTAGGCCATGAAGGGCTATAAAAGCCAATAAATTTCTCAGTACATTGGAGGTACAAAAAACGTCTTTCTTGTAGGTATACTATTATTTAGGTCACCATACGTCCCACTTTCGGCCTCTGTACTACTGTTTCTGTCAAAAGACTGGCGACATAAAAATGTCCCTCTTTTCGGTCATGTTGTCTCCAACAAAAAGCATAGGGGCGAAAAATATCCTACTTTTTCCAAATCATACGGAATACGTACAATTTTAGAACGACATTGTTAGCAACCCCCCTCTTCAAACTTCTAATCATCGGCCATCAATGCAAAAAAAGAAGTGTATTTACAGGTTGTGCTTTCATTTTATGATTGTAAACCAAAATAGCAAAATGTGTGACTTTTGTGGTAGGTACAAGATCCCAATATAGAAGTAATAAAACACAGTAAATACCTACTTAAAAAAATGTTTATTTGGTGGTTAACAAAATATTTTATATGGAGATCAATCAATGCAAAATGAAATTTTCTTGACATTCTTAATAGGAAATGTGCTAACAAAAAATATACCTATCAATTGTAAATATGGGATATCACACCAGCACAAGATATGTTAACAATAAGGAGTTGGCAATGAAAATTGCAGGGATTTGAAAATGTTTAAGCTGATAACATAGCAATTATATACAGGGTGTCCGCAAAGTTGGGGTTTTCCTTTTCAGAAACAACTACCCTTGAAATAACAAAGGTAATGTGTAGTGAAACGAGGGCGACCAAGTAAAAAAAATAAAGAAAAAAGTACCCACCCTCCAGTTGACGAGAAGGGCTAAGTACGTCTCTGCCCGAAATCATACCGCTCCAACAGAAAATGAAATCAGCTGATGCGCTACCGAGCAGACGCCGGCGGTGGTGCAGACCAGTAGACCACGAACAGAGATAACAAATATGACCATCGTGCAGAAACCACATTGATTGTCTTACACTTAATGGCACATCTTCTAACAAGGAAGGCAAAATGTGGCGTAAAAAGACTAGGTATTGCATCCCGTCCAATCGATTTGGGAGAATAAATGGTCCAATGAGCATACCGTTCACCATGCCAGCCCAAACCTTCACCGAAAATGTTTGTTGAAAATGTGCCCGACGGACAGCGTGCGGATTTTCTACTGACCAAACATGAGTGTTGCGAAAGTTATTCACCCCATTACGCGTGAACGTAGATTCGTCTGTCACCAATATGCACTTCAAAAAGTCCAGATTATTGTCATGTTGATGCAACAACCACTCACAAAACCGCACTCTTGCTGGAAAATCGTCAGGTTGAAGGGCTTGTACACGTTGGACGTGAAACGGATACATCCCCTCTTCACGCAGCGTTTGCCACACTTTAGTTTTTGATACTTGCTCTTCTCTAGCCACGTCTCTAGTGCTTGTTGTTTTTTGAAACGCAATCGATTACACGGGTTCGTTTACCTCTACACGCATGACCGTAACGTCGGTTGAAGGTTGCATACTGACCTGACACACTGACCCCGTCCCCCGACCCAGTTCTGTCGTCGGGTTGAGCTAGTGTCCTAGTACCAGTTGGGGACGTCGCGAGTCGCGGCTACAGGACGGTATTCAGATATTTTTGATGTTGCAGAGCCCTTTATCTCGGTTCCCTTAAGACATTGGTCTATATGGTACTAAGAAAAATTGGTTATGTTTTCAAGATCTACACGTCGTGTAAAGGAAAACCCCAACTTTGCGGACACCCTGTATAAACTAGCCAAAACTCGCGGCTTCGCTCGCATGGAAGTAGTGTAAAGTATAATAATGCAATAGTTACATTGGCGCTGGACCTTTTCATTCAACATATCAATTCAATAATAAATTAATTTCAAATGTATAGTCACATTAAATAATTCATGAAGTATCTCACAGCCTAGGTGGCCTATCTAACGTTACTATACGTCCGAATTAAGTGGGACAGCTGACTTTTCCCGTCCCAGTGTCCGCGGGAAACAGCTGGGGACGCAAAATGGTCCCACCTTCTCAAGCTTCCCTGCCCCTCACCCTGCGCTCTTCAACATTTAATCCGGGGAATTGTTCCTACGAATTGACATTCATGCACATAAACCAAAGTTCTGTACTCTCCACCCCTCTCCACGCTCTTCAGTGTGGTTCCCGGAAATTGTCCTGACCTTACCAATGATATAAATAAAGCAAAATCCCTTACCCTACCCCCGCTCCCCAAGGTCAAAAGTAACTTACGTGCTATTCCAGACTGTAATCTATCTCTGAACCAAATTTCATCCATATCCGTTCAGCCATTTTGGCGTAACTGAGTAACAAAGACACATCCGTTTGTTCGCATTTACACTATTATGATCAGTAGGATACGTTCCATCTGCTCCATATAAGGATTTACCATGAAATAATCCCAGTTGGCCGTGGCGGAAATCGAACGAAAAGCTGAGGGTGTCAGGTTGACATTTCGCCGCGTCATGGTCAACTGAGATTTGAGCAGTTTTGGCTGTAACTCTTGAAATAGATATTTCGAAGTTCTTTCCCGGGATAAAATGTAGCCTATGTGCTATTCCAGGCTATAATCTATCTCTGTGTCAAGTTCATCCATTCTGGCGTGATTGAGGAACAAACATACATCCATATAAATATACAAAACCACAGAAAACAACTTGTGAGTAGTAGTACAATTTAAAATGACAAAAAACAGGAAGCAATAGCATGTTCCCTACATGTAAAATATGAATATCTATGAAACATTGTAAAAAGTTCCCAATTATTCGTATTTGTTTAACAAGATATAAGTCAGATGAATTAGTTAATGCTCCAATGGTAATTCATTAGGAAAAAGGAATCAATCTATGGCGGTCTTGCAAAGATCAGAAAACAGAAACACAGTCTATGGACAATTACCGTAAAATCATTTATTTCAAAAAAATCATTGTCATTTTAAAATTAATTTGATGCAACTATTGATGTTTGAATAATACAGTTTTAGTGTAAATGCTCCTTACTCTATCCTTGGTTTCACTTTCTTTGGATGCTTCGTAATGAAGCCTAACCTGAAAATATTTTTTTAGTATTATTTTCACCAAGGTGATTGCATGGCCATCTAATCAAAAAGATGATCTCCAAAATAATCAAATACCTTGGAGGGTATCACTCTATATGTAGCATTAACTAAAAGTGTTATCAGATTTCTTATTGTTTTATTATGTATTCCTGTCGTTTTGTCAAAAAAATCTAAAGTATTTTTCACCTTCTTTACCTAAACCTATAATCATATCAGATGCTTTAACTAAATTTCCGTACTGTTTTCTTTCCTGAAGTTTCTATGTACTTGTTTCACTTTCTAATAGATTTTTGCAATATGAACATGTACTGCAGGTTTTTAGTGATTTCACGACAAAACCTGCCATATAGGCTACAATATCTTGATTATAAAGAGTTATATTCCAGGCAAAAGATGCTAAATATCCATGGCTCAAAATATTCTCCCTAACAAGCTGTTCCGTAACAGGATATTCCCTAGCTTCTACCATATTTTCACCATCCTCATTATATGTGAGCTGCCTTCCACTGCCATTTGTTAATATGCTTAATGCTTCCGGGTGTGTGACGTTACCACCAGCTGGACCAACAATTTCAGCATGGACTAAGAGGCGTTTGCAGGCTACCTCGAACTGCCTTGCAGTACGGTTATTATTAAATCCCCCTTTGCTCCGAATAGCGCTGAAGAAAATTTCAAGGTGATCCTGTGATAGTTTGTTGTTTAAAATGAATTTGAGTAATGGTGTCACGATCACATAAGCGACATACAAACGTTTCAAACTATTAATTGACACAAGGAATCCTAGAAACCCTGTTTTTCGACGTGACTGCAATATCGAGATATTTAAGTTTAAGGTCCTGGATGTAATTGGTCACTTCATCTAGAAATTTAAAAAACGATTCGGTAGTTGCAGGTGATAAGGGTCTTTTGAAGAGATATTTTTCTAACCCATTCCGAGAATTAAATATATCGAATAAATCGTTAAATAATCTGATAAACACAGCCGTTGCTTTAACATCTCTGAAAAACGGAGCTTTCATGTCTTCTCCAAGAAATAGAAGAGCATCAGATACACTTCTACTCAGTGTCTGGGTCGCTATATTAACTTTCATTTTTCCCTTGTCCACTGCAAATGCCGAATCCTCATTTTATTTGCCAAATGAAGCCCTTGGAATGATTGTATATCGACCAATTTCACCAAATAACTCCACGCAATTGGTCTACCGTCGCCATCTGTCAAAAACTGCTGTAATCCAAAAGTGTTTCTGATCAGTTTGATCATATGGCATGCATCCAAAAAAATGAATATGTTTTCTCCACTGATGGGATGCTTGAAATGAGTAATTAAATGTTCACTCTCCAAATTTGCTCCTAAACAAGATGCCATACTTATATTAGCAGGAGCACCATGAAATGTTACTGATGTGATCAAAACACCCGACTGGTATAAAAAGATCAAACAATTTTTTAGTAACTCTGTCTTTTCCGCAGCAGCTAATCCAGCCAAAAAAAGTAGCCCACAGGAATTTTCCAGGATCCATTAAGACATACCAACATAAATACAAGTACATCCTTTGCTTCAGGTAGCATATCTGAATTAATATTTGCCCCAATATCAACATACCCAGTGAATTTGGTTCCTGTCCACTCAATTTGTTGTCATATAGACATTTCATATAAAACCAAATTGCACAGAACATGTGAACCCTTTGCATCTGCTTGTCACTTTAGAATCTTTAGAGTTTCCAAGGCTTCCTGTGTGAACCCAGGGGAACTATTAACTGATTTATACCACTTACTGATTGTACTTAAATCAGATAAAGATTTATTAAATGTCCTTCTAACAAAAGTATACACCTTAGGTGAGTAAAACGCAAGGGTCACTGCAAAGCTTCTTAACACAGGATCATATTTTTGTGTTGATGGATCTTTTAACATCCTTTCAAATATTTGAGAGGCTGATCCCGACAGACACGCCTGAAACAACAACAAAAGCAAATTTTAATATCTTTAATGTTGGTATGTATGAGCAGCTTGGGAATAAAGTACACTTGTAATCACAATACTTCAATATAGAACAACTTTCAAGAATGACATGTTTGCATTGTTTCTATATGGTACCTGTCACATTTTGCCATTGTCTTGACATTGAAATGGTTCATGATTTCAGGTATAGGTGATGTCCACTTCTGACATTAAATTAAATAACTTAAAAATTGAGGTGACTCGAATTATTCCAGTGTTTTAAGCACCATAAACAGTTAAGTGAGAAAGAAAAACCTTAAATACACGGGAAAATATAAATAAATTGGATATCACCCATTGTTTCTATATGGTGAACTGTCATATTGTTTCGTGACTGGTTCTAGGCTAGGTCAATTTATTTGTATTTTTCCTCTTTCAGGAAGTTTCAGGTTCTTTTGTTGTTACTTAACTGTCCTATTGTGGTTTTTGTTTGTTTTCCCTTACCTTGAGTTCACTTTCAGTTGAAGCATTCATATTAAACCTTTGATTTAGCATATCAAGGAATTGCTGTGTTTGGGTTCTATTTTTGAAATATCGGATCAAACGTTGTTTGTTTTGCAGTAACTTCCTCTGTCTCAAAATAGTGTCTTTCATGAGACGAAAATTCCGTTTCCTCTTCTCAGGTGTTGAAAAGTCGCTACTGGTCAAGTCTCCCACATACCTCTTCCTACAATAACAAGACCATCAATATGAATGTTGTGAATGATTCATTTTACAGTTGACAACGAGGTATCGGTATTCAGTGTGTTTATGTATTTATACAGTGATTTCCAAAAGCCCCCTCTCCTACGTATTTTTTGAATGGTCCAAATTAACACATAACAATTTGGGCTAATGGAATCAATCTTCTTCTTGTTTATAGATCTGTCTAAATGTGCAGTGGAACATTCTGCCATTTCTACGCTAAAATATGTCCCAAATTTCAACTTGCTTGAAAATACGGGAGGTCTCTTTGAAAAGCACTGTATAATCAGGGCGGCACAGCAACGTTTGAGGTCTGATGTTTTAGAGTGTATGAGAGACTGGGAAACGAGAGACGCATATAATAAAAACATCTAAGAAATAGTGCACCAATCACCATGTTACCTAGCAGTGACAGAAACAATGGTTGCAGAGCCTTGTTGTAGCTTGCCATGCATTCTTTCTAACATAATGTGTTGTACGGTTCTCCTTCTTCCCTCTCTCTCATATACAGTGAAACTTCAGACTACAGACATAGCTGGGCTGCTCTGTATATGAATATTGTCTATAGACATTGACTCAAGAATTTATTGCTGATAGTATGGTTTTGTACCACTTTCTTTTCTTTTTTGCTGAACAGATTCAGTAAACACATCTGATTCATAACCCTTTTCTGAGGCTGTCACAGTTGCAGGTGAGGCACTCCAAGTTTTAGAAGAACTTGATGATGGTGAATCTTTCACATTGAAACTAAAAGATATAAAATATATTTTATGCATAATCTTAAATATGTGACATCTTGCTTGACTTACAATGGCTTAGAAGGTCCAGGTTGAACAAACGTTTTATGTTTCAGCTGTATCCTACAATATCAAATTTCCTGATAAACAGTTGAAGATACCAGTCATATATCAAAACATTAAAATTCAAACAGATATTGAAAATAGCAATCTTAAGTGGATGATAAACAGGGTGAATCAAAAGCAATATCAATATTTTTTGGAGGACAGAAAATAGGTTTAAAAGTGACAAAAAATCCTATGACGACTTGTATAAAAATGTCCCATTGCCTAGATACAAGGTACTGTAAATTTCTGCATCACTGATGGAACTGAATAAGGACAAAGTATGAAAACTTTTAAAATGACCCTTAACACTAGAGCTGGATAGGATTACTAAAACACTAGATTTTATCAGATACATTTAAAAATGTAATTTTCGTTTTGTCTCTTCTAGTGGTCAAAATTTCCAATCAACCTCAAAGAGTGGTCAATATTTCCAATCAACCTCAAAGGTACCACTTCTATACCCAGTATTGAGACTAATGTTTCTATGAATGTTGCATGTGCTTGATCCTAAAAATATTTTATGATTCAAATATAAAATATTTACAGTACATTTTTGCATTGATACTCCTAGCCCAGTAGAAGCAATTATAATCAGACAACTGAGTGTTTTAATGTTGTACTAAAATTTCTAAAATACTCTTAGATAAAATATATAATACATTTCCAAATTGAAATTAAATTAACCTACAGTACATGGATCTTTCACGAAACATAAATTTCATCAGTATTAATTCTGGATAAAGAGCTTCTTATGGAGCTGCCAGTCACATCTAGGGAGCTTGCAATACATTTTGGCATCACAGAAACTTCTTTTGGGGAAATATCAACACTTGACGATGATGTACTAAAGCAATAATGTATTATATAGTCACCAATTAAGTAACCATTCTTATCTGCTTGTATAACAAGCTTTATATTCATAACAGACAATATGACAATATAACTGTCTCCTTAGGTCCTCTCTTATACATTCTATATGCCAATGACATAATGCAATTAATGCAGGGTTTAAACATGTATGCCGATGATACATCTTTTGTTATCAGTGAATACTCAGAGGCACAAACTAAAATTGTTGCAATTGACCACTTAGAAGAACTTCAGAACTGGTTCTCATCCAATAAACTACTGTTGACTTTAAAGAAAACAGAACTAGTGCAATTCAGTAGAAACTTAGAAAGCAATAACTTTTCCATCTATTTTAATGGAAACACTATTGAAGCTGTAAACACTGCCTCACTTTTATGTGTTAGTATAGATTGCTGCCTCAATTGGAAAGACCATACTGAAGATGTATGTGAATCTGTTGCCAAATTCAGTTATGTGATAGGAATATTGTCTTGGCAAGAGGGCTGCCTTAACAGCATATTTTGGATATGTGCATTCCAGGCTGTCATATGGAATTATTTTTCGGGGCAATTCAACAACTGTAAAGAGAGCTCTTATCCTTCAAAAGAAATGCATTAGGAACATCTTTGGAATGTGTTTCAATGACAGCTGCAAACAAGTATTCAGAGAAAGGGGCATTTTGACTGTGGCTGGTATCTATATCTTAAAATCAATAGTATTCATAAAAAAAACTCAAGATCTTTTCCAGAATCCATACTTTCACCACTACAGTACTAGAAATAGATCTAACCTTGTATCAAACACATTCACCATTATTACTCCAGAGGAATGTTGAATTCTTGAACACCAAAATTTGGAATATGATACCTCTCAACTCTTACAAAAAAATGTTGCATACTATCCTCTGTGACAAAGCCTATTATCAGGTCCAAGAATTTTTGGAGGACAATGATTTTAATGTCATCTCATATTTGTGATATTTACTTTAGGTATTTTAAGCTTGTTTGTAATGTATATTTGTATTTTATTGTGTATTTGTATTAATTTTGACAAGTTTCACATCACCACTGTGATTACATGCAACAAATAAAGTTTATCTGCTATCTATAGGCCCAGGCCCAGAACCTCAGCTTGGTTAGAGTACCCAAATGCTCAAAAATCAACCAAAATTCAGAAATGTCTGAATAATTCTTTTTCCCTGATCTTGCTTTGACCTGGGGGCTCAAGCCACATTGGACTCAGGTTCTGAACTTCCTATGGGTCCATCTACATAGCGTAAGGTGGCATTGGGCAAAATAATCTAAAAAACATTTTGTGAGTGAATAAAATTCTTACCACTGAGAGGAAACAACTGGCCAAATGGGTTTTGGAACAGCACCAGGTTTTAGCCAAGTTCTTCCACTAGCATCAGTAATGAAATCTTGTGGAAAAAATGCTTTGAGCATATTATAACCACTTAGTGGGATTGAGGTTCTAGCTCGGTAAGTTCCAAGAAAGATATCCATTTCTCTCTCTGCTTTTCATTTGCGAGTAGTCTGGAATGAGAATTATAAATTCAAGTAAGATGCATTGTACGAACATTTGTGATAAACGATATATTTATACAAGCTCTTGGGTGATTTATGGGCAATTATAAAAAACAGCATTTTTTCATTTGATTTAAGATTTTTACATGTAAAAAATATAAAATACGGAGAGGATCCGCAAAATGACGCACTCCACGCCAATGAGTAGAATCGTAAACATAACCTTACCTGTGAAAAGATATCCCTTCAGGCATTCCCAGCATCAACCTTGCACAAAAAACACTTTTGTCTCACCATAATTTAATGAAAGTCTGAAAAACACAAAAAGATCAAGCGTATAGCACGAGGAATGTCAAAAGGACCGTGGGGTCAACTTATTTGGCAACATCGCAAAAATGAGGGTTTGTTGTGGAGGAAGAACTTTTGTAAACATTCCAGGTCTATTTGGGTAAGACGTCAATGGTACGTAGGCATTTAGAGAAAATATCGCCTGCAACGCTTGGGTAGCGCTAATCAGTGGGCCTATTATTTGTTGTAGGGATCTTAGCGCGGTTGCCAGGTCCACATTTTGCATGCTCAAGAGAGGTTGGGCAGAGGGTGCATGCAAGGTTGCCTCCTTAGCTGCGTCCGCGTATGACAAATTGCGCCTTTACGCTATAACTTGCAAGTTCCTCCTTGGAGTGAACTTGCAAATCCGGCTATTTGCGGAATGTCCCTCTCCACAGTTTACGCACTTGCGCTCTTCCTCTTCTGTGAGGGGACACAAATGCGTCATGTGGTGCACATTTTAAGCATTTGGGCGGTGCAGTGCAATACGCATGCCCGTAGTGTTGGCAGCGGCGACACTGCCAATAAGTCTGGAGTTCTTCTGAACCTCAACTCGAAGGGCCAGTCCTAGCAGTTCGTGTTCGTTAAACACTTGCTGCGACTTTTCAGTCTTGGGCAGTATCACGACACATGGGCGCGCCGCCGCTGCGCTTCAATCGAATGATGTGGAGTAGAGATTATCGGTACCGGCGACCTTTCCCGGTGACTTGAATGGTCGCCGTTAGTCCCGGCGACCTGATTCTCCATGAAGCAGCGACCCAGATCGCTGTTTGGAAGTATCGGTATCGGTAACCACCTAACCACTGATCGGTAGCTGTAACGCTGTTTCGGTCGCGGTCGCTGCCAGGAAGCATATACTCATCGCGTTCGCGATCATCGCGCGGGAAGTACAGGGTCGCTACAGCGTAGCCTAACCTATTTTGTTAGTTTTTATTGTTATTGTTGTGAGTTCCTGTTTCATAGAAAAATGTTTCTTTTATTAAGCAATGTTCAACATATAAAAGAAGCATTTTTATACTACATTTGTTATGTTTTAAAAGTTTTATTTTGACTGGTAAATTAGTATGTATTTTGTTTTACTTTTTAAGATTCATAGAAAGATATTTGATGTATTTTTATGATTTTATGTGTTTTGTGCTCAATATTGTTAAAAACAAAAACCTTAAATATAGTTTAATTCAAATCTTCAGGAACCTGAACATCTACACCTCGTTAATATTAATGGATAATCGCCGCCAAATATCGAGTAATTTAATCAGCGCCAGGGAATCGCTGGCTGCTGGCAGCGACCATAGATAAGCAGTGACCTAAAGCGCTGCTAAATCTACCGGCGACTTTAAGGTCGCTGTCACCGGTATCCAGGCGACTTGCAAGTCGCTGCTAAGATCATCTCTAAGTGGAGAGGGCTATATCTCCTCTGCTCAATATCGGACCGACCCCTGTTCGGATTGGCCGGAGTAAAGTAACGGTTTAGCTCGGTCATTGATTGTCCTGATTCAATGACAGTGGGACTGCGTGTACGTGTGCCCGTACTGTTAGCCATCAAACTTTTTGAAGAATGGGGGTAGAAAGCTAAGAGGATTTGATCCTAAAAATCACCAAAATTGTAGACAAAATCATGCTAAATATGAAAATTTCAAAGTTTAACCGGATTCTCGTCTGTGGCGACATTGCCAGGTGGTCGGTACTTGTCTGTACTTTTTGTAGATTTTTTCTCAAATGGGCCGTCTATATGATGACGAGTATTATGATGCGTGTATTCCAAATATTTTATTTTCATTTTCGAGTAAGCAGTCGACCAATGAAACTACATAATATTTATCGAATTTGACAATCATGTAGGTATATCAAAGTCACAAGCATATTTCTTAAATTGAAAATGTCGAGTGATGGAAGAGGCAATTAAATGTAATGGTTTGTGAAATGAAATCCTAGTTTCACTTACACATGCAAGGGAGACCGGGGGAATGGTGGCCTCTAAGCTATAATTAAAGTTTTTTTTGTAATTATTTTAATAATTTCTTTCATAATAAGGAAGTGAATGAAAGAGAGCATCTTGAACTTTAATCTTTATTCAAAAGTACAGAAAAAATATAATTCTCATTTTACAGCAAAAAATGAAATACCCTACGTGGCTATACTTACCCCAACTAGTTGGGGTAATTGTGACCTACGGGTATTATGACCCCAAGCACAATAATCGAAAACATATAATTTCGGTATCGGTACAAGCCTTATGAGTCCAGTTCCCACACGAATTACACCTTAGCCATACCTTTCCATTTTTTCCGAACTCACCCCACATTAAACATATGTCAGTCCCATTTGCATCTTTGTCATGGTACAAATTCTGAATTTAATACTGACTTTAGCGGGCCATAAAAACTTATATCTAATGGTTGAATCCTATGCGAAGTGTGTGGAGGGATGGATTAAAGTATAATACCCTTGGCTTTACAAAACTGATAAGCTTGTAGAGTAGAATGAGTTGAGTGGTTATCCATTAGGACTAGAACCGGAACTTCCGTGCTTGCTTTAACATATTTCTGGAAATGGTCTAAATACTGCACGAACAATTTTCTGGGATTCATCCTTCTCAGAACAAGTGTAAACCTCCAGGTGGGCCTCCTCTATGAAGTTACGGATTCATTCGCTCCGTAGGCCATCATTCCCCCGATTACCCCTAAAACCTCTGTAAAACATTTTTAAAATGTTTCCCTATAATTATAACAAAATGAAAGCGAGTTTCGAGACTTGCATAATAAATGTTTGAGGTATGCCTTGAAAACTTCGATGAATAGACTTGGTTGTAACTAGATTACCATGCTCAGTGTTGTCTAATAATCATCTGTATCGTAGTTGAACATGGCACGTCGTTTAACAGAGTGATTTTACACTAGTATGATGTGGAAAACATGGCACAAAATTCGCTTTTGCTCAGGTTTTAAGAATATCGCATAAAGTATTGTCACGTGGATATGAGGTGAGTTAATAAAAATGTCAAAAATGCCTTGTGTTGAAAAAAAAATTTATGGTTTTTCTCCGATACTTGGTTTTCTATCGACATATCTTCTTCAAGGTCTGGCGGGTCTTTTTTGTTTTATCACGGTCAAATATAATTTTATTGCACGTTGATTTTTTTTTTGGAATATCCTCTCTTTTCAACTTGCACTCCTGTAGCGAAACAATAATTTGTGCTGTTTGTTGAGGTAATGTATTCTGAATTTTTTTTAATAGGAATCTTGTTTTACTTGGCTCTCTGTGCACTGTTAATTAGGACACGTCATTACTCTGTTAGATTCTTTTCTTTTATGTGGATGGACAAACGAAACAAGTTGCGACTAACATCTTGGGGATTTATGGCTTAACTTGTCCTAAGTCACTCCTAACCACCCTACTCTCCGCTTTCTTGAGCTTGGGCTTAAATTTGCACGCCTCTTGACAGGTCTTTTGCATTGACTCAACATTTGATTTTATTTATCATATTTTATTAATTAATTAAAAAAAAGGAAAGAGGAATCACACAATCTTTTCCTCTTATTTATAAAAAAAGGCGTGGCAGGCGCCTCCACAAATATGTTACCGTTGTGACTTGAGAGTAGTTAGTTCAACATAGGTGTAAATCTATAAGAAATAGATACTTCTATAGTTGGCACTGCATAACGCAGCTGGTTTCCACACAGGATAGAATGACAAGCGAGGCCACTCGAGGGGACTATCCCCCCCCCAGCCAGCACGGTGTCGTGGAATCGACGTAGATATTTGGTGATTTTGGTCGAAGTTAAAATTTAGGAAAAATTCTACGTTTATTCGACGTCAATTATGGATCAAATTTCACTTAAATTTGTCCGATATAACCACACCATATCGATAAAACCTCAATATTACGACGTGTGTACACCTCTATACCAATTTCCACTGCCGCGAATAAAATCCGGTTATGTTGCAGTCACTTAACAGATTAATTAACGTAAATGTACTAGTTTGTTATAATTTTTTCCTGTATTCTTATAATATAATCGATAAAACGTGGTGTAGCACGTCACTGGTCGACGAGGGACGTTTTATCCACGTGAAACAGTGACCGCAAATACATCTGTAACTGTGTTGGTTATTTATACACGTGGAAAAGACGTGGATGTGACGGCATTGTATCATAATTTTAAATTGTAATCTTCCAAATAGAGAATGTCCGAATGATAATGATAAGTGTTTGGGTGGTGTAATTTATTTGTAGATACATCATGGTCCCAAAAATATAAAAGCGCATATCGAACCTAAAATGCTTTGTGAGCTTTGTTATAAATAATAATGGCGTGTAAACATATGTATTAGTCATTATTAAATGAAAATCATCGACTATCTTATTGAAATAATAAAATATGAAAGTGTGATTGAGAATAAATTATAATATAGATGTTTCCTCATTTCATAACCAATAAATTTTAAATATCGTGCCTTGAAAGGGGAAGCGACAATGGCGAAGAGTGTCATAGCTGCATTGCCAGATTGCAGAATTCTCATCACAATCACCGGTATTAGCTCCCAATATTTTTACATACTTATATTTCAGATTTGGAAAGCTAAAGATTGTTTTCTTGTTATAATTACTTTTGTAATGATGCAATCTTTTTGCGTCTATATAATGCTTTTGGCTGAAGCTGATCTTTGTGTGATGTTCCGTCTTCCTTTGATCTATCTTTTTTTCATACCTATACTATTAACAATTTCCTAGAATTCATAAATAGTTGTTTTCTGATTGAGTCTAGTACATTTCCTGTTGAATTTTATACAGGGTGTCCCAGAAGTCGACGTCAAGCCGAAACCGGGTGATAGGCAAAGTCATAACAGCTATCAGAAAAATATTTAAAAAAATTTTATGTATGTGTTTTGAAAATTATAGGTCTTTGAAAAAGATATAGAAATTTCACACCCTACGGCAGTCTGTCAACTCCTGTTACTACAAATATTAACTTTTCTTGGATTTTATTTTTACAATATAATGATGAATAATGCATCTTCAAACTGGTGTCTCAACCTTACTGCCAACTTTTCTCGTTCAGGAAAAATTGCCACTTATTTCCCAACCAAGTATTCCAAAGTAAAACTTTGCTCAACTTTAACTGGCTGTACTCGAAAAAAATGTACTACGAGAGTTTGGCAAGTAACCTTAAAAGTTGGCGCATTTAATAAGGATTCCAAAATGGTATAACACTTAGAAGATTACTCGTTAACTTATGCACAATTTTTATTTGAAAAAAAACTGATGAACATTTTTCAAAATTTCCTAATTAAACAGCGATTATGAAAACGCACAAGGACCCTTAAGGATAACTGTTTGCACAACAGTGGGCGTCAAAATGCTGCTGATGATGATTTACCTTTACAGCAAATGCTCAAACTGTTTTCCTTCAGCCGCAATACACGCTCGACATCTTCTAAAAAAAGATCGGGTTATTAAACGAGCGAATCCACGGTTATTAACAAACTCAGCTGCTTCCAATAGTCTTTGCCGTAGCTCAGCTACATTTTGAATAGGCTTGAAATACACTTTTTCTTTTACAGTTCCCCAGTAAAAAAATCTAAAGGATTCAAATCAGGTGATCGGGCTGGCCACGGTATTGTACCAGACCGCCTTATCCATCTGCCTGGAAAGTTTTGATCGAGATACTCTCTCACTGAGAGTGCATAGTGCGCTGGGCAGCCATCATGCTGAAACCACATGTCCCTGTAAATACTCAGTGGCACGTCCACCAATAAATTTTGTACATGATTTTTCAAAAATTCATTCATTCATTCAATTTTTCAAATAAACTTCAGCAGTCAAAGTCTCTCGGAACTCAAACGGACCGATTATTATACCATTTAAAATTCCTGTCCAATGGTTTATCTTGAAGCGATATTGAGATTTATCTTCTCCCATCAAATGTGGGTTTGCTACGTGCCACTCGTGTAAGTTATGCAGGTTCGTGTACCCATCTTTCTTAAATGTGGTCTCATCCGACCATAAAATTTTTTCAAAGAACTGTGGATCTTTCCTGTGTCTTTCTAACATTGTGCGACAAAAAGCAACTCGGGGCTCATAATCCCGGGGCAGGAGAGGTTGAACACGCTGTATGTGGTATGGATGAAGCACATCACTTACTTGCTATTGCACACTTTGATACCGATCAGTACTCCTTCGTTTACTGCGCATCTTTACATGTTCGTGCTTGTTGATTTCGTACTGTTACTAATTTGGACTGTTTAATTGCTCTTCAAAACAGCATTTGCTGTCCTTAGACTATCTTTGATAGTGTGATTGTGCAGTGCCGCTATGTCCGTGTACACCGTACAAGAATATGCTAACATGCACCTCATTTATGGGGAATGCAGATGCAACGCTAGTGCTGCAGCGAGACTTTACTGTGAGAGGTACCCGAATGCAGCTCGTCATCCAGATCAGCGAGTGTTCACAAATGTGCACCGCTTACTGTTCTCAGAGGGCCAACTACCAAACCAATCACACGGTGAGGGAAGATCTTTCCTTCCTTACGAAGACGTAGTGCTAGGAGCTGTCGAAAAAGACCCGAGTACTTCAGTGCGTGCAATAGAACTAAAAACAGGTGTGCCCAAAAGTTCAGCCCATAGAATCTTGCAAAAAAAACGTGCTCCATCCATACCACGTACAGCGTGTTCAAGCTCTTCTGCCCCGGGATTATGAGCCCCGAGTTGCTTTTTGTCGCACAATGTTAGAAAGACACAGGGAAGATCCACGGTTCTTTGAAAAAATTTTATGGTCAGATGAGACCACATTTAAGAAAGATGGGTACATGAACCTGCATAACTTACACGAGTGGCACGTAGCAAACCCACATTTGATGAGAGAAGATAAATCTCAATATCGCTTCAAGATAAACTATTGGACAGGAATTTTAAATGGTAAAATAATCGGTCCGTTTGAGTTCCCAGATACTTTGACTGCTGAAGTTTATTTGGATATTTTGAAAAATCATGTACAAAATTTATTGGTGGACGTGCCATACTTACAGGGACATGTGGTTTCAGCATGATGGCTGCCCAGCGCACTATGCACTCTCAGTGAGAGAGTATCTCGATCAAAACTTTCCAGGCAGATGGATAAGGCGGTCTGGTACAATACCGTGACCAGCCCGATCACCTGATTTGAATCCTTTAGATTTTTTTACTGGGGAACTGTTAAAGAAAAAGTGTATTTCAAGCCGATTCAAAATGTAGCTGAGCTACGGCAAAGACTATTGGAAGCAGCTGAGTTTGTTAATAACCGTGGATTCGCTCGTTTAATAACCCGATCTTTTTTTAGAAGATGTCGAGCGTGTATTGCGGCTGAAGGAAAACAGTTTGAGCATTTGCTGTAAAGGTAAATCATCATCAGCAGCATTTTGACGCCCACTGTTGTGCAAACAGTTATCCTTAACGGTCCTTGTGCGTTTTCATAATCGCTGTTTAATTAGGAAATTTTGAAAAATTTTCATCAGTTTTTCTTCAAATAAAAATTGTGCATAAGTTAACGAGTAATCTTCTAAGTGTTATACCATTTTGGAATCGTTATTAAATGCGCCAACTTTTAAGGTTACTTGCCAAACTCTCGTAGTACATTTTTTTCAGTACAGCCAGTTAAAGTTGAGCAAAGTTTTACGATGGAATACTTGGTTGGGAAATAAGTGGCAATTTTTCCTGAACGAGAAAAGTTGGCAGTAAGGTTGAGACACCAGTTTGAAGATGCATTATTCATCATTACATTGTAAAAATAAAATCCAAAAAAGTTAATATTTGTAGTAACAGGAGTTGACAGACTGCCGTACGGTGTGAAATTTCTATATCTTTTTCAAAGACCTATAATTTTCAAAACACATATATAAAATTTTTTTAAATATTTTTCTGATAGCTGTTATGACTTTGCCTATCACCCGGTTTCGGCTTGACGTCGACTTCTGGGACACCCTGTATAAAGTACATTAAGCTTCTTCAACTCGATAACATTTGGAGACATTGAACAAGCAGCATTAGTCAACCATGCTTTTGAACAGACATCCGATCCAATCAAAGCCATTCCCACGCTCCCAATTACGAACCTCATGTTGTATCTTACGTCGCGGTCTCCACCCTGCATCAATCTTGCATTTTGCGAAATGTGCACGTATCTCCTGTAAATTCTAAAGTTTAAGTGTGTTGACAAAAGCCATTCTGAAGAAACGGGTGTGGTGGCCACTATATTAAGCAGCAAGTACCGTATAAGCAGTACGATATCGGAAGAATGTTTTTTGGGGACGGTAGGTATATTCTTCAAACTTTTCCTATAATTAAGGGCCGTATCGTTATCGTCAGTCGTCCCAACAATTAGTGTAGGACGACTTCATGGACTCCTTGATTTTCACAAATTTCTACTGTTCCGTTTTACCGCTCGATTTTGAGGTTATGTTACATATCTATTCGCACCAAAATGTTCATTCTTTTGGTTTATATCTATTTTATCAGCCTGAAATTTCCTACGATTCAAGAAGAAAACATAACTTCACCACCCCAGCCTTTTGAAGAGGAGAAAATACTATGAAAATCAAGGAGGCCATACAGGCATCCTTCAAATGTGTGCGAAGGTAGCTCCAACAGCTGGCTCCACAATCCTACCCGCCACTCGATTACAGCGGACCGAATAAATGCTGTCTGCCTGCGATACGCCGTGGCCGTAGCGTTACTCAGAAGCCCGTGACGCGCATACTTGGTGAGCGCGGTAATTATACTCGTATATTCTATCTGTGCCTACGAGTCTTATGCTATTGCGGTACTGCATTAACCGGTTCTGCAGAGTTTGTAGGTTCGTATCTAAAGCTAGTCGTACACCTCAATTCATAACAAATAGACCTGTCGTGTCTTTTTTTTGCCAAAACCTGCAGATGTGCGTCGATGTGCTTTTCAGGGTTTAAAGTACACAACAAGAGCTATTATAATCAGTTATCGTAATGTTGTTACAAACGGTCTTACACCCCAGCTCCAAAGAAAGCAGTGTGTCGGGTACGGTGCGCGATACTCCCTGCAATTTAGGAAAACATTTTTTTAGTGAAAACCTGCAGATGTGCGTCGATGTGCTTTTCAGGGTTTAAAGTACACAACAAGAGCTATTATAATCAGTTATCGTAATGTTGTTACAAACGGTCTTACACCCCAGCTCCAAAGAAAGAAGTCTGTCGGGCACGGTGCGCGATACTCCCTGCAATTTAGGAAAAATTTTTTTTCGTGAAAACCTGCAGATGTGCGTCGAAGTGCTTTTCAGGGTTTAAATTACACAAGAGCTATTATAATCAGTTATCAAAATGTTGTTACAAACGGTCTTACACCCCAGCTCCAAAGAAAGAAGTCAGTCGGCTACGGTGCGCGATACTCCCTGCAATTGAGGAAAAAAAATGTTTTCGTGAAAACCTGCAGATGTGCGTCGATGTGCTTTTCAGGGTTTAAAGTACACAACAAGAGCTATTATAATCAGTTATCGTAATGTTGTTACAAACGGTCTTACACCCCAGCTCCAAAGAAAGAAGTCAGAGGGGTACGGTGCGCGATACTCCCTGCAATTTAGGAATAAATGTTTTTCGTAAAAACCTGCAGATGTGCGTCGAAGTGCTTTTCAGGGCTTAAAGTACACAACAAGAGCTATTATAATCAGTTATCGTAATGTTGTTACAAACGGTCTTACACGGCGTATCGCAGGCGGACAGCATTTATTCGGTCCGCTGTAATCGAGCGGCGGGTAGGATTGTTTGGAGCTACCTTCACGACGCATTATTTAGCATGGTTTTGTGTATTAGAGCAGGTACAATTTCACAAAAAGTTATGTCTTGATGATGATCAGCACCCCTGAGAAAAATTCCTGTCGGTATCCAAGGACAATAGTATTATTGTTCTCATAAAAAAAGAAATCTGAATTGTAGTAAAATATCAACACAGTTCAATTATTTTCTAATTTTTGATTTATGCAGGTGCCAACAAAGGCTGGGGAATGAAAACGTCTGGATCATAATAATGTTAATACTGATTTGTTTGTAGAAAAATGTATTAGATTTATATAATAAATATATATTTAGGTATTTGCAGTATATGTTTTTCTTCTGAACCTTTCCAGATTAGTAAGTAGATATGAGTGATCTTATAACAGCTTGTGTTATTGACGTTGCTATTTTAATATACAAAAAAGCGCTTATTCGTCAAGATAGCGCAAACTGTTAATAGCACATGCTGTTATAAGATCTCCCATACCCCACTAAATTTATATATATAATATATATATATAAAGAGAAAATATATATATATATATAAAAGTATAGCAATCTCAGATTTATTTGTAGAGCTGGCAACGTTGCGGGGTATTAATGCACAATCTGGTAACCGTATCGCACCATCAAAAAATGGCCGCTGACAACCACACAAGTCACCGTGTTGCCATTGAATAGCATGGAATTAAACTTTCTTCAGTGTATATGTTTTGTGGTATTCAGGCTTATAGAAGGACGGACTGTATGAATGAATGAATCTTAAAATTAGAGGCATCCCGGCCACCATAAGGAGCCAGTGCATAGGTCGCTTAAGCGGGCCCTTATGCACCTCTACAATCCTTAAATCACAAGCCTCGCCCTTTTAGCGAAGTTGAGAATCGCCTTGAGTCCAAGCTCCTTGACGTCCTGAGGGTCCAAAGTAATGGACCCCAGTATAGTCTGCCTATAGTAGCTCAGAGCTTCACAGCGACACAAAACGTGCGCCGAGGTCTCTTCCTCTACTCCGCAGCGTTCGCACAAGGAATCCTCAGCCACCCCCATCACGTGTAGGTGGCACCTTAACGTGTTATGGCCAGACAACAGTCCCACCAGCAACCTTAGGTTGGCTCTATCCAGAGATAGGCAGAAGCGTCCATCCTTAGCTCTGGGCCCTTCAGTGAGCTCTCGTGCCTGGCGGAGATGTCTAGAGATACTTCTCCATTTCTGAGAGTGTTGTCTTGCAACCCACGTCTTCATTTTCCTCCTAGCTCTATGAGCGATCACTCCTAGAGCTGGCTCAGGACCAACGAGCTTGCTGGCTGATCCTGTTTTCGCCAGAGTGTCCGCCGTCTCATTGTCCCTTATTCCAGCGTACCGGATGCCTCGCTGCGAGGCAATCCACAGCCTCCCTGCATTGCAATACAAGACTCGAAGTAATCTTACAGGCACTTAGTGCTTTCATTGCAGCCTGGCTGTCGGATAACATTGTTATTCTTCTCCTAGGCCCACCCTCCTCCAGAATGTGATGTACACAAGCCAGAATCGCAAAGATTTCTGCCTGGAAAATGGTAGTGTATCCACCGAGAGGCAGAGATAGCCTAGTTCTAGGCCCAGAGATCCGAGCACCTGAGCCCTCTTCGGTGACCGAGCCGTCCGTGTACCAGACCTGCCCGCTCACTTCGGAGAGTCCCCGGCTACCGGCGTCCCACTCCTACCTCGTTGGATACTCCACAATAAACTTGCGGTTGAAGCGATATTTAGGGGTAATACGATCACCCCTGCTTAGAAGGATGGGGTCATCCCTTTCTAATTCGACTAAGATGGCAGTATGCCCCTTGACAGGATTCAAGAAAGCCCAGCTGCCCTGACTCCACAGTCGATGAGCGACAACTCTCGCTTCACCGCGGATCATCAGATCCAACGGTGGGAGATCCAACAGAGCTTCCATTGCACTCCAAGGCGTTGTTCGCACTGCGCTTGTAATGCTAATACAGGCCAAACGCTGAATTTTATTGAGTTTGGCCTTAGTTGACTCAGTTTTAATGCAAGGCCACCAGACCAGGGAGCCGTACAAGAGAGATGGACGTACTATCGTCGTGTAGAGCCAGTATACCACTTTGGGTTTAAGCCCCCACCTTACCCCGACAGCACGTCTACAAGCCCCCATCGAATTGCGAGCCTTGCTAACCTTGGATTCCACATGCTCTCTCCAGTTCAGTTTGCAATCCAGGATATTTCACTGACTGGGACAAAACTAATCTAGTCACAAAGAAGGTCGGCATGACCAGTCTGTCAAGCCTTCTTCTCCTAGTGAATAGGATCAGCTCGGTCTTTTCAACATTAACAGAAAGATCGACTTCCCAACACCACGATTCCACGGAGCGCAGAACGCCCTGCATAATTTCCGAGACTGTTCTACAAAAACGCCCCCTAACTACTATGCTTACGTCATCAGCATAGGCTTGCGCGTAGACACCCATACTGCTGAGCCTAACGAGGAGTTCGTTCGCCACGATACACCACAGTAGGGGTGACAGTAGGTAGGGTTTGTATGTTCTAGAACGCCCTTGAGAGTCGACCTTGGGAGCCAACCTTGAACGCATATTTAACCTCGAAATGTGACCTTGAAATGTAACCTTGAAACATGGCCTTGAAATGCGACCTTGAAATATAGCCTTGAAATGTGACCTTGAATCGAAATATGGCCTTGAAATATAACCTTGAAATGTGACCTTGAAGTCGTGAGTGGTAGAAGGTATGACCTTGGAAATATGTGTTTAAATTAGTGCAGCGCTCGGAGAGGAGGCAGTTCAGTTGTTGCAAGCATTGCAATAGCATGGTAAATATAGTGAAGAAAAGTCGGTGCTTAGTGTGTCAAACGGAGAAACGGTTGAAGTACTCTAAGGGGTGGCGCTGGGCGTGTGGGTGGTGCTGTTGCAGCATATTTCTGGTTTATTGTGGGACGTGTATGCAACATCGTCCCCATAAGATAGGCTGGATTTACGATACGAATGAGAAGGACGCTAAGTGTATCTTGTCTTTGTTAGACTCCCCATAAGATTTGGAAAACGTAGGAGTACGAGGAGGACTAGCCAGTGGGGTGATGTCAGGAGGGAATGGATTTCTAATTAAATGGAGTGAACTGCAAGATGGATATAGAGTGCGCTATCCATACGGATTGAGTTATGAAGGAAGTGTGAGAAATGCATATGTAGAATGGAGCGTGTGTCAAGAAAGCTATGCGAGGGGTGTAGAATGGAGCGAAGAACGTTGTCAGCAGTATTACTACATTGGTACGAGCATGATGGGCTCCATAGTATGTGAAAGGTGCATCATAGGAGCAAAGTATGCCCTATTTAGTATCTACGATGATGGATATGTTAATAAGATGCACATACATAGTAAGCACCTAGCAAAGTGCTTGTATTGTGAAAGAAGAATAGCATCGAGCAGTGTACGTCAGTGTGACAACAGTCCGTTGGGAACGAAGCAGCTATATAGTTGCCGAAGAAGGAAGGTGTCGAAGTCATAAGGAAAAACAGGCGGTGTGATAAGGTAAGTGAAGATACTGAGTGTAGGGATGCAAATACAAGACAGGTAGTTTGAAAAATTTCAAAAATCAGTGAAAAAATAAAAAATATAGTGATAAATGTAAATTAAAGCAATTGGGGGTGACAACCCCTAGAAAGGGGTGAAAAAAAAATTGTAAAAAAAATCAAAGCACAGTTTGGTAAAAGTTTGAAATTGATCGGTAATCAAACAACGGAGATATTAAAGATTTTTGTAAAGGGGTAGCAGCCCCCGATAGTAGAAGGAAGTATACGAATATAGTCAAGTGAGGTATCAAATTTAATGGGAACAAGTACTGGTATCGTGAAGAGATATAAAAACATAATTAGAGAAGAGTAGTGAGCTCGGGGGATGAGAGAGGTAGTAAAAAATAAAGTATAGGGGTTGAGATGTTTAAGTCGTTAAAAGTATGTCGTAGTAGAATATCTTTATAATAGTGAAAATGTTAAATAGAAAAGTTTACAAAAAAGAGCAAAAAAAGGAAAAAAAAATTGTAGGGGTGTAAGTACTCATAGAATAAGACACGTAATAGATATATCTAAAAGTTTGAATTTTTTTATGAATTTAGGCGTCAACAGAAAAATTTTAGGAGTAATAATAAGAGAGAAAAAAAATAAAGAAAAATTCACCCCCGGGGGATGAAATTGAGATAAGGGTATTTTTGAGCTCAAATGGGGGGTAATCACTATCGAAGGGGGGGGAGGGGGGGGGCGCTGGCCGCTGGAGTAGGGGGGAGGGTGAGGGTCTATGTCGAATCAAAAATTTGTTGGTGTCCGCACAGTTTGAATCAGTTTTGACAATTTTTTTTTAAATAATAACAAAAAAAAGTATGAGAATGAAGACAGCTAGTACAAGGGACCTATTTGTTCTTATGAAGTTTTTGTGTAGGGAGGGTAGTAACGAAGATATAGGGGGTGAAGTACCCCTAACATGAAAGATAAAATTTCATAACAGTATGTAGTGAAATGGATTACAGGGATTATAAAGAGACATAAATGCTAATAACAAAACGTTGTAGTATCACCAGGAAAACAGATATAAGGGTGAATTACCCCTAACCTAGATGGTATAATTTCATAAAAGTATGTAGTGAAATGGAATGGAGTGGTAATATAGAGATGGAAATGCTAATAACAAATTCTTGTAATATCACCAGGGAAAAAGATATAGGGGTATTATACCCCTAACATTAACTAAGCCATTTCTGTAAAATACTTATAGAAATCGAGGGTATCAGTAATTGGAAGACATAAACAATAATACAACAAAAGCATAAAGTCATTAGAGACAATGATGTGTGTGTAAATGACGCGTTAAAGAAAATTTTAAA